>PYHW01009577.1:4403118-4424790 GCA_013186435.1 Turdus rufiventris
CATCCCACAGCATCCCACAGCCGCTGTGGGGAGCAGCAAAAGGACGCATCCCCCTCCCAGCCCCATGGACATGGGCACAGCTCCCAGGCTGGGGGTGCCCATCCCCTGCCCACAGCCAGCACACGGAACAGGGAACTCGAGGCACTGATGCTGCCCGGGTTTCTGATCAACCAGGAGGGTTCACTGCCCGTCCCACACCAGCCCTGCCGTTCCTGAAGCCACAGAGAGCTGTGGGAGGATAAAGCAGCAGGAATTTCAAAGCTCTGGCAGTGCTGTCCCCACCTGAGGATGGAGCAGGGAAGGAAGCCCAGGGCTCTCCTCCTCACCTGGAGACACTGGGGGAACATCTGCCAAAGGCCCTTGGAAACAGGGATAGGCTGGGGGGCAGTTAATAGAATTAAATATTCATTTTTGTACTTGATTCTAAGGAGTGGGTTTGCCAGGGACTCTCCAAAGCAGTTTTGTGCTTTAAAACTTTTGTTACACTTCCCGACTTCTATCATCTTTTACAGCTCCTATTTCACAACTTCTCTTGTATTTGCTTATTCCTCTTGCCTGCCACGATGATAAAACAGAACCAGCAGCTGCGAAGGCACAAATTCTGCAAACTGTCCACCCTTTTCTCAGCAGCTCAAAATTTCACAATGACTTGGGGACAGATAAGATGAACCCTCCATCTCCCAGGGCACCACCCTTGTGGTGAGAACTTCCCCTGTGCCACCCACCCTGTGAAAACAGCAGCAAACTCCTTTTTTGGGGAGGCTGATCTGGGGGATCTGGCCCTGGCTGTGCCCAGTTTCACTGGCCATGGGGAAGGTGCTGGAATCTCTAATCAGCTCTCTCATTTAATCAGTTTTAGCCAGTATTTTCCCATAAGTTGTTTGTTTTGTGCTACACCTTTGTTTGAAGGCGGTGCCCAGCTCCCTACAGTGATTACAGTGCCATGCCCTTTACAACTGGGCAGCTGAGGACTTTTTTTATTGTTTGTTTTGGTTTTTTTGTTTGGTTTTGGGGGTTTTTTTGGGGGTTTTTGTTTTTTTTTTTTTGTTTCCCTCAGCAGCTAAATTAATTAGAATTCAACACTATGTAAGAAAATTTCAGTTTTCTTCTGTCTGAAGCACATCACTTTTTAGCCATGAGGGTTTCCAGCACTCTTCCCTTGCCATCTCAAAAAACCACAGAATAATGGAATCACAGAGTGGTTTGGGTAGGAAGAGAATTTAAGTTCACCTTCCACTTTCCCAGGTTGTTCCATCCAGCCTGACCCCGGACACTTCCAGGGATGGGGCAGCCACAGCTGGGCCCAGGGGAATGACATCATCTGAATATTTTGTATTTTGAGGAAATTGAGGGAGGACAATTTTCTTCTCCAATGACTCCGCAGTTTGTCCTACAAAGCAGGTCCTGGTTCCTGTTGCTTTTTTTGTGGTTTTCCTGCTGTCTGGTCCTGCTGGTGCCAGCTGCCATCCTGATCCCTGGGCTGATCCATGGCTCTGCTGCTCACAGTCTGGGCTGCTCTTCTCCTGCTTTACCTTGGTTTTATTTTCTCTTGGGTTGTTTGAGAAACCAGAGCAGTTCCTGTCAGATCTTCACCCAAGTTTTCCTGGTTTTCCCCCCATGAAGGTTCTCCTGCCTGGACATCTGACCTGACACCATTTCCCATCTTTATTCTCCTCAGAGAATGGGCATTTCTTCAGCACCTTTTGGGATCCCCCCTTGAAGTTCTCCACAATCCCACCTCTCCCTGGGAAAGTTCAAGAAGCTCCTTTTCCAAGTCAAAGCCAGCTGAATGATTGATTGATTGATTGATTGATTGATCGATTGATTGATTGTATCTTCTGGCTGGAAAAGGAGAAGCCAGGTAAATATTTTCGGGTATGAGAAGGGGCTGGGTGGCACAGGGCAGAGTCTGGAGGGCAGGAGTGACGTGTCACAGCTCCCACTGCCACCAAGCCACAGCTCCAGTGGCAGCAAAAGAGCTGAGCTGCCCTCCATGCCCTTCCTGATGGGAAATCTGCAGGTGCTGGATGCTGGAGGAGCAGGAATTGGCAAAGCTCAGCCCTGTCCCCGCTAGCTCAGGTGTGGCTCTGTGACCTGGCTGTGCCCTGCCCCTCGCTCAAGAGCACAAGTTTCTCATTTTCACCTTTTCAAAAAGCTCATCAGCAAAGGAAATCATCATTGTTGTATCGTCATTATTCTCAATTTTCAGGGTAGAAAAGGAAATGACCTTTTAACGAGAGCAAATGAGGGATAAAGCATTACTAATGGCATGTTTATTCTTTGTGGACAGTAATTCCAGCCACAAAACAGGATTTCATCAGCCCCTTCTCAAGAGCTGGCAGGAAAGATTTCCTTACAGGGAGACAGGAACAAGGTTGATGGCACAATCCTTTTTGTTAAGGTGTAGAATGGATCAAGATTACAGAAAAAAAATGCATCAAGAAGTGGTGGTGATTCATAAAACCGGGGGGAAGACATTTAATGCAAATCTCAGGGCGTTCTGGCTTCCTCCTTCACCGATTCCCATTTCCAGTGTGGAAATACTCGTGGGACACGCCCTTCATCCCAGAGTTGTGGGGGAAATTCCCACTGCTGCCCTGGGCTGAAATTTGGGGAATAGCTTGAGCACGTTGGGAAGTTCTCAGCTCTTGTAAGGGCAGCTCTTCTGAGCTCCCCCAGCCCCACTCCTCTCCTTGGGGCTCTCACCCTGCACAGCTCTGCCCCTGCCTGCTCCAACCCCTTCCAGGAAACCCCTGGAGCTCTGGATCTCTCCCTGTGCCATGGGCAGACCTTTGTGGGGTTTGTTTCTGCTCCTGTCCTGGTTTCACCTCAGTCTCTCTCTCGTGTCTGAATTCTCCTGGTGAGATCAGCCTGGTTCCAGTTAAACCCTTGAGCCTTCCCTTGAGTCACAACATTTCACTGTCAGCTCATCCCCAGGGATGGGGCTGGCAGGAAGCCACAGATTTCCTCAGTTTTCTGCTGAACTCTCCCACCTTCCCCACCCTCACACCAGCACACGCTCACCCCATCCTGGCTGGGCTGGCTCCATCCCCACCGTGCACCCTTAGCAGGAAATTATTTCCATGCAGGCTTTCCCTCAGCCCCAAATTTTGTCACTTTTACCATCCCAGCACTGTCCCCATCCCAGCAGGAGGCTGGGATTAGTCCAGGCATGGTGCCAGGGCCACCTGCACTCGGAGGTGCCAGCCCAGAGGGGCTCAAGCAGAGCCGATGTCATCCCATGGCTCATCCAGTGCAGATTCACCTGGAGTAGGGATTTCCCAACTTTCACACCGTGTTGTAAAGTGAGAGCAGAGCAAACACTCGTTGCAGTGGTGGGATGGCGAGTGCAAAGTCATTGGAAAAACCCAAAGGAGCTTTTGGGGTTGGAAAAGGACAGGGGAGGAATGGCAGTATTGGAGGCTGAGCTGAGCAGGGATCTCTGAGAGCTCCTCCAGAGCCCAGCTGGGAATCCCAAACCACCAGGGACAGCTCCAGGATCCATCCATGTTCATCTGCATCACCACACAGAGCTCCAGGATCTCCATCTGCATCTGCATCACACAGAGCTCCAGGATCCATCCATCTCCATCTGCATCACACACAGAGCTCCAGGATCTCCATCTGCATCACACACAGAGCTCCAGGATGCATCCATCTCCATCTGCATCACACACAGAGCTCCAGGATCCATCCATCTCCATCTGCATCACACACAGAGCTCCAGGATCCATCCATCTCCATCTGCATCACACACAGAGCTCCAGGATCCGTCCATCTCCATCTGCATCACACACAGAGCTCCAGGATCCGTCCATGTCCATCTGCATCACACACAGAGCTCCAGGATCCGTCCATCTCCATCTGCATCACACACAGAGCTCCAGGATCCATCCATGCCCATCTGCATCACCACACAGCACAGCCCTAACTCAGAGGGGCTGAAACCAGGGCACAAGAAATTCCTGGTACTGCCTCCAGTGCGTCCCACAAATCTCTCCTGCATGAACATTGCTTGTGTTCAGCTGGCAGGGGCAAAGTTGTCAGAAAGAAAAATTAATGATTTCTTCAAAAAAACAATGCTCGGAGCTATTTTGGGTGTTATTGTTGCACGAAAGAATAAAAGAGGAAACAAATTCTGTTATTCCATGCAATTCCCGTATCAGTGAATGTGTTTACTTTGGACAAATGACAGGAATTAGGAAAATGTTTCCTAGTGGGACCACACAGATGGATAAAAATAACTTCCACAGAAAATCACCTAATTAAGAGATTGACCCAAGCGTGCTGCTGCAAAACTTTGGCAGGTCCGAGCTGCCAACCCAGGAAAATCCTTTTGGATCATGAAAATCCAAAATTCCCTGCAAAGGCCAATTAAGGTTTATGGCACAAAAATTAGAATTTGGGGGTTTTATGGCAAAGAGTTGGGGCATCTATAGCTGCTGTGGTCCAGGGGAATGGGAGGAAATAGAGGAAAATGTTGGTTTCTGCTCCAATTCTGGTCATCAAGTGCAAGCTGCTATCAGGATTTCCGGGCCCTGGCAGGTCACAACTCTGCTGGAGCTGATAAAAGATCTGGGGGCAGGGGGAGAGCCCCATCTGTTCAATTCATAGGGCATTGCCACGAGTTTGGTGGGGTTTTTTAGGGCCTCCTGAGGGTTGTCAGAACAAACTGCCTTTCCCTGTCACCTGTGTCCCCACAAACCCAGGACAGTGCCAGCGCTCACACCACAGCCTGCACAGGGAAGGCTGAAGGATTCCCAGATTTCTGGAGGGTTTTTTGGGGATTCTTTCTTTTGAAGAGAGCAGTGGGATGTGGAAAAGGGAGTTGTGAGCCACCTGTAGCTCCTGGCAGTGGTTGTGGAGAGCCAGAAATTCTGGGAGCTGCTCCATGGCAGGGATGAGCCAGGTGCTCGTGCTCCAGCTACCCCTTCCCAAATCTGTCTGCAGAGCAAAAATAAAAGCTAAACACTGATGCCCCCGTTCCGTGGAGTCCTGCTGTGCCTCAGGAAAAAGCAGGAAAACACAGCATAGAAAGAATAAATAACGGGAATAAAGCACAACTAAATAAATTACGAGGAAAGCCAAGGATTCAGCTGAGTTAATGGCTTGTGGTTCCTGCAGGGAAAGGTTGGGAGCTGAGAAAACAACTGCCTGATGCTTTTATAATTCTGTTCTAATACTTAAAGGCAGGGGAGAGAGGCTGAAATTTGATTTTTGAAGCGGTAGAGAGACGAGTGTGGATGGATTAATCGTAAGATAATGCAGAAATCAGTTGTCAGCCTGGAAGCTCAACAGAAGCAGAGCTGCTGTGACTCAGAGGGCCCCAGATGGCCAAAAAAAGCCAATTTTGGTGGTGTGGGGTCTGCAGGGAGCTGCAGTCAGGCAGAAATCTCTGAGATATTGCAGAGAGTTTTTCCCAGAAATCTGAATTATGTCCAGAAGGGGCTGGGATTGGGATCGGTCCAAGGTCACTCCTTGAGCCTGACCTTTTACAGACAGACACAGACCAAACAGGCAGAGCTGTGCTGGGGCGATTTTTATCTGTGGATCCTCAGACTGTGCCAAAATTGAAACAAAATCTCATCAAAATTATTTCAGGGAGCTCAAAGAAAGTTGGGAAAAAACCCAAATCCAGCAGTGGCACTGACTGGGGTGAGCTGCACCTCTCCGACTCCCGAAATGATGGCTCAGAAGCAGCACCAAGAGGGGTTTAAGGTGTTTTTTGGCAATGGGTGATGAACACCAGGGTAATTACAGGAATCCTTCAGCTCTCTGCACCTCAGCACTTGGAAATCCATTGGGAAGGGTTAAAAAGTTGTTAATTCCGACAGAATCACGTCCCAGTTTTGCCAACACTCCACTGATATCAGATATTTATCATCTCCCCATCAGAGTTTTTCTTTGCCAGGAGTATTTTTGTGTTTTGTGGGATGTCCAAATGGATGGAAACAGCCACAACTTCTTTGGCCTTGAAATTGCCCAAACTCAGCCTCAATATGGCCATAAATCCGTAAGGGAATATATTTTTATACAAATATTTGAGTTATTCATATGAAGTCATGCATTTAACTGCTGCTGGATTGAACTGGTGATCAACACATGAATCATTTTCTGGGATGTTGATCCCAGTCCTGACTGTCCCCAGCAGGGACACCAGCCTGGGCTGGGACTGTCCCCAGCCTCCAGCACCTCCTGGAGCACCATTTGGGGCATCACTGATCACAGGGAGATGATTTTTGTGCCATATCATTTTATTTTTTATTTTTTTAGGAAGTAGCTTTACCAATAGCTGCCTTGGCTGCTCTCCTGTCCTTTCCCATCCCAGGTGAATATTCCATTTTAAAGCCTCTTCCTGGCATTTTATGGGGCTGCACAGAGCAGAATGATGAAAAAGAGTAAAAAACCTTCTCCAGAGAGCATTAAAAAACCCCCAAGAACCATTCTCAGTACATGAGATAAGAGCAGGCAGTTATATAACTGAGGGATGATTCAGAGCCCAGAGGAAGCATTTTTGGGCTGATCAGGAGCTGATAGCTGGCCTGGCCTGAGAGCACAATCATAAAATCCGAGCAGAAAGGGTGGGACCGAAGATTTGGAGCAAACCAGGGGAGCCAGAGCAGCTCAGGGTGGCGGTGCAGGGTGCTGCAGACCGCACAACTCCTCGCTCTGATGGAAAATGTGAATTATTTTCAGGCAGATCTACGGGTGACATGCAGGAAATGAGAGGTTGTAACGATTAAAACCAAAACTTCGATTTTATAAAGATTTCTGGTGATATCTGCTGCAATCTGCTGTAGAAGCAGAGCAGCAGGAGGGCTGGAGGTGGGCACTGGGGCTGTAGGAACATTTCTTCACAAATTCCTGGTACGTGGGGTGTCCTTATCTGCCCTCAGCTCTGCACAAAGGGCCTGATTAAGTCCTTAAGCTCATCAGGGGCTTTCTCTTTGCATTTTTCCTTTCAAGTCAACAAGAAAACAAAACAAAAAAAATCATCATGAGAACTGCTCAAAGAACAGGAAGTTTCTGATACCCTTTCCTCTGGCGTTTTTAACCAAATATTTTGCATATCTGATGCTCCAGATCTGTCATTCTGGAGGGCTCAGTCCATGTTGTCTCCAATCCTGGTGCTGCAATTTCAAACCCTGCCCTTGAGGAGCTGGGGAGGAAGAATTCCTTGAAGAGGAACCAGAGTGTTGTATGCTCCAATTTATTCTGAATTTTTGGGTTGGCCTTTGACATTTCCCTTGGCTGAAGAGCGTGGGGGTGTCCAAGCCCAGGTTCCATCCTCCCTTCTCCTTTCTCCAACAGCTTGATTGGGCTTTTCCCACGTTACTTGGGCTGGTTTTTAATGATATCCATCCAAGTTCTTATCTCTGTCCCCATTTGTGCAGGGTCTGATAGCTGTTGGATTCCTTTGGAATTTGAAGCTCAGGGCAGAGCTCTGAGGCTGCTCCAAGTGATCTCAGTTTGGGGCTTTCCCTGTCCCCATCCTCCTGGCACAGATCATTTTACCACCCAAACAGAGCCCAGAAATCCAGGAATATCATCCTAAAAAGAAGTTAAATGGCATTTGGGCGCATGATCTTGGCTTGGCAGTGCTGGATCATGGTTGGATGAATGAGCTTCAGGGTCTTTTCCAACCTAAATCATTCCATGAGCCCAGTTCCCCTGGTGGTTATTGTGCAGCAGATTTAAAATGAGGTTTTTCCTGRGAAGTTGGTCTTGGCCTTGTGCTCCCCCTCTCTTCCCAGGGTAAAACTGTGAACGAGAGCAGACAGGACAGGTGCAAATAAAATAAACTGGCAATAATTAAAAGGTTCATCCCATGGTAAAACATGTTTGATCATCAAAGATTAATTATAGAGGTTTAATTGACCTGGCATTTCTTCTGAATAGCTGAAATCTGATTTCCACGTGGAATTATCCTCAGCTAACATGGAGCCATTCAAATGCCAGGCAGGATTTGCATCCTGATGGATTTTTCCTGAGAAAAGCCTCTGGTAAGGGCTGCAGTTTTATTCCAGCACGAGATGCTGAACATGATCTCAGGGATTCTGTGGAAAATACTGGATGTGTTCAGTGTCCCATATAATCCTCTGGCCATCCTCAAATTCTGAGCAGCAATTTATATCACAAGACACACTAAATAAATACAGGCTACAATTGTCACCAACAACTGTTGGACTTGGGGATTTCTGAGCTCTTTCCCAACTTTGCTTATTGCATGAATCATTAATTCACATACATTTACCTCTCTGTTTAGACATGAACAAATTTCTAAGTGCTAGAAAATCTAAAAATAATATTGATGCCAAAAATCCGCTTGTTTTCATGCTGTTTATTCCAGTCCACTTCCCAAAAGAGAAGCTCAAGTTCCACAGACTGTTTCCTGCTTTTTAGCTTACTTTCCAAAAGATTAAAGCAAAATTTCTCCTTGAGGAATTTTTTGCTTTTGTAGTATTGAGTTTCCGGGAGGGGAAGTATGTTTTCTCATCTTCCAAGAACAAAGGAGTCTGGAGGGTTTTAGTATGAGCAAACTCTGTCAAAAATGATCATCAGAGAGTTTTTTGTGGGTGAGGAAGGCTCCCAGTAGCCCCAGCTGGGAGGGTTAAAGTCACTGGTGGCTTGCAAGGATCCTCACACCCAGCTCCAGCCTGAGGGTCAATAATGCACCTTCAGGTCTGCCCCATTCTGGAAAAAATATTGGAATGGCAGGATCATTTGGAGAGATTTGGATATAACCCAGTTTTCCCATCGCTTCTACAAAACCAGGAGAATTCATAGGATTTCCCAGCTCCTCATAAATGAACCATGAGGAACTGGGAAATGCTTTCAGGCTGTTTTTCCCTGACAAGGGATGCTGCACATTTCTCTGTGCTGGGACTTGTGAAACAGCAGAGGCAGAGCTCAGACAGACCCAGCCCTATCTGCCCCCATCTGCTGCAGCCCTCGTGTTCCAGTACAAAACAGGAAGGGGAAGCAGCAATTGGCTCTATCAGAACAGCATCTCCAGCCAGAGTGGCTCTTTGTTCTCACAGGTTAACACGTGGGGACCATGAAAAAACCCAACTGAGGAAACGCAGCTTATCAAGTCAGCAGTTCAAAGGGGTTTGTGATGATGGCTTTAAGTTTTTTCACCTCGGGCACTTGGGATGCTTTTTGTGGCACCCAGCACTGCTGGACTCCGAGGTGTTCAGTGCCTGGGGGAGCCCATCCCATCATGAATCTGGGAATGTGCAAGTTCAAGCCCTCTCTTTCATAAACCACAGGGAGAGTGTGACCAGCTGGTGGCACACGGGTCAGTTCTGGTGCTTTGCTGGGTCCTTCACCAACCAAACCCCAGCAGAAGGATGGCTCAGGGTCCGGCTCTGCAGGTTTGGTCTCACAAATTGGTTTGAAACATCCTTTCCAGAAGTTTCCTTTGGCAGAAGAACCTGAAATGTCTGTCCTCTGTCCCAAAGATCCCTCTGAACCCGGTGTGGATCGGTTTAGGGAGAGTGGAACTGCAGCTCCACTTCCCAGAAAAGGATTTGGGTTTTTTGAGATGAAATCCTGTCAGTGAAACAGAAACAATCAGTTATCCCTGACTGATGCCTTTGGTCCTTCCCAGATTTGTCATCCACCTCCATCCCCACCTCCTTTTCTGGGCAGAGAACAGCATTGTTCCCCAAATGTTTGGGATAACAAGGGCTGAATGTGGTCCTTGAGCTCAGTCCTGGCAGTCATTTATTTTATTCATCTCAGCAGAGCAAGTGCTTTATCCCAAAAAATGCTGACTGCAGACCAAGCTGAAGGTGTCCAACTATCTCCCCATCTTTCCCCAGTCCTCTCTCCTCAGCAGCCACCCAAGTTGTGTTTGCAGTAAGGTTTGATGCCCTGAGTGACAAGGGCTGCAGTTTCCTTCACAGGAGGCTCCCCAGCTCTGGTGTCACACAAAAAACAGGGAAGGGGGAGCTTTGTTGGCCTCATGGGATGGAGCAGCCTCTTGCAGCTGCCAGGGCAGGTCACTCATTAATTCCAACCCCTAAAAACCAAGGGGAGAGGGGAGCAGTGTTGGAAGTGTGACAACAACAGAAGGAAATCTCTGTTGGAGCTGGGTGCTGATAGCACCAAGTCATGGCTTTGATCCCTGGATAAGCCATTCCCTTAAAAGTTGGGCTTGATGATCCTTGTGGGTACCTTACAGCTCAGAATATTCTGTGAATTCCCTGTGCTGATCCCAGGGAACAAAGTTCAGGTGAGAAAAAGGGATGATCCCCTGGAGAAGCAGCCCCCACTGGGGGAAAGCAGCCGTGCAGAAGCTGATACAGCAAAGGGATTCCACAGCCTTGGCAAGCAGCAGAAATGACTTCTCCAAAGCAGAGGAAGCAGAGGAGGGAGCAGAAGCCATCCCATAGTGTCCTTCCCCCTGTGGTTTTGTGTCACCCAAACACCGACCCAGCCAGCCCAGGGCTGACCCTGCTGGGGGATGCCCTGACCCAGCACTTCCCAGAGCACAGCCCCCCTGTCTCAGGGTGGCTCTGGGCTCTCAGCCCTCGGGGCACAGAGCGGATTGCATTGAAAGGCTCTTCATGTCCTCTCACACCGAGGGGACACCCCCAAACCTCCCCTTTCCCTCCAATTTCCCACCCCTGAGCAGTGGAAGCTCTTCCCTGCCAGGTCCAGGGGCACTGCTCCAGTGCACTCCCCTCTCTAACCCCCACCAAGAGCTCTCCATCCTCCTTCCCTCTCTTTTTTTCTTTCCCTTCTGCTTTCCTCCTGAGCTTTACCTCACTCTCAAGAGCTCTCCATCCTCCTTCCCTCTCTCTTTTTTTCCCCTTCTGCTTTCCTCCTGTGCTTTACCTCACTCTCAAGAGCTCTCCATCCTCCTTCTCTCCCTCTCTTTTTTTTTTTCTTTCCCTTCTGCTTTCTTCCTGTGCTTCACTTCTCTTCCAGGAGGGACATTCCAGGTGTGGCTGGCTGAGTCCAGCTAATCGGGGCAGGCATTCCCAGGTCTCCATGCCTGATTTCAGGCATCATCACCACAGTCCTGCTTTTCTGGAGGAATCCTGCAGCTGACACTGCCCCTGGGAGCTCCCTGCCAGTGCCACACAGCCCAGCCCACCCCAAATATCTTGGGGCAAGTCTGAAGCTGGGATGCCATCCTCATCCACGAGATTCCAAGGGAAATGACTTGTTTTGGGAAGTCACAGGAGAGGAAAGAGAATGCAACCCTCTTAAGCTGTTGTTTCCTCACAAAACCCCACCTTTCTGCTCTCCCCTTCTTGAACAGCCAGACTGGAAGAAGTGGCCAGTGCTGGAGGAATTTTTCATTCACTCTGGAAAGCCTTTAGGCTTTTAGGAAGTTGTCTGGAAGTCCTGCAGTAAGGAGATAAGCAGTGTGCTGGATCAGTGGCATTCAGAATGCTTGAGGAAGGGCTCAAGCTGTTGGAATCCGGTGCCATGGGAAATTTCTTGGAATGTGGCTGGAATTTTGGAGAGAAGGTAATGGAGGGTCCATCAGTGCTAAGTGACAGCCCTGAAGCATGGTCAGGCTTTTCCCAGGTTTGGATGGTCCCAGACAGGTTTCCAAAGCCTCATTTGTGCCTTTATTCCTTATCCCATTGTCCTGTGGAAAGGGAATCGGAGGAGTTACAGCCCCAACATCAAATTGCTCTCATCAGACCTGATGGGGATTGCTTTATTGGGATCTTCTTCACCCTCACTCCTCTGGGAATTCATCCAAAATTCCTTTGAGGAGTCCTCCCCTCCCTTTGCCCTCCTCTGGATCTCCTCACATGTTGTTATATAGGGAGATATTGCAGTCCTGCCCACCCCAAATTCCATGTGTCATCTCTGCCACATCAGATCAGAGCTGCAGTCTCAGCTCCTCCTGCATTCAGTGTGGAAATCCTTCCCACCAAAACTCTGATGCAATTCCAGCACATCTGGAGCAGCAGCAGCAGCTTCCTCGATTCCACACCAACCTCAGCCTGACTTTGCAACTTTGCTCCTGTTCTCGAGAGTGAAAGGCAGAAAAGAAAAAAGGAACAGAAAATATATATGTATATACTAAGGAAATAAAAAGAAAAGGAGAAGGAATTTCTGAGTAGCAAAAAGCAGAAGGAATGACCAGGAAAAGTAGCAAAAAAGGAGAAGGATGGCTGAAGGGAGTAACAGCAGAATGTGCACCACAATTAAAACAAACTCCCAGCACAGCAGATTGAAGGCAGCACAAGGAATTGTCCAGTCTTGAAAACCTTCAAAATCAGGTGAGACAAAGCCCTGAGCAGCCTGCCTGGCCTGGATGGAGCAGGAGTGGCTCTGGAGATCTCCTGAGGTCCCCTCCAGCCTGAATTATCCCCTGATCCTGCAATTTGGCTGCTCCCAGTACACTGCCAAGCAGCTCTCAGGAGCTGGACGGGCTTCCTGGGCATGGGCAGGTGGGGAAGGGTGGGAAGGGCAGAGGGAAAATGTGCTTTTCCTTCTCACACCCCTTCACTGTCCCTGGAGAGTGAGGTCCAAGAGAAACTGCCACATCCACAGCACCGTGGCTTTGGAAACTCCAAAAGCAGCCACGAAAATGGGGCTGGAGCAGGAGAAATGGCTGGGAATTCTCCTGGGCAGTCCCCCAAGGGCAGCACACAAGTGTGGGGTCACAGCAGGGAAACGTGGGGTCACTGCTGCCAGCACCTGGAGCAGAGCTGCACAGGCTGAGCCTGGGGATGCCAGCACGAGGTGGGAACCAGGGATGGCCGTGAGGACAGGGACACGGCCATGAGGACAGGGACCCACGTGTGAGTTCAGCAGGGCTGGCTCTAATCACTCATTTAATTTGGGTTGGAAAGAACCTTTAATCCCATCCATCCCAGCCCTGCCATGGGCAGGAACATCTTCCACTGGACCAGGCTGCTCCAAGCCCTGTCCAGCCTGGCCTTGGACACTGCCAGATGCTCCAGTGCCACTTGGAGCTGTTCCCACCATGGATAAAGGTTTGTTTCTCCAAAGGATTCCTCACTGCCCCAGAGAAGCCAAAAGCCCCTTGAGACCATCCACATTCCAGTTAAATCTGGGGATGGGAAAATAGAAGAATTCCTTAACTCCTTAGCAACAGGTGGGAACAGCATATCATACATCCTCAAAAGAAAGCAAATATAATAAACTGAAAGTTCAGAGTGGGACCCCCCCACACACTTAAAACATTCAAAATTGAGAAAAGTAATGCTTCATTTGATATAGCCTTGGAATTCGTTTGGGTTTGTTTGATGGGTATCTTTTATTTTTGGTGGTTTGGGTTTTCTTGGTTGGTTTTTCTCTTGACAAAGCCACAGTTGTTTAGAAAAAGACAGACAAATACAGCATATTTTGGGATGCTGGAAGAGCAGAATGAGAATTCTGTTTTCCCTCCTAGGAGAACAACACCAAAAAATCTCCTTAAAACTATTTTTAAACAGAGTTGTAACTCTGATATCAGATGTGAGCCAGTTACAGGCAAGAGTAAAATACAGAACGAAAGCAGAGAGGGGACCCGGTGAGCTCCCACCAGACCGGGCACGGCTGGGATGCTCCCAGGGGCTATTTCCGAGGAAAGTGGGAAAACCTTGGGAAAACTGAAAGTTTCGGGGTCCCGGTGGGGCCAGGGCGGGGCTGGGGGCGGGCTCGGGGGCGCGCCCCGCTTTAAGAGCGGCGGGAGCGCGCCTGGGACAGATCCGCGCTCGTTCCGACCCCGCAGCGCTCCGGTAAGGGCTGCACTGGGGCTGCTGCACTGGGGCTGCTGCACTGGAGCTGCTGCAATGGGACTGCGCTGGGGCTGCTGCTGCACTGGGGCTGCTGCAATGGGGCTCGGGCTGCACTGGGGCTGCTGCTGCTGCGCTGGGGATGCTGCGCTGGCGCTGGGGGCTCCCGGGTTTAGGCAGCCCCGGGTTTAGGGAGTCCCGGCTTTAGGGGCAGTGCCTGTCCCGCTTTGAGTCGCTGAGTCCCTCCCGGAGCGCAACCGCGCCGCTAATGAGCTGCGGTGTTAATTAGCGGCCGCTCGCTCCGTTCCTGTCCTGTGTCCCCGCTCGCAGAGGGGGATTTGGGAGTTTTGGGGCATTCCCGTCCCTCTCCAAACGGGGAATGCAGACCCGGAGCGTTCCTCGGGATGGGGATGCTTCGTGCTTGCGCTTGGAACGAAGCACAGCAGGGACTCGGTGCTTTTGGGCTGTGCAATTAAATTGTGATCTGCTGGTGGTCAGAGATGCTCCGAGAGCTGGAGCCAGGCTGGGAGAGCTGGGGGTGCTCATCTGGAGAAGAGAATGATCCAGGGAAAACTTAGAGCTCCTTCCAGTGCCTAAAGGAGCTCCGGGAGAGCTGGAGAGGGACTGGGGACAAGGGATGGAGGGACAGGACACAGGGAATGGCTTCCACTGCCAGGGAAAGGTGGGATATTGGAAAAAAAAATAATTCCTGGGAGAACCTGGCACAGCCTGCCCAGAGAAGCTGCGGCTGCCCCGTCCCTGGAAGCGTCCAAGCATCCCTGTCCATGGCAGGGGGGAATGGGATGAGCTTTAATGCCCTTTCCAACACAAACCAGTCTGTGATTCTATGGCAAACTATCAGTTTATCTGTGCTGCTGCAGACTGAGAATAGCAGTAGTTCAGGGTGTTGCTCCCTTTGGGAACGTTTTCTCATCCACTGTGGTTCCCTTTCACTTGTGCACATTCCCAGTGAGCTGAATTCAGCAGCGCACAAATAAATGGTTCAGTGAACTGCGACTGCACAAATAAAAAAGCGCCTTTCCACAGAATAAGAGACGAGATGCTTTTCTTCAATTCACCATGCAAATGTAAAGCCTCAGCTGGGAAATTCCATTCTGTGAGATTCCTGTTAATTTTTACAGATGCATTTCTGGGCGTGATGTTCTCTCATGCTTAAGTAGTTGGATTATGACCATCAGTTTCCTTTTAGTTGCAAAACTCAAATTACATTTAGAAATACAACAGTAAACAGGTCTTGCATGTCCTTTGGCAAACACCTCGAGTGGTTGTTTAAATTGTGGGCTGGTTTGCTGGAACTGAGGCCATAGCATAATAAAAGCATAAAAGATCGTTGACACGTGTACTTTGTTCAGGATTTCTAATGAACAGCACCCCTCTATCCTCGTGTGGTGACAGTCCCCTCGCTGACACCTGCTCAGCTTTAGGTCATTTGTGCATTGCAGATAATCCAAGGATTTATAAAAGAGTGCAAACACCAAAATAGCTGAAATTTAGCTGACACCTGGAAGGCTTGAGAATCCAGAGCAGTTCTGAATTTTGACTTCAGGAAGTCCTGGGGGCAGACAGAGAACCTAACACTGCTAAGTTATTTTTATGGATGAAAATACATTCAAGTGCAATTTTGAGCATATTCATGGTACAGTTGTGGGTTCTCATGGCTGATCTTGACCCAGCTTCTGCTTTTGTTGCTGTTGTGGTGTTCTGTTATTTCAGCGGGCTCTTGTCCTGCAGTTCTGATCTTGCTGCTTTTCATGGTCTCAGGCTGCAAGGGAGGTTCTGCATTTGAACCCTTCGAGACTGATATTCAATTAAAAAAAAAAAAAAAGGACCATCAGAGCTGAAAAATTATTAGAGTCCACTCTTCCTATTCTAAATTCCATAGTGCTGTTGTCACCTTTGTTATCCCTCTCTGCTGTTTTGCTGAGTAGCTGCCTCAGTTTGTGAGGAGTTAAAAGATGTTTTGGCAATTTAATGACTTGGTCTCAAGTTGCCCCAGGGGAGGTTTAGATTGGATATTAGGAAAAATTCCTTCACCAACCCTGAACAGGCTGCCCAGGGAGGTGCTGGAGCCATCATATGTTCCAAAACATAGGGATGTGGCACTTGAGGACACGGATTAGTGATGATCATGGTGGTGGTGCTTGGTGATTGAACCTGATGATCCCAAGGGTCTTTTCCAGCCTTAAGATCCTGAGATGTGATTCCATTTTGTCACTCATGACCAGCTGTTGGTACCTGGTGGAGAAAGGTGGGTGTAGTGAGGAGGGGTCAGATCCACACCTGAGAGAGATGACAGGTTTTCCCTCTTATTTCATCATGGATTTTTATTTTCCTGTGCTGCTTTACCTCACGTGCCTTTTCCCCTCCAGGCCTGACACCAGGCAGTTGGTGCCTCAGCTGGGCACCATGACAGAGCTGTCCCCAAACCTCACGTGCCACCACCACTCCATCGACGACTTCCGCAACAGCGTCTACTCCACGCTCTACTGCATGATCAGCGTCGCAGGCTTCGTGGGGAACGGCGTGGTGCTCTACGTGCTGATCCGCACGTACCGCCAGAAAACGGCCTTCCAGGTCTACATGCTCAACCTGGCCCTGTCCGACTTCCTCTGCGTGCTCACCCTGCCCCTGCGCGTCATCTACTACGTGCACAAGGGCAACTGGTTCTTCAGCGATTTCCTCTGCCGCCTCTCGTCCTACACGCTCTACGTCAACCTCTACTGCAGCATCTTTTTCATGACGGCCATGAGCTTCTTCCGCTGCATCGCCATCGTCTTCCCAGTCCGCAACATCGGCCTGGTGTCGGAGAAGAAGGCCAAGTTTGTGTGCGTTGGCATCTGGGTGTTCGTCACGCTGACGAGCGCGCCCTTCCTGTTCAACGGGACGTACCAGCACGGCAACAAGACCAAGTGCTTCGAACCGCCGGAGAACTCCCAGAAGACAGACCTGGTGGTGACCCTGGATTTCATCGCCCTCTTTGTGGGCTTCATCATCCCCTTCGTCACCATCACCATCTGCTACACCATGATCATCCGCACGCTGCTGCGCAACTCGATGCGCAAGAACGAGGCCAACCGCCGCAAGGCCGTGTGGATGATCATCATCGTCACCGCCACCTTCCTGGTGAGCTTCACGCCCTACCACGTGCTGCGCACCGTGCACCTGCACGCGCTGCGCCGGAGCGGCTCCGCCTGCGGGGAGACCCTGTTCCTGCAGAAAGCCGTCATCGTCACCCTGCCCCTGGCCGCCGCCAACTGCTGCTTCGACCCCCTCCTCTACTTCTTCTCCGGGGGCAACTTCCGGCAGAGACTCACCACGCTGAGGAAGATGTCCTCCTCCAGCTTGTCGCAAGCCTTCAGGAAAAAGGTCTCTGTGAAGGACAAGGATGAGGAACCCTTTGGAGAAAGCCATGGGGAGAATGGAAAGGCAGCTATGGCGCCTTTGTAAGGAGTTAAACTTTCCCATCAGAGCTCTGCTGGCGGATGGAGATCTCCGAACTCTTCCAGAAGATGGGATGGAGGCTTTCAAGCCTTTGTTGCAGTTGAGTGACTGTGGACAGACCCTGGTTGGTGGTACTTGGTGGGGCTGGGCAGCCCCTGGGACCCCCAGAGCCCTGTGGGACAGAGCAGCCACCACCAGCAGACCGTGGAGCTGCTGCTGAACTCCCAAACCCCTTCCAAAGCTATATTTGGGCATTTGCTTCGTTTCACAACTTTCCAAGAGCGTTAATTCCCCAAGCCAATGGGAAATGTAAACAAAGCTTGCAGCGCGTGGGGAGCTGTTGACCAACGGCGAGTTTTCACTGGATCTTCAAACAGCCGCCAAGTTATTTACACAGCAAGGCCAGGATGATTCCTGCCCTGCTCCCAGCTGCCTCTAGATTTTGGTTTTTATGCTCATTTTAGGCTTCCAGGGCTGTGCATGGGCTGCAAATCAGGATGGGTCCCTCTCCCACCCCCAGTGAGCAGCTTGAGTGGCTTTGGTGGGCAGCAGATTTGTGGGTGTTTTCCCAGTTTCTAGAAAAATCCATGGGATCAGTTGTAAAATTGCAGTCTCCTACTGTGCAGGATAACTTAGGAATAAGGATAAGAGGGAACCTTATTTCAGTGGGACTGGTCCTGAAGTGATGGCTGCAGGACTCAGAATGTCACTCCAGTTTTTGGGCAAGTTTAGATAAAAGTTCAGCTCTGCATTCTTGGAGTCAGATTTGCCTTTCTCAACTATTGGCCAAGGGTATTAAATTAATAATAAATATAAATAAAGCTCTCCAGGATGTTTGATCCTGTTCCAGAGTGTTCACCTCACCCACACCTGGCAGCATAGAGGCAACAGGAGGCCCTTGGAAAGATCTTTAGGAAGAGCTGGAGATTCAAAATCTGAGTCTGGATGAGATGTGATGCTGAAAAAAACATTTCTTCTGTACAGAAAAACTTCCAGCTCTTGGAGGGAAACATTTCTGTACTTTTCCAGGGGATCTGCAGAAAGGTAACTCCAGCTCTGCTGGAGCAGAGCCTGGCCAGAAATGTGCAATACATCCCAACAGCAATAGAAATTCTTGTAGGATAAAATTGTAGGATAAAACCTCTCAGTTGGAGAAGGAGTTGATAAATGAGCAGCAAGTGTGTTTGGATATGGTATTTATGAAATTAATTGATGCTATCTTGAATAAAGAAAACAGTTTTAATAGCGAAGAATAACAGTCAGTAAAAGGAGTTTGGCTTGGACAGGAGAAATTATCTGTACAGATAATAAGAGTGTGGATTCTCTCTTTACACCACAGCCCTGGCTCAGCAAAAGGCACTTAAAAAAAAATTCACCTGCAGGACAAATGATGGATGTGAATTTCCAAGGAGAGCTGAGATTCCTTTTTTAAATTTGAAGGATAAAGCAGTAGAGGGGTAAAAGCTGCTGCTGCAGAGTTAGAGACCCCATAGTTAGTTAGAGACCCCATAAACCCCCAGGGCAGAGCCAAGAGTTCAAAGCCAGAACTGCAAACTGTTCAGGGAAAAAACGTGGATGAATTAGCTAAAACTCATTTTCAAGGGTTAGCACTGAATATTCCACTTGTGTCTCCAGGCTTTAAAGGCATTGTGAAACTGTAAATAAAAATCCTCATGGATTTTTATTAAGAGGATGCAGGAATAACATGGCCATTCCCAAAGTTTAAAATATTGTACAGTAAAGCTAAGTGTGTGTGTATTTATGTGTGTATATATTGCACAGCATTTTTATTACACCAGAGGTATTTTTTAACGTTTTGCCTTTTTTTATTTGAATGAGACAATAATAATGGCAAAGGAAATAGCAGCTTTTCTTTTCCTTTTCTTGTGCAATAGGAAAGCCTGTTTTAAAAAACTTTGCTGAAAAAATTGCAAGTGGAATTTTAATTACTGTTTTCTGTGGCTCGTTTGAAAATCTTTTACAGCTTCTTCTATCCTACAATAAAACTATACTTGCACACAGCACCAGAGTGTAATATTTGCTTAATAATAATAATTTTTAATGGTGTAATAAACACTTAGAGCAGCACAGATGCTGCTGAGATGTTTGGGGAGTTATTTTGCTCCAGCCAATCTGGACTTTGCCATATCCTAACTTTCCAGGATTCACCTGGAGCTGCTGTTTGGGGACCTGCTGGAGCCAAACCACTTCTGATGCTCTTGGTAGAGCAGCCCACCAAAAAGCAGCTGGAACCTGGATAAATTGGGATTTACAGACAGAAAATGCTTGGAAGACACTTGGAGGGCAGGGATGCTCTTGGTGAGGGGGATTTTTTTTGTCTGTTCTGTGTTGGGAGTGTTTTCTCCTTGGATTTCCCCAAAGCAGGGTCTGCAGGGGGGATGGTTCTTATAAAGCTCCAGCCCTGAGGGGTGAGGAGGGACTTTGCCATCAGCTCAGGTGACAATGTCCCTGCCTGAGCCTTTGCCCTGTGGGCACAGAAAAGTGGCAGCAAATCCCGGGCAGGAGAGAAATCTGTGCAGAGAAACAGGGATTGTTACTGAGATGGGGCAAGTTAGGAATTGCGGTGTTTTTAGGGGCTGTACAAGGTGACAGGAGCTGGGAGGAGGGGACCGAGTGTCACCCTGGTGGGGTGACAGAGCGGCACAGAAAACGAAAGTGAGTGGGTTGGGATTTTCCTTAAAACCGGGCTTTTTTCAGCTGCGGTTTCTGGTCCGATGGTGTCCCCTAGTGCTGAGCCATTCCCCGAGCCGCCTGTGGCTGCCGAGGTTTCCTCTTTTCATTTAGTCCAGCCCCAGTTCCTCTCGTGTCACACTGTCCTGTTTCCTCTGCTGTTGAGCCTTTTGTTCCTTCCCTCCCAGCCCTGCCTGTATTTTATTTCACAGTCTTTGGGTTTCCCTCTCTGCCTTCCTTTTGGTTTTTCTATTTTTCAGGATGGATGCTCCAGCTGGGAAGGACCCAGTCCCTTCCCTCCTCCTGCTTTGGGCTCCAACTGCACCCTCGACTTTGCTTAAAAAATGCTGATTTTCCCTCGGATGACCATCCCAGTTTGGCCTGCAGAGCCTGCAGTGGGTGCAGCCCTTGGGCATCACCTCCTCCCGCCAGCTTGGCCTGGGTGTGTCTGGCAGGGTTATTTCTCACCAAACCAGTACAGCTGGGGCTGAAAAGCTCTGCATGAAACTGGTTCTCCATGTGGGAATGGGATGGCCCAGCCTTGTCTCCCAGCAAAGGGAAGGGAGCAGCCACACAGGCACAGCTGGGGAGTTCCCAAACTGCAGGTGGGACATCTCACCCTAATTCCATGAACTGCTTTGCCATAAAATTCCTGCAGGATGTGAGATGCCAGCAGCCCTTCAGTTTAATGAGCAATAAAGTCCAAGCACTGGCAATAAACAGAGATTTCCTCTCATTCCTGCTCTGAGCATGGTGCCTCCTGCCCCCTCCCATCCCTGAGCACGGATTTTGGGGCTGGAGGGGCTCAATCCATTCCCACTGCCTGGATTCCCCAGGGATCTGTGCACTGATAAGCTCTGGGTCCCTTAAGCAGGAGTTCATTCTCAACCTGAATCTTAAATTATCATTTTTTCCCAATTTCCACTGTGGTCTGACATTAGGAGAGGGACTTCTCCCACATGGCAGGAGGGAGAACACCAGGCTCTTTATCCTTCTCCTACACAGGGTACAACCTTATTACCAGGGGAAAAAAAAAAACTAAGGAGCAAAAAATGAAGGAAAGCTCATCAGATTTTGAAATACCATCAGCACTAAACTGTCTTGGAAACACTCCTGGAAGCAAACCTGAGGGATGAAAAGCCCAGCCTGACCCTTGGGGTTCCAAATCCCTCTTGGGATCAGCAAGGTTGGGAACTCAACCCTGCTTCTCCCAAACTCTTAATTCCAGCCCTGCGAGTGGCCACATGTACAAACAACTCTTTGGAATATTTGCAGGCTTCACTGGAGGGGGAAATGTGTCTGTTTTGTTCTTGTCAGTGTGGTTTTTTACGCTTCAGAGGAAACCAGGCTGCCCTGGGAGCAAAGCAAGGGTCCTTTGTTAGGTCAATAAATACATTCCTGATGGATCTTCACCAGGTTGGGAGGGACAGGAGGAACAAGGCAGCAAAACCCCACATTTTTGATCATTAATAAAACCTCCAAGTCCAGGACCACCGCTGCAGATCTCTGCTGGGGGAGGAAAAGACTAAACAGAGTTTGGTTTGAGTTTGGCCTGTAAAAATCCTTTCATTTGTGAGGAGCACGACTTCCTGGTGATCTGTTTGAGTTTCATTTCAGCAGTGAGGTCACTTGGGTTGTTCAGCCTGGAGAAAAGAGGACACGGGGGAGGCTCCTGAGCAGCTGCAGCTCCAATCTCTGCTCCTCGTGACAGGGAACAACTGGAGCTGCAGCAGGGGAGAATCAGGCTGCATTTTAGGAAAAGGTTCTTCCCCCAGAGGGTGCCCAGGCTCCCAGGGAATGG
>PYHW01009577.1:4434451-4446949 GCA_013186435.1 Turdus rufiventris
CTCCAAACTTGGTGTCATTTCTTCAATTAAAACGACATCAATTTTAGTGATCACCAGTGCTGGTACCGCCCTTTGTCACCTGTTTGTTTAGTGGGTGTTTAATAACCCTAAATCATTTCTGCTGGTGTTGATTTGCTTTTGTGGCTCAACATCAAAGAAACAGCAGCTGGATGGGGCTTGGAACAACCTGGGCTAGTGGAAGGTGTCCCTGCCAATGGCAGGGAGTGGAACTGGATGGGTTTTAAGGTCCCTTCCCACCCAAACCATCCCAGGATTCTGCAATTCCATGGAACGGGGATGAGAGCACCTGCAGAGGAGCAGGTGTGTGAGCTTTGGGGAAAACCCCCTCTCCTGATGATGCCCTGCAGGCTTTTCCCACTGTGCTGCTCTCCAAACCCACAGCCCAGAGCTCTGGTTTGCTCCCTATGGAGCAGCAGAAATCGCTCCTGTGGTGTGGAAGGAGCGGTGCCAGCGCACACGGGTGGAAAATCTGCTGCAGCCTCGCTGTTTGCTCCTGCAGATGCCAGCACAGCTCCCAGCAAGGTGCTGCTTGAGGGAATTTTGTTTGCCAGGCTGCCCTGCCCCGCTCCCTCCTGGAGTGCACACAGCAGGAGTTTGTTGGAGCCAGGGAAAACCAAAAAACGCGTTCCAAAGCTCGCAGCTCCCAGCGAAGGCGGGAGAGCGGAGGCTTTGCTAGACAGGAGTTCAAATAACCAGAATCGTTATTACTGTAGTCAAAGGATGGAAAAATAAACATTTTTATTATGGGCTGGAACTGAAACTCCAGGAGGGCTGCTAATCCCCCTGATAAGTGGGGTGTTAGTGTGGAGGGGGGTGTGCATCCAGGCTTTTGTTATTCAAGCTCCCCTGCCCACGTTCAGACTGGCTTATGTTGTAATTGCAATATTCCTCTCATCTTTCTTTTCTCCCCCCTCTGTCAAAGGCTTTTCTTTTCCATTTCTTCAATATTTTTTCTTTCCCCCTGCCCCTTTATTTTTATTAACTCACCTAGGGCAGTTGAATCAGCAAATTTTAAAAATGAAATCGCAATTCCAAATTTTCTAGTGGAAGAATGAGCATGCTTTTGGCACTGCCTCTTGCCATTGTTTTAAGGCAGACTCTCCTTAATTCCCCTCCTTTTCATTTTTTTTCTATTTCAGAGCCTGCCCTTCCTTTATAAGCCCAGATTTCTTCCCATTTGTCCTTTCTTTCCTCCCTCCTGACTCATTTCCACTTCCCATTTCTTTTCTCTTTCCCTTTCCTTTTGCCAAGTGTTCTTTGATGTTATATTCTGCTATTTTTAATTCTTCTTTCCCAGGCCTGGATCCACCCCTAACCCAGTGCCCTCTTCCTCTCCAGACTGCAAGGACAGTCTGGGCAAAAATTTCCTCAAAATCCAACTTTTCCCAATCCAGTCGCTGTCTCTGTGTGTGGAACCCACTGTCCTTGCACGGTCCTTGTGGCTCTCCAGGAATTTCAAAATAGAGTTAAAGCTGCCCTCAGCCTTGTTCCATGTCATTCCTGACCCGTTTAATCAGAGCCTTCCTCCCAGGCAGTTTGGTCACTGTGCTCCTCACGCCAAATATTCCTCCCGTGCGGCTTTTCCGTCTGGAACATCCCGCCTCTGCCTCCAGCCTCACCTCCTTTTCCAATTCCAGCTGTAAAAAGCAGATTTCCCTCACTGTCCTGCTGTGACRGTCTGGGTGTAGGCAGCAAACATTGGGTCATTTCTTTTTCCGAGCTGTCACATTTGGAGCTGTTGGGGATTTTAAGGAGAATTTGGAGCTTGTAGTGCACAGGCAGGTGTGAGATCTTTCACCCCAAGGTTCACTAGAAACGAGCTGTGAATCCAGAATTTTCTCCACCACTTTACTGGACTGATCTTGTTAGGATTTAAAACTTCCATTAAAAAAAAATTGATTTAAGGAAAGGCTGGGGGAAAAGGAAAGGGGGGTTTTTCTGCACTGTGTTATTACCTACAAAGGAATTCTTGTCCTTATCAAAGCTGGGGGGTCCGGGAGCTTTCAGAGCAAAGAATGCTCAGCATTCCCTCCCAAGGACCTCCTTTATTCTGGATTTCAGGCACAGGACATCACCACGGGGGAGCACAACCACCACTAGTCACAACTTGTGAGGTTTAGCTGGCAATGGATAAATACCGAGCCTGGGAAGTCAAAACAGTCCTTGAATCTCTGCTTTCAACAGCAAAATCCATTTGGTGCAGAGCGTTTCAGATTTCCAAATCCCATCTGGTGGGGCACTTTCAGGAGATGTCCCAAAAATGAAGCCCAAATATTTCACTTAAAAAAATGAAATCCCCAGGGCACTGCAGATTAGGTAGAGCCTGCGGAGTTCTAAGATTCCTGAGATGGAGTGCTGAAGATTCCAGGAATTCTTTCAATGGTGACATTATTAACCAAATTTTTGTTTCTAAAGCAGGTCTGCACTCACAGAGTCCCTGTGCTGGTCTGGTCTTCCACCTTTCCTGAGGTGTTCCCAGACTTAAATGGGAGCTGGAATTAAAGAATTCCATTTGAAGTCGGTGAAATTCAGAGTTTAATATCAGGGACAAAAGCGTGGTGAGACTCAAAACAAAGGAGCAGATTATTTTTGCCCTAAATATTTGTCTGAAGGTTTTAATCTACTTTATAGGTAAATTTATAGGTTCTTATTAACCATAATAAAACACAGGATGTGCTGATCCACCTTATTCCACAGGGAAAAGAATCAGGCCAGGAGTCACACATGTGCAGGAAAACTTGTAGAAGGGGTAAAAAGAAGAGGAAATTTCAGTGCAGAGATTTTTACCAATTATCTTGTGAAGAGGAAAAGGTTTCTCCTGCCTTTTCCACCTGGAATTTGCCATGGATTCAGCTACAAAATTTTGCTTTTCAGATGCAACAGATTTTATGTTCTTTCACTGTTTGCTCCCAATTAGCAGGGAATAGATTCATCATTTTATGGGTCTATATGAGTGAAACTAATAGTAAAGTTTCTCTGAGAGTTGTTTTTGCATTTATTTAACAAGGTAACCTATTAATTGCTTTAAAATTCAGCAGCCACCATCACTTCAGGACTTCCTTACCAGGACCTGCTTGTTTAAAGAGGTGGATGGGAATTTATTTTAGTGCTGTCCAGGACAGGGTGTTCGTTCTGGCAAATCAACCCCTTCAACCAATCTCCATAGAGCAATTCTCTGACATTAAAGAACAATTTCTTCTAGTCATCATAACATTTTTAATATTCATTATGAATACATCTAAGATCAATCTGGGGGTAAACACAAATCCATCAATTTTAAAAGGTTGTTCTTTCTATGTCTATTATATAGATTATGTATACACATTTATTATATTGCATATAAATGTCAAGTGTGACCTTTTTCTGCTGTGATCCACAGTTTAGTAGGGCTTGTATTAAAGCACAGCTGTCACATTTATTTTACATCCACATGGAGCTGAATTCCACACAGAATATCTCTGAAATCGCTGCTTTGAGCAAGTTTGAGGCACATTTTTTTAAAAAAACATATTAATAGAAATATATGGGTGTAAACTGCACGGTGGAAATAAGGTGAAGCATGCAAAATTTATTGCCATGTAAGATTGTTTGCCAGGACAAAAATGGATGTGCCAGAGGGGCTCTACATCCCTGGAAGGTTTTTTCAGCCCTTGATCCTCCTTGCAGCAGGGCTTGGGAGGCTGAACATGGGAAGGGAATAACAGGAATATCCAGGTTGGAAAAGACCCCAAGACCATGGAGTCCCAGCACTGCCAAGGCCACCACCAACCCATGTCCCCAAGTGTCACATCCACAGGGATCTTCAAACCCCCAGGGATGGGGTGGCTGGGCAGGATGGTGCCAGTGCTGGACAATGCTTTCCTTCGGAAAAATGGAGAAATTTTTCTGCATGCCCACCAAACCTTCCTCATTGCCCCCTCAGTCTCACTTCCATGCTGTCACCATCTGTGACCCCAAAAATTGTGGGGTGGAATGGCGAAGTGGGAAACCCCACAATGATCCACGGCGGGGATGGAGATGGGAGACCCCCGAGGGGTCGGGACACGGTTTGGGGACACGGATGGAGAATTGGGGTGGCTGTGGGGTGACAAACGGTGACTGAGGGTGACACTGCCCGGGGGGGACAGAACAGTGTCCGTGAGGGACAGACAGTGCCCAGGGGTGACAACGCAGTGCCTGAGGGGGACAGACAGTGCCCGGGGGTGGCTGGCGGTGTCCGTGAGGGACAGACAGTGCCCAGACATGTCACCCCCGCTCAGGTGCCACCACCGCGTCCCGCCGGGGCCGCCCCCCCGCGCAGCTTTGGCGGCCGCGGGTGTCCGGGAGCCGCGGATCCACACGGGCTGTGCTTGGCGCGCCCGCCCGCCCGCCCCCGGCCAGCGGCGGCGCAGGCGCAGTGCGCGCATTCCATGATGGCGGCGCGGGCGGGCGGCGGGCGCTGAGGCGGCGGAGCCCGCGGGGCACACGGTCAGTACCGGGGGGAGCGCACGGGCAGCGCCGGGGGCCGCTCCTCGGGGCTCCTTCCCCGGGGTCCGCTGCTCCCCGAGGCGGCGGAGAGCGGCGGTGCCCAGGCGGGGCGCGGTGGGCAGTGCCGGGAGCGGAGCCCCGCGGAGCGGAGGGCGGGGGCGGCTGGAGGGACAGGCGGGAGCCGGGCACGGGAAGGGTGCTGTGAGGCCGGGGACAGCCCGGGCTGCGGGGCGGGTTCGGGGTGGACGTGGCGCACGGGGCAGCTGGGGGCAGGATCCAGGGGGATCAGCTGTCCCGGGACGTGGGATGGGATGGGGTACGTGGGATGGCATGGCATGGATGGGGTGCCCCGGCTGGCCTGCAGTGCCCGGGGTGCCCGGCTGCGGGGCAGGCAGGGCTCGGTGTGTCCGGGATCTGTCCGGCTGCGCTGCCCGGTGCAGCGCGGGCATCCTCCGGGAGACCGGGCGGCTTCGGGCACTGAGGCTCTGTGGAGCCGATCCCAAAGGGACTCTCGGTGCTGGCAGGGGGCTCCGGCCGAGCCTGCCCGCATGGGGTTAATGCCGGCGGGTCCTGCTTCCCCCCGCTCCGCTCCGCTCCGCAGCGCGCACATTCTCCGTCTCCTTTCCCTCGGCTCTCCTTACCCCCGTTCCATGGGGCAGCCCAGGCTGCGATGTGCCGTCGTCCCCCCCGGGTCCCCCCTGGCCGCCCCCCCGTGCTCCCTCCCCGGCAGCCGCTGCCTGCGAATGCCACGTAGCCTTGTAGTTGTTCCCCTTGGCTGCTCCGCAGCTCCGGTCCCAGACACCTCCCCCGCGTCCTCCTGGGCTCGGGGCAGGGGGAGGTCACTGCTGTCAGCCCCTGCCTGCCTGCTCACCATCTCTGCCCTCCCCCTTCCCGCTGTGTCCCCTCTCCGCCGTGGGGCAGCGGCAGCAGCGGGGACCCCGCCGGGGCCACTCTGTGCCCGCTCCTCTCAAAGGGCTGGGCACTGCAGCGGCGGGTGCTTCCCTTCGGGGACAGTCCGCAGGGATTCTGTGCCACCTCTGCCGCCTCAGATCGGAGGTGTGTGTGCTAATCTCAGAGAGCACGGCAGTAATGCATTGCTGGCAGGTGTATTTGCTCCCTTCAGCAGCTCGCCCAGCTGGTTTCTGAGTTTCGTTTCTGTTCACAGCTTGATTGGAATGATGGAAATGCTCCGTTTAATAACTGAGGTTTCGTTTTTTGTCCGTTCTGCCGATACTTTGTCTTCTTCTCTCTATCCCTCGCTAATTACATTTTGCTCATTGGCAGCCCTTCCTGGCTTTCCCTGCTGCCTGGTTGGGATTATTGACACACAGATAAGTTCCCCAACAGCCCGCTCCATGTATGATTCCTGATGTTTTCCTACTGCATTTATCTTTACAACTCTGGGTTCAATAGGGAAATACTGTGTCAGTCACAGATGGAAAGACTGAGGCAACGAAATATTTATGGCCCAAGGTCGCACAGGAAGTATGTGGTGAGGCAGGGAATTGAATCTAGATTTCCTGAGCCTCAGATTAGCATTTGAACCAGGGAAGCATCCTCTCTGTATTTTAAGCCAATAGATTGACCTTGGAGTTAAGATCCAGTGTAGAAGAAAGTGCTTTGTGTTTGGTTCAGTATCTGTGTGAGTAAGAAGCAAAGCCCGAGTTGCTTCCCACACTCGCATTCCTTCCCTTCGTTTATGTAATTTGTGAAAAAGGATAAGGTGGTAAAATGGGAAAGATGTTGACTTTCTCAGGGCTCGGTGTGTGATCATGGGTGTTGAAAAGCAGCCAGCTATTACACTCTCCTCTCATTTTGGGGCTTTTTACCTTCCTGTTTCCAAATCTTGGAAAGTTTTGGAGAGCTGTTGTTGTCTGGGAATCATTTGTTCTCAGTTGGGATCAAATAAATCTCATTTTCTAGAGAGCTGAACTAATTCACTGGATCCCAGATCTCAGTTTGGGATCCTTCATGGGGCAGCCTGTGGATAAACAGGGCTGGGGCTGATGGCTCACACACCTCCTGGAGCAAGCTCTTACAAGTTATTCCCTCAGCTGTAGCTCAGGATTGTTGCAGCAAGTTTTTGGAAAGCTTGGCTCTAGCTGGAATGGAGCAGCACTCTGACAATGCAGTGGAATGGTTTCAGCTCCTTGGGCTGGGGATGTGCACAAATTCCACCTTTCCCTGCTCCTCTCTGGGGACAGCTGACTTCTGGTGGTGATTTGGTCGTTCATTTTCTTCAGTGGTTTTGAGGAATTGGACGTTAGAATGGTTTAAAACAATAACTCCTGGTGGATTCACCTTGAGAGAGAATAAAGATAACTTTGTCTACACAAATCCATTTCCTGCCACAAGCCTTGATGTCAAACTGCATCTCTCTTTGATGTTGCACTGACACCAAATCTGGATATAAATGTTCTGTATAACTCTTTTCATGACCTTTTGATTGTCATTTTTGGAGGTTGGCATTAGCATCCTGTTAACTGTAGGGCTCATCCCAGCCCTGCCAACAATTGTCATCTTTTATGGTTATTTTTAGGAAAGATTTGGTGAAAAAAAACCGCCAATATATCATATGGACTGTGCAGACAGGAAAAATTCCTGTATTCTGCTCCTGTTCTGCCTGGCCTTGGGTGAATTTCAGCAAATTAAAATTTATCTTTTAAGCTTGAAAGAGTGGCATTTTTATTTGGTGACTTGCTATTTCCACAATTGGGAAACTTGTCAGATTTAGAAGGAAATACGTGACTGGGAAGACATTCTTCTAATATTGTTCATCAAAGTCAGGAGCTGGTATGAAATATTCTAAGAATTCTTTCCCTAGTTCCATATTTTCTTAATTTCCTGCCATGATTTCATTGAATTGGGGAAGAATTTTAAAATTATCTCTGAAAGAAGATGAGAAACCCTCAATGTTAGTAATCCTGCAACAGGGAAAAAATTACATTTCTCACTTCTAATTTTGGTCTGTGTGAAAGCACCAGGTCTGAACTCTCAGTATTTAAAGCTGGGCTTGCTCAAGGCTCTGGCCTCAAGGCTGGGGGATGTGGGAGCAGGAACCTGTGCATTTTTTCACCTGTTTTTAGCACGTTGTCATGAAGCTTCCCAAGGTCAAGATGGTTGGTTTTCAGCTGTTATCTTTGCTGCAAGCCAGACCTTCACTGAAAAGTTTTGGATTCCTGAGGAGGAGCACACACTGAACTCTTTATTGCATTCTTGAAGAGCTTATTGTAAAAGCAGCGATAATTTATTCTTTCAGTGGTGCTAACACAATCCTTTCTGTGTATTGACCAGCACAGACAGACCACTGGCTCCCAGCCCTTGGGCCCTTTCAATCCTAATGTAAATCTCCCCTTGTTCCCAGGATCTTGATTGATGTGGAAAATGCCTCCTTTTGCCCAAGATTCACTCTGGGGCCTGATGCTTTACATCCAATATTTTTCCAGTGTCTTGTTTAAAGTAGCTCAGGAGGAGCATTTGTGAGGTTGTGATTTCAGAAGCATCTTCGGGTGATGTCATCAGTGTGACTTGAGGACAATGTCACCTTTTTGGTGACAGTGACAATGGGTTGATGTGTGGGAGCTTCTCCAGGCAGCCTGAGGAGCCACCAGGACTGAGATGTCTTGGAGAGTTGCAGTAAAACTGCAGAGCACACTGCACCTGCCAGGACCTTACCTTTAGAGATTTGGGAAGAATTTCCTCCTGGAAAAGGTGGCCAGGGCTTGGAAGGGGCTGCCCAGGGAGGTTTGGAGTCCCCATCCCTGGAGGTGCCCAAGGAAGGACTGGAGGTGGCACTGGGCTGGTGACAAGGTGGGGTCAGGCACAGCTTGGACTTGATGATCTTGGAGAGCTTTTCCAACCTTCACGGTTCTGTGAAAACCAATATTGGGGATTGACTGATCCCTGCAAAAACTTCCTGTGTTTGGAGGGCCAAAAGAGGGCTCAGCGTGCAAATATTTTAGGAAATGTTTTAGTGCTGGATGCAGCTTGAGAAAGGTGATTTTTGCATTATTAAATACAACATCTGAAGTGGTTTAACAACTCCTGGAGCTGTTCATTTCCTTCTGCTGGAGCACCTTCAGTGGAGCAGTTTCTAGAATAACAGCAAACTGGGATTGTATTTCCAGCTTCACGTATCCAAATTGATGTCTTTTTATGTCCATTTTCAGAAGGGAAATGTGTGCATGACAATTTAAATTGGGGTATGTTTGGAACCTGGTTTTTCTGTCTGTTGCTATGTGTAGGAGTAGAACAGGTGTAGAGTAGGTAACTAAATAAATCCATTTCTATCCAAAGAGCTCCCCAGTGCAGTTAGCACCGCCTGTCCCCTCCTGCTCTTTCCATGGATCTCTGGTATTCCTTGCAGCTCGTTTTTCTTCAGGTTTCATGTTTGCCTGAGCACTAACATGAAAATGTTGGGGTTCTTTGCCTGCAGAAAGAAGCTTGAGGACAGCAGACGTTTCTCACTCTGCAGGAGGCACTGGAGCATTCACCAGGAGGAATTCCAAGTCAGGAGAGTGACAACGGTAATTACACAGAATTTAGGATTCTCCCTGATTTTATGAAGTGTTTATTTTCTCTTTAAGTCTCTAAGTAACACTTTAAGTTGAAATTAATATATTTGACAGACCTCTAAACCTTGGGCTTTTTTTTAATTCCTGGAAGAAAGTTCTGGACAGCTTCTTATCAAATGGAAAAAATGAATTAGGGAAGGAAGAACTGATTTGAGTTCCTGAGGTAAGAAGAGTTTCAGGTTCTACAGGAACATTATTGATTTTGTAAGGTGGCAGCCTTATCTCTACTTTCACATTTCTTACTCTTTCTTCTCCCTTCACCCACTTAGCTGGAAGTTTTCTCTTGGAGAGAATTGCATAATTGGCTTTGGATGAAGAAAGTGAATTCTGTTTTTAGCCAAACGCATTTCCTGTGTGGAGAACAGCTGGAATGGGTGACAGCATTCTGGTGGTGCCTTACTCAGATCCTTTGGTTTTAGCTGGAAATCATGGAACTGGTCAGGTCAGGGAACTGATCTGCCGGAAAAGCAGAAAGGAATCTGTCAAAAACTTAGGGAGGAATGTTAGAAAGCAAAACATGATCAGCAAATGGATTTCATACAAGAGATAAAGAGGTGATAATCATGCTGCATTCCCTGGATCTGTCCAGGTGTTTTGGGAGGAAAAGCATTTAACCAGGTTAAATCCAGGTTTATAAATTCAGATGAAGGTTTTTTTTCTGCTGTTCCATCCCCTTTATGAAATAACTTCAGCATTAATGTCTCTTCCATGGCAATCAGCTGCTTTCAGTTCTGCTGAGGTGTTGAAGTGACCACTGATGTGGCACTTGTTTGTCACCTGCAGTCACTTGCAGGAGTAAAGGCAGTTTAATGTTTGCATAGGAGGAATTTTATGCTCCTGAAGGACTTGCAAGATGTTCATGTTGGTTTTAAGCAGATTCTGCTTTAAAAAAGCTTTAATCCGGTCACCCAGGTGTGTATGTTTGTCCATTTCAGTGTGAGGGGTGAGAATTATTTAGAGGAACTATTCGGATTTAGAAGATCTCATGTAAACAGCATTTTGGTGTATTGCAGATGGTCATTTTGCTTTTTAATGCCTATTAATAACTTATATAAACTATCATCTTTAAGTTCTTAAAAACTGATAATTTCTGCTTAGGCAGTTACATAAAAATGTGATTCAATCCCCAAACTTCCAGCAAGTTCATTGATCTGCAGATAAATATTCAAAGCTCAGAAACAGAAGTAAATGATTTCAGTGTGTTGCCAGCCATCAGCTGAGCTGTGGCAGTGATTCTGTGCTGGTCCTGCCCAATCACCCAGACTGAGGGAAGTGTTCCTGCTCCAGCCTCACAGGGATGAGCTCACACTTGCATTTTTCCCTTGAGTTTTCCATGAACTACAAAAATGCACATGGTCTGATGCCACGAGACTGCTCAGCTGTGGTAATTACAGTCATTTATTGGTGTGTTTTAGCCCTGGGTTTAAGCATAACCTGTTCTAACCAGCCTAATTTGACCCAGTGCTCAGCTAAAGTGTTACAGCCCCAACCTCTGGTGTTGTGCAAGGAAAAGTCTTCGGCTGCTGTATCAAAAGAATTCCTCCTTGCTCAGAGTTTGCTTAACCTGCTCCAATTTGAAGAAATCCTTTGCTTTTGCTGGGTTTTTCTGCTTGGTTTTGAAGTCCTGGTTGTTAAATGAGAGAGGCCTGTTTGTGCTGCATCCAACATTTGGTGATTTGCAGATCAGAGGCGGTGGAAAATCGGCCTTTGCAGAAACCTGGGAGCAAACTCCTGTTTGCTCCACCTGTGAAATGCTGATTTTCCTCCTGTTTGCTTGGATTAGACAGCAGCTGACTGCTCTGAGCTGTCTCATGGTAGGGAGCCTTTCCTGGAAATGCCTCAGTTGCTGTTGGTTTTCATAATCTGCATGATTGCCCTCCCTGAGTCGAGTTTCAAGTAAATAAATTGGTGGAGATGCAGAATGCAAGCATTTGGGAAAGTGCTTTTGGATCACTCTGTCTCATACCAGCGGTGTGTGTCTGCCATCCCATAATGCTCCCCAAATTCATGGAAAAGGCTCAGTTTTGGTGCTTTCCTGGCTTAATCCCAGGAGGTTTCACCAGGTTTGGACACACATGGCATGGGATAAAACAGAGCAGCCAAGTTCAGGGTGCATTTAAATTCCCCACTTTTCCTGGTCCTCACTGGAAGATTCTAAAAAAAGCTTTTAAAAAAACTTCAAAATTTCTTCCTTGCCATGAGCTGGGTGTTCCTGGCTGGAGGGAGGGACTGGGATGAACAAGGTGCTGTGGAATGATGTGTTCCTGTTGGAGGGAACATGTCTGCACATACAAGAGCCGTTCCTCTGGGTTGCTTCCAGGCTTTCAAACAAATCTGGTAAATGGGCAGAAATTTTTCTTTTCAGGGAAAAAAAATTGTCATAAAATGGCTTCAATTTTACCTTCCACTTCAAGACAAATTCATCCCATGGAGAATAGCTGTGCTCAGTTCTGCAGATCCTTCTGAATTTCAGAGCCTTGGGAGTGGGTGCAGCTCCCTGTAGGAACTTGCAGTTCCCAGCTGGAAAACCTTGGCACAGTTGGAGAGGTTTTGTTTCATCTGCCCAGCTCTGTGGTGCTTCCAGGTGGGAATTCCAGCTGCCTTTTTGCTGACCAGTTCGGCTCCAAGAGAGAATTCCAGGCACTCACAAGGGTTTGTGCTCTGTCTTGTGCCTCTGGGCAGAAGTTTTTTGGGGTTTCTTTTCCATGGACTGTGGTGTCTGTTACTTCCATAGCTTCCAAGTGATCCAGAGAACTATTTGGATATAGAATTTCCATAGTATATGGTTATTGTGTAAATAAATCGGTTTGCTTCAAGGTCTAAAAAAAACCAGAATAATGTGGTTTGAAATTCACAATTTTACACTTGGAAAATCATATTTAAAACAAATCCATTGATAAATTGCATTTAATAAAAGCTGTTTCATCTAAGCTTGAAATTTTTTGCCTTGTGTAGCATTAAGACATTAAAATGAGCACCTTGGCTTATTCCAGAAAGTATCACCTTCCTAACAGGTGGAAAAAAGGAAGTTTTGCATTTAATTCTTTTTTCTCTCTTTCTCTTTTTTTTTTTTTTTTTTTTTTTTTTTAGCTAGAAAATTCCTTAACTCTTTTTTCTTTTTAAACTGAAATAAGAATGAAGCACCTTAATGGCTCAGTCCTTTGAAGTGCTCAGTTCTCAGAACATTTGTAGAAGCAGGATTGGGATTAGGACAGCAGCAGGACCTTGCAGGAACTCCTGGGTTTTGGTTTATGGGACTGCTCACTTAGGAAGCAGCACACAAGTGCTCAGAATTCAACTCTGCTTTTCTGGCAATAAGAGAAAAGCCATAAAAGAACTAAAACAACGAAGGAAAATATTTATTCAAAAGCTCTGTCGTGTTTGCACTGCAGAAACTGTTATTGCCAACTTTACAGACCTCCTAAATGAATAATTC
>PYHW01009577.1:4451395-4471852 GCA_013186435.1 Turdus rufiventris
CTGGAGAGGGACTGGGGACAAGGGGTGGAGGGACAGGACACAGGGAATGGCTCCCCTGCCAGAGGGCAGGGATGGATGGGATATTGGGGAGGAATTCCTGGCTGTGAGGTGGGAAAACCCTGGCACAGGGTGCCCAGGGCAGCTGGGGCTACCCCTGGATCCCTGAAGTGTCCAAGGCTGGAGCAGCCTGGGCTAGTGGGAGATGTCCCTGGTGGCTTTAATGTCCCTTTTAACCCAAACCATGCTGGCATTCCATGAGTGTGGGTGAGATCCTGGAGTCTCCTCTGTGCCCCTGTGTCATTGTCCTGCACCTTTCCCTCAGGAGCAGGACTGCATTCCCTGCCCCAGCCCAGCTGTGGGAGGCTCTTGGGAAATGGCTTTTCAAGACAGAGCTCTGGCTTTGTTTTGTTTTGCAGGAAATTGTGCTGAGTATGTAATAACTTTTCAGGAATTCTCTTTTTATTTACCCAAATACCACCTACTTCCTCGAGTGGAATGAAGACTTTGGGGAGGTGAATCCTTGGATATATTTCCCTGGAAAAGTTTTACCTGTCGAAGTGACATTCATTGACTGTGTTCCCTTGGAGGGCTGGATGTTTTTGCTGCTCTTATCGGTGTTTTCAAGGAATGAAGCACTGCTCAAAACCCAAAATAACTTGGTTTTTTTTTTTCCAATTTGTCAGGACATCCCTCTTTGTCCTCAGTGTTCTGTCACTTGCAGCCACCCCAGCCCAGCTGCACAAGGAAATATCAATGTTCTGAGTCAGGTGAAACTGCCCCAAAACTTCTGTAGATGGTTTTGTTCCTGTCAATACTTCTGTTTTCTCTGACCATATGGCCAGTGCTACAAAATTGGCTATTTATAGAGTTTAACAGTTCAAAACCATTTATTTCCTGGTACTCTAGATATTAAATCCTTCCTTGGAAAAATGAAGTTACAGCACTAAGCAAGCAGAAAGTGTAAATTAAATCCTCAGTGTAATTAGGCAGGAGATGAAGGGTTCTAAAAACCATGGGGATGTTTGGGGTCTGCTCTACACTTTGTCCTAAAGAGAGAATTAAATTCAGCCAAGGCAGGGGATGGGCACAGAAACTCTGAACCTTTATTTAAAGTTGCAGGGGTTGAGCACAGAAACTCTGAAGTTTTATTTAAAGTTGCAGGTGTCTTTGGGCCCTGTTTCAGAACACATTTTTCTGCAGCTGCTTATTTGTTGTAGTTGAATTTCAATGCAGATGGAGTTGCCTTTTGGTAAAGGGGTTTCCCCTTTATTTTAAGTACTGATTTCTGTTTTCTTTGAGACTCAAGAAATTCATATACATGTATAAAATAAAGAATTTACATTTTCCATGTGTACAATGAACTCCAGTTATGGCTCTTAGGCTTAGATCCAACCTCAAAAAATGGGAGAGGTGTAGAGGAAGAAACCTTTGCCTGAATTTTTACTGTTCCAGGCAGGGTTTTTAAGTGGAATAGTTAAAATTTGAATCCTTGGCAAAGGAAATTCCAAACCTGACAAAAAAGGAGATTATTTTATTCAGGAAATAAATACCATGCTAAGGCAGTTCAGTTTATTTATTAAATGTATTTTGATCAAACCTGATGCAAATTTGATCTTTGAGGTCCTGTCCAGCCCTTGCACCTTGCAGTGATGTTTGGCTTCTTAAAATTGTTACTGGAGCAGCCCTGGAAAAGAATTTCCTTGTGAAAGGAGCTGGGTTTTGGGAAGCCTTGAGGAGTTTGTTTTGCTGGATTTTGTGTGATTGTATCTCTGATTTTGAGATGCTTTTGCAAAGGAGGAATGGGGGTTTTATCAGTGGATTCCACCAGCTCCTTTGCTTTGCCTAAACAACACAGGAATAAACCTTTGTAATCTCAGCTTTTCTAAAGATTTCTCTGTACAAGATCAGTTAAACCCAGAAGAAATTATATTAATTTTATATTAATATTGTATTTCTCCTACTGTTGCTAATCTGCTGGTGCAGAATTAATCAGTTTTCATCTTTTTTCTTCCCCAAATTTTGCCCTTCCTGTGCTGCTTGTGGAGAACTGAAGGAGGATTTGACACTTTCTAGCAGCCTGGCTTGGTTCTTGCACAGATTTAGGGGGGGTGTTTTGTGGTTTGCTTTTTATTTTTAAAGAATTGGACTCTCCTAACCACATTTTGCCTTCTGGTTTATGGGAGGTAATGGGAAAGGAGAAGGAAGTGTCAGCATTTCCTGTATCCTGTTATCTTGTGCTTTTTATGGATGCTGGATTAACTATACACTGAAAATTCCCTACCACTGGGAGCTTGCAGCTTGACTTGCTCTAATTACTATAATTAATTTGTATCATGTGTATTTTGACTTGATCTAATTACAGATTATTCCCTGGAGGCTCTGCAGCACTTTTCCATTCATATTTCCCCATGGCTCCCAGTCAAAAATTTTGGGACAAAGCAGGATTTTGTGTTGTCTTAAGCTTTGTTAGATTTTGTGTTGGAGAAATTGCGCAGTTTGGGGATTTTTGATCGTCATTAAGATGTAAATGTGGTGTGTGCATTATTTAGCCTAAAGCTTGGGGTCTGGAGTGGAAGCAGTGTAGGAATTTGGAGTGCAAATTTAGGAATAAATTGCTGTATAAATGTAAATTCCTCTGCTGTGTACTTGCTGCACTGAGGTACCAATTCCAGCACTCGCGGCTTATAATTCAAGGGGAGAATTTTGGGAAAAAGACATTTATTGCTGCCATGAAAGGAGTTACAAGTGAAAATCAGGATAATATTAGAGAGTTTGGGTGCACTGGGAACATTCTGAGTTGGCAGAGCTGAGTTTGTCAAACAAACAGAGAATGATTGACGGAAGCGAGAGCCAGGTCTGAACCTCGTCTCTGTTTTTTATTTTGGAGCAGGTGGAGGTGAGCAGGTGTCCATGAGTGATCCCAAGAAATGATGGCTGAGCAGCCGCCCCCCCTGGAAGCCACCCCTCTGCTGAATGAAGTGCCACTCCTACCTCACATGGTCAACGGGGACAGCATCCAGCAGGCAAGTGAGCCCTGAACTGGGAGCACTGGGAACAGCTCCACAAAATCCAGGCAGCTCTGCCACTGCTCTGCAGAGCTTGTGCCTGTGAGCACTGATGTCAGGAGTTAAATGGAGAGAGGAAAAAAAAAAATCATTCAGCTCCCAGCCAGTGGACAGGTGTGCAGAAATGGCTTTAAAATGGAGCTGCAAACATCAAAGGAAGAATTAGGGGGTTAATAAAGGTTTTGAAACTCCTGTGAAGTAATGAATAAAGATTGGCAAGGGATTGCAGAGGAAATCTATTCCAGGAAAATGAAAGGAAAGACCTTGGCTTCCTGGTTTTAAGTGTCTTCATGAATAATTACAGTGCGCTGGTGAAACCTGAGTGTGTTTAGTTGAAACTTTAGAGCTTTATTGGACACAACCCTTCAGAAGTCCCTGGTAGGATTAGAAACACAGGTAAAAGTGACAGCAGAACAGTTTTGTGAAAATTGTCAGTGAATGTGGATTTAGTGTTGGGCAGAATTTCAGTGCTTTGTACTACAAATGCTGGGAGGCCAGAAATGCTGAAAGTTTAGATGAGATCTTTAATTTGTCATTGTTGCAGATTAGGAGGAGAAACCTGTGTTGTTTGTTATATACTGAAATGAGCTTTAGTAAAGAAAAAAAAAAATTTTCCCTTTCTGCCTCAGACCCTGGAGGTGGAAACACAATGAGTGTGTCTGGAAGTGAGCAAAGTCTCCAAGATATTTCTGAAGCTGTGGCAGCAGAAGGTGAAATTTCAGCCCTGCCCAGCTGGCAGGTGGTTCAAGTGGTTCTGGTTTCATGAGGAAAAGAGATCAAGTAAATTTAATTGGCCCCTGTCCCCAGAGATGTGTGTGTGGGACATGGAGCTGACAGTCACTGACATTTTTAGGATCTGGAGGGGTCTTTGCAATCAGGTGAGATTAAAAAAAAAAAGGAAAATAATAAAATTATATTGTGGAGATGCATTTTAAGAGCAGATTTGAAGTTCAAATAGAATCTTTTAGAATGTTTATTAAATCAGAGGATTTTTAATTATTTCACTGTCAGTCCTGTGGAGGACAGGGATGGGCTAATCATTAATTACTGTAGAGTGATTTGTTTCCAGAAATCAAACCTGTATGTTTGGCCAATTCCAGTGAATCCGTTCATTCCATTTCACTTAAAGCAAAAGCTGGAAGTTTTCTGGAAGGGTTTCTGGCTCCAAAAGTGTGTGAATGAGGGGTGAAAGCAGAGCTGTGGCTGAAGCCCAGCCCTGGAGGGGTGCTCAGGACCCCTGGAGGTGTTGGCAGCCCCTGGGCTCAGCACTCCCCGTGGCTCCCTTGGCTCAGATCCACCCCCCAGCAGCACTGCAGCTTCCTGGAAATCGTCCTTGTTGGAAGGTGCCTGGGATTGCATTGGCTTCATGAAGTGCAGTGAGTCAGTGCTCTGAGCCATGGCCTGTGCATTCCTGGAATTCCAGGCTCCCGGCTGCTGCAGCCCTGCCATTGCTGCACTCCCTGGGATCCTCCTCTCCCTTTTCCTGAGCTGACTTCTGCAGTTCATGGAAGCCTCAGAATCTCTCAGACAATCCCTTTCTTGCCTCTGAGTTTTGCCTTTTCCTGAGGTCACTCCCTGCCTGTGGAATCCTGGATCCACAGCAAATCTTTTTCCTGTTTCTTGTGCTCTGGAAAATCCCCAGCCCATTAGTGTCAGGTTTCTTTGAACAGTTAACACCACTTCTCTCCCTTTACCTCAAGAAATGGATTAGCTTTGAAGTCATGCATTTATTTGCATTCTGAAGTGACAAATCTGCATAAAATTCATTATTAATGTAAATGATTTAAAGGCATTCTCTGCCATTTCTCCCTCTCCTGGAACCACAATAGATATGACTGAGGGTCTGAATGGCCTTTTCAGGAATTTGGTGCTCACTTCCATCCAGAAACAACTCATCCACCCAAAGTAAAATTCTCCTGTACAAGGAGAATCAATTCTCCCCTACAAGGGAGGTTATGAAAAATAAAATCAAAGATTTATACACCAATATGCAGAAGCTGCAAAAGCGATATTAAAATAGCATTTATCATTTATCCTTGGAGTCTGTAGTGATGAGAACTGGTGCCTGGGGAGTTCAGGGAGCTCCAGCACTGAAAATGTGACAGCACAGAAAAATTCATTCATTAATGCCATGTGTTGTTCATTTATTCAGGAATTAAATGACCAGATGATTTCTTCAGGTCCCAGCTGCATGCTACAAATGTCACTCCATGAATAGTGCAAAAGTACTTTCTGAAAATTGGATGGAAAAAAACCACGTTGATTTTCACAGCTGCTTTAACAAATACATTTCATTTCAGTTTTTACATCAGCACCAGCTGTCACCAGGTTGGAATTTTAATGGTGTACCTGCAGTTCCTACCTGCCCAAACCCCCTTTTTATTAAAGGATTAGCTAAAAGGAGTTTTCCCCCAGAGGATTTCTAAAATGTAAAAAGCCCCCAACCCCTCTTTTGTGTTTTGTTTCCTGCAGGTGATTCTTGTCCAGGTAAACCCAGGTGAAACATTTACAATTACAACTGAAGATGGACACATTCAGTGCATTCAAGGTAAAGGCAAGCTCAGCTCCTGAATCCAAATATTTTGGTTCTAGAGTTATTCCACTTTTTTTTTATTTTTCTGTGATGTCACATGGGTTTCCTGCACTGGAATAAATCAGATTTTTCACTTTGTGTCCAAGCACAAATGAGGCAGCACTGGGGAGCTGCCAGGATTCCCTGTATCCTGCAGATTTTCATTCCCAAAAGATGGGTTTGAGTGTCTTCCCGGGATCTTAACACGTGGTTTCTGTGGCGTTTAATCCACAATAATTCAAAGAACTTTAGTGGGCCCTGGCACCTATTGCTCCACTCTGTGCCTGCAAATTCCTTTTTACCTTCAGGGTAAGTGACAGAAAATCCAAGTCAGGGCAAAATATCTCCTGTAAGTCAAGTTGAATTTATCAGTATTTCCATTTTTGGAGTATTTGTCACTATTTTACATGGTATTATATAAAAAGTGTCCATTCTACTTTCATCAAGTCCACTACAGGAGTACTTCCCTTGAGCTTAACATAAAAAATAATGTATTTAAACTTTTTTTCTAAGTTCCTACATCATCTTTAGCCCAATACCTGCATTTGCCTTCATTACTACAGACTTTTAGCTGTCACAAATCAAGAGCTGAAATTATTTATACAGATTTTTGTGCAGTTAAAAAGACACTGTTGGCCAGAGCTTGGGATAAAACCAATAATGGAGCAGAGAATGGGATGCAATTCCTGAGGTTTCAGACTCCAGGGTGAGCTCCCATTTTGGAAAAAGGTGTTTCCAGGTGGGAAAAACCTTGGCTGTTAAAAAGTGGCTCCTTGTCCTGTGCAGGTCCAGCACATGTCCCCATGATGTCACCAAACGGTTCCATGCCGCCGATTTTTGTGCCTCCCGGTTACGTATCTCAGGTACATTGATTTCTCCTTCTCTTGCAGTCTGGTTTGGGGGGAAAGTTTAATAATATTTTTATTATTTACTGCTGATTTTAGCTGTGAAAAAAAGCTATTTTTCCACTGAACTTACCAACTATTTCACTGTATTTTGTCCCCTCTGTTAGTGGGCAATGCCTGATCCGGTTTCCAGGATGTTTGAAATCCTGCTCCCAGCAGTTAAAGATACTTTTAGTAACAAGGACAGCTCTGAATTGACAATCTGAGCCCCATGAACAGGATCTACATGTTTATTTTTCATCAGTCCTGTTGGCAGGGTGAAGCTGGGTCATGTGAACAGTTCCAACTGGCTGCAGGTTTTCTATTTTAATATAGAAATTGATCAGAATTTGCAGTGCCCCTTTCTTTCCCAGCTCTGATCTCCTGAAATTGCAGCAGAGCAGCACTGCTGGAGCTCAGTGTGGTGATGCAAACACTGATTCCAGTGATGTGTTTGGGAAATGAGCAGGGCTCTGGGCTCTCCCAGCTTTGCTTTTCCACTCCCGTGGATTTTCCACTCCTGGGTGTTGTTCAGGTCAGACCTTTGTGTTGTTACCAGAGATACTCCCAGTTCCAGTTTGATTTTTTTCTAAATTAATGCGTTTTCAAAGGAAATAATTAAAACCAAATGTGGAAACTGAACTCATATTGTAGTAATGTTGAAAATCAGGAGTGTTCTGAGGAGGTTTGAAAGCTGTGAGTTCTTGGCTTCTCCAGGCAGTTTCTTTTTGCACACAGCTGCATTTTGGGCTTCTGCTGTTCTTCAGCTCTGCAGACCTTGAGGAAAGATTTCCCCAGACAATTTCTGATCCCTGTGAAATGGATCCCTCAGTGCAAACAGTGGGCCAAGCCCTGGCAGCACTGAGCTGAAAACCACATTTATTTGTTCTGTTTGCTGTCACCTGAAACCAGCAGGGTTGGGTTGTTTTCCCTTGGTTGTTGTGACAGGGATTGACAAGTTGGAAAGCAGCTTTAAATCAGAGCTTGGCTTACCTGGACTGCTCTTGTCAGATGAGGTGATAACTTTGTGTTCCCAGTGTCTGGAGGAGGCCAGGGCTGGTTCTTTTGGATTCTGCCAAAGTGGAGTGAAATAATTCAGCAGTGAGCAGCTTGTGGATTCCCATCCCTGGAAGTGTCCCAGGACAGGCTGGATGGGGCTTGGAGCAGCCTGTTCAGTGCAAGGGGTGGGATGGGATGAAATTTAAGGGTTTTTCCTTCCTAAACCATGCTGGGATTCTGGGATTGTTCAGCCTGTTCAGTGCAAGGGGTGGGATGAGGTGAAGTTTAGGGTTTTTTTCCTGCCTAAACCATCCTGGGATTCTGGGATTGTTCAGTGCAAGGTGTGGGATGAGATGAAATTTAAGGGTTTTTTCCTGCCTAAACCATCCTGGGATTCTGGGATTGTTCAGCACTGTGGTGTCACTGACTGCCTCAAACTCTGCTTTATCCCAGCAGCACCTGCCTGCTTTCCACAGCCTTGCCTGCCAGGTGTGACCCAGAGCAGAGAAATTAAATTCCTTGTTGAAAGTACAATATTTCAGGGGATTGTCTCACACTCACATTTCTCCCATTTGCCAACAGGTGGTGGAAGAAAATGGAGTTCGGAGAGTGGTGGTGGTGCCCCACTCGGGGGAATTCCATCCTTCCATGCATCCCCCTCCTCCTCCCCCTNCTGCCACCCCCTCCCCACCCCGTGTTCCCCGCCGTGCCCGGCACAGGAGAGCTCCCACCTCAGTTCATGCACCAGCACCCACCACCACACGTGTTCCAGGAGCAAGGTGAGCCCCAGCAGCGTCCCAGCCCAGGGGGAGCAGTGTCACTTTATTGGGGGCTGTTTTCTTCTTGCTTTTGTTTTGATTTGGAGTTAGGATTAAAGCTGGAGAGATGGATTTTCGTGTTTGTTGATTAAATCTTATTTAGAGTACAGAGTTCTTCAGTACTTCTAGCTAACAAGCTAGAAGTGAGAAAATGGAGGTGGAGCTAAAGGCTAAAATCTATATTATTTCTACTTTTCACCTAATAACTAAATACTTGTGATGGAATTTTCTACCCAGTTAAGAATTACTGCTCAAAATTGTGAAGAAGGACAAAGAGACAACCTTAAAAACCTCTATCTTGTCCTATACTTCTGTTTTAAAAACTCCAAATTTCAAACCCTTCAGTGTGATATTACACACTTCTGTTCAACTGCACACCAGTGATTTTAATTTTATCACTCAATTTTGGAAGCCTTCTCCAAGGCCTCAAGTGAAAGGCTCAGTGTCAGAAAGCACAGAAAGTTCAAAACTTTCAGGGTTCCAACACTCCAAGGGTCCTGTCACTAACTCAGACCCCCACTCTGGGTCAGGTACTCACCAGTGGTTGTGCATTTTCCGAACTTTTTGTTTGAATCTTGTGTTTTTAAGGAATTCTGCACATTTGTACCTGAGAAATGTTGTATTTTCTAGGCATCCCTGCTTTTGCAGCTGAAAATCCCACAGTAGTGACTCCTAAAAGTCCTTTCCCTAAAACTCTTCCCAGTGAGTTCTGTCACAGCCTTGGTGTGAAGTTTATTCAAAATGAACTTAATTTGATGCATTCATGGTTTTTTTGTTTTTTTTTTTAGTCCAAATGTGACTGAAAAGTGAACAAAAATGACCCAGAAAATGTCATTATCCATAGTGGAGGGTGAAGTGCAGACCCAAAAAAACCTGAATGAAGCAAAAAAATCACTGAAGGATTAGGGTTATGTTGAATTAAACCAAGCTCTAATCCTTACTTTATATAGTGATTTTATATAATCAAGACTTAAAACAGAAGTTAGACTTAGTAAGACCGTTCATTGTGTCTCAAGCTTAAATTGGTAATTATGTATTTGGAGTCACTCTAGGGTAAAACAGCATCAGGCTGTGTTGGAAAAACTCCGTTTGGGTCCTAAATTTGATGAATTTTTTGTAAATGTGTCTGTAGCAGGGAAGCAAGGCAGCTGTAAAGCAGGACCTGGAGCAGCTGACAGGAGAAAGGCCCCAAAAATTCAGTTTAAAAAGACCCCAAACTCCAAAATCCGTGCACTTCCAGACTGACAAAGCACAGGGGAGTTCCAGGGGCTTGGCTTTAGTGATTTTTCCAGCTTGTAGATTCAGATGTCAAAAGAATCACTCAGAATAATGAAATGATTTCTCCCTTCTTTGCAGAACCTCGTTCCCATGGAAGGACAAACTTCATCCAGAGGGACGAGAGGAGTCTCAAAATGCCAGAACACTTCAAGAAGAAACTAAAGGACAGACAAGCCAGTGGTCACACCAACAATAAACTGAACAGCCCTCCCTCCTCACCACATAAAGTCCTTAATTCTTCCAATGCCACAATTCCCAATGGGAATGGCAAGGGCCAGCAAGGGGCAGTTGGAGCACTAAAGCAGAAGCAGATAGGAAAAACAAAGGGCAGTCCAGAGGCGGAGATGGGAGGTAGGTGGCATGGACAGGGGAAATCTCAGATATTTTCTTATTTTCTATAAATTCATTGCAAAGCAGGTCCTGAAAAAGCTGAATTTTTAAATTTGACTGTTCAGGATTAGAGCGAGCCTGAAATCCATTATAGTTAGATATTTTTTTTCCTCTAGGAATCATTGGAATATCGAGTTTTTTTAATTTGATATTTATCAAATAAGGCCTTCAGGAAGATTTAATCTTAAACCTTTTTACTTCCCTGCTGTTTCTGACCCAGGACTGATCAACATCCCCAGTGAGGGTGACCCGGAACTTCTGCTGTCACTTTTTGTGGTACTTTTTGGTTAACTAGGAGTCACTTAAACCTTCAAGAAATATGAAAAATTGAGCAGTTCTGGAGGCTGCTGTTTAATTAGTTCTAATTTCAGCTTTTTAATACCTTGTGGCTACTAAAACCCTTGTGCAGTGTCATTGTCTTCGCTTTGCTTCTTCCAAACTGGGAATGTTCTGCCATAGAAATTCCAGGAAAACACATAAGGCAGAGATAAGATCTTATTGTCATTTTTTTAACACCTCTCATTTTTGGAGGACTGTTTTTGTGTTGTCAAAGAAAACCTATTTCTGCTCCATTAGGAAAAGATCCCCTTTGTGCAGGATGTACTAAAAGGGTTTTTGTGCCACTGTTGGTTTTGGATAGTTGGTGTTCCTGCCCCTCACACAGCCAAAACAAACAGGGGAAATGAACTTTGCACAATAAGAACCATTGTTCAAGTCCTAATGAGGCCAACTCCATCTCGTGGTGGCCTTTTGGTAACAGCCTGGGTTGCTCTCAGGCTTTGGGATAATCTGGTTTGTGTTTAAATTGCAGAATCTGACACAGAATCCAGGAAATGTGATACTCACTTGAGCATTGGCAAGCCAGTTGTAAGTATTAGCCTTAAAATCCCATTCTTTTCTGGGCCTGTGCTTCCTATAAAATAACTTGTGTTTTATCAATCCCTTTTTCTTTGTCCTTAACGGTTTAATTTTTTTACTAGAGAAGATAAATACAGTTTAGTTGGCAGAGTTTAGAGCTGGGAAAGGGCAACCATGCTGGAAATTCACTGTTTCTCAGTTTGCCAGCCTGTAATCCCAGAATATTCCACTGCTGCAGTTTTCCAGTGTGTGTGAGGGCTTTACCTTGCAAACCAGGGGCCTGCTAAACTCTTGGAAGTTTATCCACTCTTGGAACCATCCTTTGCTCAGCAGAGAGGATTTAGGAGTATTGAGGATAAAATTTACACAAAGAGATCCTCTTTTGATGTTATATTGAGAAACTGGAGCAAATATTTGAGTATTTAGAGACTTATTTAGGAAGGTGGAGTCTGGTGAGGGTAATTAAAATGTCTGTGTTTGATCTTGAGCAAGTTTAATGAGCTGTTCTCTGCATTATCCACACAGCAAACAGGGGTTGTGTTCCTTTGCACCAGCTTTTGAGGGGTTTTTTGGTACTTTGGAACTTTTTTCCCTGCTGCTTCTGACATCTGTACTCAGAGCTATCACAGGGCTCTGTTGCCTTGGGCAGAAAGAATTTGGAATGTGGGAATTAAGCAGCAAAAAAAAAAAAAAAAAAAAAAAAAAAAATCAGACAAGAAATGTTGAGTTTTACAAACCCAGCCTGTGCTGTCCTTAGGATCAGTGGTTGAATGTTGTGTGAGGGAGCTGTCAAAAAATGAGATTTCTGTGCCTAAATCTGATCTGGGGTCCTGCCCAAGACTCCCCAGCTGAACATTTGCTCCAAATGAGTGATGGAAACGTTGATGCAGGAATTTTCTCTTCCTGCCCCAGAGTGGTGTTGGTTTGGTGTTGGAAGGGAAAAGCTTTAGAAATGAAAAGAGGAAATCAGTGCAATCCAAAGAATGCCTCTAGATTCCCACTCCAAAGGGAAAGAATTCCTCCAGTGAGGAGCTTCCTAGGCCAATTAGCGACGCCATGTTATTGACTAATTAACCTTTTCTTGCAGAAAGCAAACTTACTTGCATTATTTATGCTTTTAATAGGTTTCTGATATACAAGCAAGATCAGCCGTTCTGTCCTGGAATCTCCCAGTTAGTTCACAGAATGGAGAGAGCCATAGTCATAGTCCAGCAGCATTTACATTTGAAGTAGCAATATCCAACAGTGGTAAAAATGGAAAATTTAAATCTGTCTATGTGTAAGTTTAGTTTCTTCCTTTAAGCACAATGTTTAAACCATTAACCAATCGGCAATCTCTCTATCAGGAGCTGTTTGTTGACTTGCAGACCTTCCTACTTCACATGAAATAAATTTTAAGTAATGTCACTAAAGAGTTGTACATGGACAGTGGGAAACTTAAATGTGCACTACGTGGTTTTGCTTTTCAATGAGCTTTGAGCCCTGAGGTTTAAGGAAGAGCTGTAACTCTGCTTTCTGTTTGTTTTTGCCTTTTCACAGTGGGGAAGAATTAACAATTACACTTCCTGATCTCAGACCAGCCACTGATTATCATGCCAGGTATGCTGCTGGGAAGGAAATAATGCTCTGGGGGATATGGGAGTTCCAGGATTATTGTGTCTTCATGGAAAGGGGGTGATGCAAACAGTTAAGGAATACTCTGAAAAAAAAACCACCATGCTGTGGACACTGGCTTTGCTATCTAAATTTCCATTTATCCTCTAACTCCATTAAAATACCACCTCATTTTCTTCCCTACCATCTCCTGTGTTTCCTCATATTTCTCATTTAAAAACTTTAAATTATTCTCTGCTGGTATGTTTTTTTCCAACAACACTCTGTAGATTGTTGTGGGCTGGAGTCAGTGGTAAATGAAATAATTTAGCCTTGAAATTGGATCTGAAAGTTTGCCTTGTCAGCTTGATTTCCAGAAATGCTTGTCTGACCTGCAGCAGTGCAAGCAGCAAAGTGGGAATGGCTGGAATGGGATGATCAGGAATAAATGATCCTGACTGGAGGTGTTGGGCTGGCCAGGGAGAGAGCAGCTGTGAGACAAAGCAAGGAATCTGGGAAGAGCCACACTCAGTGCTGGGGCATGGAGCAGATGAGATTAAAGATTCCATGGAGCAAATTCCTGCTCTGAAGCCATGGAAGAGTTCAGAGTGTGGGAAATGCTGGGCACGGCTCCACCTTCACAGTGGGTTGTGTTTTCCACAGAAGGAGGCAGGACTGCTGAAAACATGAAACAGTTCCTGTGAAAATTGTTATTTTATGATTTAGCCTCTTTAGTGCCCATCCTGCTGCACAAGTGTTGGCTGTATTTGAATTTTTAGGTGTTTTTAGCACCAGTCAGGTATCCTGTTACCATTTGGGAACACCTGCCATAGAATTCATCTCCTATCCCACAGGTATTTCAGCACTAAAATATCTCCACTGTGACAGAGAGTAATGGCAGAGTAAATGAAGTGTGAGAAGTGGGGGTTTGGGGTCAGCAGCTGTGACCCCCACCCTGCAGCCACTGCTTGGGATTAAAGCCCTGAAGCTGCCAGCTCTTCCCTTGAATTTCCAGGGGCCAGTGCAACAGCCACACCATTAATTACCCTTTGTTTAGAGTTTCAGCAAGCAGCAGTTCCATCAAAGAAACCATTTCAGAACTGGTGAGCTTCACCACAGAGAGCTGTGAGCCAGACTGTCCAGCTGCCCCAAAACTGATTAACAGAACCAAAAACAGCCTGAGCTTGCAGTGGAAGGTAAGAGGCAAACCTGGGGCTGGGTGAAGGGGAGCAGAGCTCTCTGCTGGATTCCTGGGCAGTTGTTGAAATGAGCTTGTCAAGAGTTCAGTGTGTGCTGTAGGTGTTGCCTTTTAAGTTGCTCAGTGAAGATTGGTAATGAAATAATGATTTCCTTTCTCTTTTTTTTCAATGTCTGCTGAGTTTCTTGCCTGCAGCTTTAGTGGGACAGAGTTGGTAGCAGGGATCTTCTTTTCTGAGCTGGCAGAGAGGAAAAAAAAGAGTTTTTTAATTTATTTATATCTTTGCTTGAGGTCCTGGATGATAAATAGTATGACTTAATGTTCTTTTAGTTACTCTGACCCATTCAGACTAAATTTCTTTGGGTGGTTTTATAGATTCTCATTTGTAACCTGATTTTTGAATATAACCACTGTCTGTGATGGCTTGTTGGTAGCTGTGTTTGCTTAGTTTGATGTTTTTCTTATGACCATGCTGAAAAATGGTTCCAGCTAAATGACTTTAGTGAAGTTATCTGTGCTTAGAAAATGAAGATGTTCCCATTTCATGTGTCAGATGTTGCTTGTGTGACCCCTTAGATTGCACAGGCATGTGGTGAGCGCACAGTGCAAGGCACAAGGAAAAGAGCTCTAAGAATATAATTTGTTTCATTTATAAAATAAAACCATTTCTAAATTCATATTCTAAACTATCAGAACTAAAAGAAGTAGCACAGCAGTGGGAGTTTATAATATTCAGTGTGCAAAAATATTTATAAAACACGTTTACAACCACTTGATTTTAACTCTTTTTTTTCATTGTTTCTTTATTTTCAGTCCTCAAATGACAATGGTTCCAAAATAACTAATTTTCTTTTAGAATGGGATGAGGTAAGAGCTTTTCTAGTACAAAAAACATCATAATGACATCTGTAGAGCAATTACACTTAAAAATACCCTTTGCTTAGGTACAGCAGCTATTTTGGTGTCGCTGTCCTGACAGTTTTGAAGGGACAAGTGATCAGTGGGAGGGGGCAGTGTAAAACTGCCTCATTTGCCAGCCAGAGTAGCAGTAATTCCTGTGTTCTCTTGAAATGCAGGAGCATTTGGCATCTTTGGGTGGTGTCACAAATGTCCCTCAGCTCTTGAGCATCCTGCTGAGATGTAATGCAAAGGGATGCAAAACTTGCAGAATGTGTTTTGTTTTCAGCCAATGGTTTATCACCATTTTGTCAAATCTACAGTACCAAAAGTAATCAGATATCTCAGTCCCAAAGTGGTTTATTATCTGTTCAGGGTGACTCAGGATGACCATGATACATTAAATGTTGCATTCTTAAGGCTCAGTAATTTCTTTTTTAATTACTGTTAAATGAGTAAATGACATTTCTCATGGAAGGTGTCCCAGCCCATGGGACGAGATGAGCTTTATGGTCTCTTCCAAGCCAAACCAGTCTGAGATTCTGGGATTTAGGAAGATGTAGAGTGAGGAGGGTGACCTTGGCAGGGATCAGGGAGTGACTCTGGCTCTCCCTGTTTTCCAGGGGAAGAATGGCCCCTTCAAGGAATGTTACTACGGGCACCTGAAGCAGTACAAGCTCACCAAACTCACTCCCTCCACAAGATACTCCCTGAGACTGGCTGCTAAAAACGACATTGGAATGAGGTAACCAGGAGCCCAGGGATTCCAAATGATGGATTCCCCCCTGGATTCCATCAGCTGCTGCTCACCCTTGTTGAAAATCTCGTCCCCAGTGGGTTCAGTGAGACGGTGACATTCGGCACGGCCGGGGTGGTGCCGCCGGCCCCGGCGCCGCCCGCGCTGCTGGAAGCAGGAGTGACCTGGATGGCCCTGGCATGGAGCCCTCCTGCAGGAGGAGCCTTGGATGACTCCCTCACCTACAGCCTGGACATGGAGGAAGAGGGTTCTGTAAGTGCTGGGCTTCGTGTGGAAACTTCCTTATAGTGCTGAAATGAAAATGAGCTTGTTTTGTAACTTCTGATAAATGGTCGGCAAGTATTGCATGGAGATCATGGCAGAGAGGGAAAGCATTGCAGGGAATTCATGGGAGGGAAAGCATTGCAGGGAATTCATGGCAGAGAGAGCATTGNNNGGAATTCATGGCAGAGAGAGCATTGTAGGGAATTCATGCCACAAAGTATTGCATGGAATTAATGATAGAGAGATAAAGAATTGCATGGAATTCATGGGGAGTTCATGGCAGAGAGAGAAAGAATTGCATGGAAGTCATGGCAGAGGGAGAGAGAATTGTGTGGAAGTCATGGCAGAGAGAGAAAGAATTGCATGGAAGTCATGGCAGAGAGAGAAAGAATTGCATGGAATTCATGGCAGAGAGAGAAAGAATTGCATGGAATTCATGGCAGAGAAAGAATTGCATGGAAGTCATGGCAGAGAAAGAATTGCATGGAAGTCATGGCAGAGAGAGAAAGAATTGCATGGAAGTCATGGCAGAGGGAGAGAGAATTGCATGGAATTCATGGCAGAGAGAGAAAGAATTGCATGGAAGTCATGGCAGAGAAAGAATTGCATGGAAGTCATGGCAGAGAAAGAATTGCATGGTATTCATGGCACAGAGATGAAATACTGCATGGAACTCATGACAGAGTTGAAGTGTTGCATGGAATCCATGGCAGACATAAACTACTGCATGGAATTCATGGTAGAGATAAAATATTGTGTGCAATTCATGGCACAAAGTATTGTCTGTAATTTATGGCTGAGAAATGAAGTTCAAGGTTAAAAAAAGGTGATTTTACCCACTCTGGATTTTGGTTTACCTTAAAAATCAGTGCCTCTGTTCATGCTGATCTTCCCTCCTTTCCAGGGCTATGGATTCCAGCCCCAGTACAATGGGGATGAGCTCTCATGCACTTTAAGAAACCTGAGGAGGAGTACATCCTATAAGTTCAGGGTTTGTACCATACTTTGTTCCTAATTTCGTGTGCTGTCCTGGGCTTTGGCGTTTTCCAGCAAATTTTTCAATTGTGTATGGAGACAGCAGGAATTCACCTGTTGTCCCAACAATTACCTGTTGTAAGAGGAGGATGTCCAGTCTGGTTTTTTGCACCAGCTAATTTTGGTATTAATGATTGTCTTTATTTTGGTTGGGATTTTAATAGAAGATTTTTTTAATCATCACCACGTTTATCTTAAAGTCTTATGAACATACAGTACTGTCACTGAATAAACCATTTATTCTCTTCCCTATTCCAACAGCTCTTTGCCTACAACAGTGAAGGAAAAAGCAGCCCCAGTGAGGTGGTGGAACACAGCACCAAACCTGACAGACCTGGAGCTCCAAGCAAACCTGTAGTGAAGGGCAAGATCCATCCCCACAGTGTGAGAGTCACGTGGGGTAGGTGCCTTGGGGTGTTCAGTGCTGCTGGGCTGTGGAAAGCCTCTCTCTGATGAAATGAGAGGGAGCTCAGGCCGATGATTTACCTGCAGGTGTTGTTATTGCAGGGGAAATACTTAACCTTACCCAAAAATTGTTAATTTTGACGCTGTGGTATTGTTCATTCATTTCTGAGAAGCAGTGACTGTTGTGATAATACCCTCTGGGCTTACTGTGATGCTTAAATAATTCTTATTATGTTGACTTAAAAAATAAGAGCTGATACCTGAAACTGGGAGTGTTTTCCCATTTACTCTTCTGGCATAGCCATGATAGGAGGGAAATTGCTCTGAAAAATGTGTTGTGAATAATTAAGTACACTGGTTTCTCTTGCTGGTTGACCTTTCTGTTTGAAAGAATATGCAAATGTTCACTGGAAAAGCTGATAACAAAACAATGCCTGGATATTAAATCTTCTGTAACTGAAGGTGTTGATTTCTTTCAGAGCCCCCCAAGGATAACGGAGGATCTGACATTTCTAAATACTTTTTGGAAATCTCTGAGGCATCTGCTGGTAAGGAATGACCTTTGGGTACTAATACAGTACTCAGTCTCCATCCCTGGAGGTATTTAATTCACGTTTAAATGTGGGACATGGTTTAGACTTGGATTTTGGAGATGTTTTCTGACTTAAATGATGCTTTGCTCCAGCAGTCACTTCTGATCTCACCCAGTGTGTTCTGTTGTACACGTTCTCTGTATATCTAATGATTTCAGTTTCATTCTCTGGCTCAATAATTGTGTGAGAGAATTTTCAGGTGGGGTTTTAGAAAGGTTTGAAAGGGTAAAGTGCTTTTCCTTCCCCCAGGAGGGAGGTGGGAGCCCATTTACAGCGGAGCCCAGCGGGAACACGTCTGTGACCACCTCAGACCTGGCACCTCCTACAGACTGCGCGTGTCCTGTGCCAGTAAAGGTGGGGACAGCCAGGTGAGCAGCAGGAGGGGAGAGGTGCTTGTGCAAACCATTTCTGTGCCTGTTTGATAAATGCTTTATGTCTGTGCTCTGCAATGACCTGTGTCCCTGGCAGGCCTCTGATGTCACGACTGTCACGACAGCGGCCGTTCCCCCGGGGCCGTGTCCTGCCCCAGCCCTGGTGGGCAAAGCCAAGCCCAAGGAAATCACTTTGCAGTGGGGTAAGCACCAGATTTGGAGTAAAACACTGCTCTGATTTCTGTCATCCACATCAAAAATCTATAGAACTCTTAATGGGTAAAAAAAATAAAAAACGTAAAAATAAAAATCTAGAGATGCTCTCCGTGACCTTAGTTGTTTTGGGGGTTTGGGGTGGGATTTTTATTTTGTTTAGTGGGATTCTTTTGAAGAAGACCAAAGCTTCTGTCCACCTCTGGTAGTGAGACTTAAGCAGACATAAATATTTTCTAGTGAGAAAGCTTCCTGTCTGCCCATGATTGACACCTGCTTGGCAATTTAAAAATCATCTCTTGTTTTCTTGCTGTTATCTCAGTAAATGAGATAAGCAAAAATGAATGAAGATACACTGTTTTGAGAAGAAAACAGGGAAGATAAATGAAAAACCCTGATGAAGGCTATCTTCTAAATATCATTACCTGGAGGGGGAAAAGCAAGCTTCATGAAGTGTTTCCGCTCAGATACATGACAAGAGCGTGCCCTAACTTAGGGAATTTAGAAATTAATAGGAAAATCCATTCTCTTTTTGTTTGCCAGGCCCCCCAGCTGTGGATGGAGGCTCTGAGGTCACAGAGTATCTGCTGGAGATGGCCAGCTCGGAGCAGGACGAGCGCAGGATGGTTTATCAGGGCCCAGCAGCTGAGTTTGGAGTGACCAACCTGCTCCCAGGGAGAACCTACAGCTTCTGGCTGCGGGCAGGGAACAAAGTGGGGGTGAGCACTGCACTGCCATCCCCCTGCTTGCACACAAGGGACCAGTGATGGTGCTGAGGGGCTTCTGTAGCCTGTGCTGTGTGAAGCTCCTGGTGTTTGTGCCTTTGGAAATGAAATGTTGGATGAGTTACCCCCAGCTCAGGCTCTGCAGGGTGGTGTGGGAGGGGAGTGTGCCAGCCATGCCAGGCTGGGAGAAGGCTGGGGTGAATGTTGGTGGCATAAAAGTCTTTGTGAAGCAGTCCCCAGCTGCTGCTGGAAGGCAGATCCCGGCTGGGGGAGGGAGGAGTTACAAAACCCCGGTGGGAGGAGCTCAAGGAATCTGAAACTGAGCCCTGAACTCTGCTGTTTACTTCCCTGTGAGGTTCAAAGTAGTTTTTCTTCACTTGCCCATCATTTCTTGCCGTGGTGCTGTTGCTGTGTTCATGCAGTGTTGTTTTCCTGCAGTTTGGCCCCCACTCTGAGAAGGCAGAGTTTTGCACTGCTCCAGGACCCCCTGAGCAGTGCTGCAAACCCCTGATAACCTGCAAAAGTGCAACTTGTGCTGTGGTTTCATGGGAGGTAGGTGTCGATGGCTTCCAGTAGCACCCAAATTAGTGGTTGGCTTTTGGAATTGTAGTGACATAATTCTGATACACAGAAATGAGATAAACAGTGTGTGTAGAAGTGGAACATTTTAAGCTCATTTCTTTATAGTTGTTTGTGTTGGGTTTGTAAACTTTGGGAGTTATTGCAGTCCTGACTGACAGACTGTATGGCATTTAATCCTCCTCCTGGGGTGGTAATTAATATATAGTGAATGAATTCTTTTAAGTGGTAAGAGATTGTGGGTCAGTCAAAATTCTGGTGTGAACTGTGGTGGTGTTACAGCCACGTATCACCTTTTAACTTCAAATCCCTTGGAACAGACCTCAGATTTCAACCCCAGTGCTTCCCAAGTTTGGATTTGATATCTTGGAGGTGTTTTCCTCCCTTTTCTGTGACTCTCACCCAGTGTGCCAGTGTAACAGAGCTCCTCCCTGGGTGCTGGGGGTGTGGAAGTGCCAGAGCTGAGCAGAATTTCTCCCTCACCCACAGAGCCCGGCGTGCAACGGAGCAGAAATCACCGAGTACAGGCTGGACTGGGGCCAGGTGGAGGGGTCCATGCACATCATCTACACTGGGCCCTGCCAGAGCTATGAGGTCAAGGGGCTCACACCTGCAACCACCTATTACTGCAGAGTCCAGGTAGGAAAAGCCTTTTGGTGCCGCTGGGCACTTGCAGTTTGGGGACAAACTCCAGCTAGAGAGGAATAAAGTCATGTGCTGTCACCTGCTCTTGAAATAGAAAAGGTAATTGGGAAAAAGACTTCCTTTGTCCCCCAGTCCCTCCTCATTCCCTGAAATCTGGAAGGGTTTAGATCCAGTCTGCTGTGAAATACCAGCTGCTTTGCCTTGTTGACAAATTATTCAGATTTTCCACTCTCTTCCACCTTGCTTTAAGAGCACACAGAAGGCTGTGAGAGCTGTGAGTGCCTGGTTGGCACACAGGGATTTGGTAACTCCTGTGTG
>PYHW01009577.1:4472282-4483120 GCA_013186435.1 Turdus rufiventris
GTGCCAGGTTGGCACACAGGGATTTGGTAACTCCTGTGTGGTGTTTTTCAGGCTGTGAGTGCCAGGTTGGCACACAGGGATTTGGTAATTCCTGTGTGATGTTTTTCAGGCTGTGAGTGCCAGGCTGGCACACAGGGATTTGGTGTCTCCTGTGGTGTTTTTCAGGCTGTGAACGTGGCTGGGGCAGGGCTGTTTGGGGACACAGGAGTGGTGACCACGCCCCCGTCGGTGCCCGCAGCCGTGGCCGTGCTCCACTTACTTGAAGAGGATCAAATGGAAATTTCCCCTCCTTTCTCCACGTGCCTTGCAATCCAGTGGGAAGAGCCCTGCTGCCACGGGGCAGAGATCACAGGGTACAACATCGAGTATGGGGAGAAGCAGCTGGTCACTGTGGGGAGAAACACAACCCATGTCCTTGAGAATCTGCTGCCTGACACCCTGTACAGGTAAGAATTATTCTGAAATCACATTCATAGAATTTAAAAGTCCTTTGAGGGGAGTGCTTCAAATTTTTAGAGCAGTTTTTCATGCAGCTCAGAGACTATTTGCCTAACTCACCCTGCAACTCCAAAAAAACCTCCTTAAATTCTCATATCCAGACTCCAACCATGACATTCACAGGACTGAGATCACGGTTGGAGTTAAGGTTCACATTCTGTCTCAAAGCCAAGATTTTGAGGTTTCTGGGTTTAGAATTTTTCATTGGGATGCTCAGGTGTGTGGCCACAAGAAGATGGATGGACAGGTAAGAGCAGAGCAGGGGTTCCTGTGACCTAAGCCTTGGTTAAAGCTGAGTTAAGATTTCATTTCGAGCAGCATCTTCATTGCTTTACTGTTTGGAATTATACTCTGTACACCTTTTAACTCTTGCTTTGCTGCCCAGCACTTTTCCTGACCATGTGCTGCTCTCTCCCATTCCCAGGATCAGGGTCCAGGCCATCAACAGCCTTGGAGTTGGTCCTTTCAGTCATTCCATGAAAGCCAAAACCAAACCACTACCTCCTGACCCTCCCCACCTGGAATGTGTGGTCTTCAGCTACCAGAGCCTTAAACTGAAATGGGGAGAAGGGCCCAGCAGAGCTTTAATTCCCAACCCTACTCAGTTCAACCTGCAGATGGAGGACAGGTTTGGCAGGTGAGACCATTAAGGATCTTGTGGTTTTACCTCTTCATGTCAAGTTTTTTAAGGGGTTTTATGTTATTCTCCCTTCTGTTTGCACCACTGAGTCATTTGGGCATCCCAGAGTTTGCCCTTTTGCAGTTTTGCATCCCATCTTTGAACCAGAAATGCTGTCAACAGCTTGCACTTGTGCTGCTTGTAAGCAAAGTACAACTTCAAGAACAAATACCTTACCAGCATCCTGTGCTCGCAGGGCTATTTTTGGACATTCTAAAACATACGAGAAACAGGGGTTGGCCAGCTGCTATTTAACTAGAAATTTCAATTTATTTTGGATATTTAAGTGTCGTTCTCTTGATTCAGAGGAGTTGGGCCCTGCAACCTCAATGGGAAGAAACCTGGGACACTGGGAATGCAGCATCACAGCTTTGTCCTTAACTCAAATCCCATTGTTTCAGGTCTGGTGCTGCCCTGCACATTGGAGATTCCTGGCTAACTGTGTGTGTGCTCTGTGTCCCCCAGGTTTGTGACAGTCTACAATGGTCCCTGTCACACGTACAAGGTGCAGAGGCTCAGTGAATCCACCACGTACCATTTCCGCATCCAGGCCTACAACGACGCTGGGGAAGGAGCCTTCTCGGAGGTCTGTGCTTTCACCACCACCAAATCTCCACCTGCACCTCTCAAAGGTGAGCTGGCACTGCCCTGCTCTTGGAATCCTGGAAACTTCTAGGCTTTCTGTGCTGACAGGCACTCTCCCCTGCTTTTGACCTGAGGCTGTGGAGAAGGCTTCCAAAACTGAGTGATAGAACTGGGATCAGTGGTGTGTAGTTTGAATAGAAGTGTGTGATATCACATGGTGGAAAAGTTAGAATTTATGATTTTAGAATATAGTAATAGATAGAAAGCAAGATGGAGGTTTTAGGGCAGAGGTTTCCTTCTTCACTTTCTCCTTCATGGCTCTAGGTGGTACTTTTGTAATTGGATAGAAAATTCTGCATTGCGGGTCACAGGTGATTGGTAATTGGGTTAAAAGTAAAAATAATTTAGGTGTCTGTTCTTAATTGGACAGATTGGCCCTTAAAAGGCCTTGTAGANAGAGAGATCCATCTCCATTTTTAGTTTGTTAGCCAGAAGTGCTGTAGGACTCACTGTGACATAGATAAGAATTAATAAACATCTGAATTTGAACGCAAAACACCTTCTCTCGAGCTCTTACTCCTGACTCTGGCAGAGAGAAAAAGAAGATAAAACAAAGATAAAACACAATACCCTGGCAGCTGCTGGGTTGATTGAATCCTCCATCCTGACCCTCAGCCTGGCTTTGCAGGCACAGAGACACAAACTGCTCTGAGGGGCTGTGGGTGTGGAAAGGGCTCTTTTGTTGTCTGCAGCTCTCCCACCCCTGACCTGAGCACTCCCACCTTTGCTCAGACATTTTTTAGGGTTATCCATCAAAGTTACAGCAGAGTGCAGGCAAATGAGGGCACAGTTAATTCCTCTGATCTTCACTTTTTAACGTGGACATTAAAGGTCTCTGTGAAGGTCAGAGTGCTGAGTGCCTGCAGCAAAATTAATTGAACCATGGTTGGAACATTATTTCAGCTCTACACATGGACAGAAATGCTGCTCCTCTCTGCAGACATCATGGGCTCACCCTGGCGAGACCAGCACGAGTAATCTACATATAACAATGATCATTTTTTAAGCTCCTCTCATCAAAAAGAAAGAAATCTTAATTGCTTTAAGTTACTGGAATGAGTTGCCTCTAAGCATGACAGCTGTACATTTGTAGAGACCATTGTTCTTTTTCTAAAACACCAACAAATCACTTTATTTTGCAGCACCCAAAGTGATTCAGCTGGAAGAAAACACTTTTGAAATCACATGGGAGCCTCTACAGCCGATGAAAGGAGATTCCATTGTTTACATCCTTCAGCTTGCTGCTGGCAGAGAGTTTGATCAGGTACCTTTAATGCAGCATCAGGAGAGTGAGGGGTTTTGAGTGGGAAAAATTATTACAAAAAAAAGATGTGCATATTTCTTGTGGAGGGTGTCCCTGCCCATGGCAGAGGGTGGAATGAGATGGGCTCTAAGGTCCCTTCTGTCCCAAACCATCCTGGGATTCCATGATTTGAAGGTTGAAATTGAAGGGGAGGTGACAGGATTTCAGAAAGTGTGAAGTGGATGAGCACTGCTTTATCTCCCAACAGTTCCTTTGGCTCTTGATTCCTAAACCTGATCTGTGGTACCTCTGTTAATCCACTTTGGTGAAGGAGCTGTAAGGAAGAAAATGCAAGATGATTTTTTTTCTCCTTTCTGAGCCTCCCATCCCAAGAGAGCCCTCACTGTGGGGTGAATAAATAAATGGTGACTTTTCCAGAGATTTAAGCTGTGATTTTATGAATCTGGAGAGAGGAGAGGAGATCAACTCCAGACTGTGCCCAGCACTGCACACACCCCCTGGAGCAGGACAGGCAGTTCCAGATGCTGAGTGAGATGTTGTAGGAGAACACTTTGTAAGGATAATGCAGAAAGCAAACTTTCCCAATAAATTACAGCTGTACTGATGACCAGGAAGTGGAGACAGCTTTGCCTGCCCAGTGAGAATGGGGGTTATGAAACAGTGGGCTGGCTCATTGACAGTAAGTTGCAGTTGCAGCTTGAGACTCAGAGTGTGCTGCAGTTTGGGATGGAGTTTGCTGGCTGTGCTGTGAGGGGGAAGGGACATGGGGTCCTGCAAGGGACAGACAGGTAGGAAGATGATGTGTGAGGGACAGACAGGATTTGGCAGCAGGGTAAGGGAGAGACTGGGCTTTAGCCGGTCGTGCAGAAGGAAGAAGGAAAGTTGCAGAGAGGATAGAAGGAGTCAGAGCTGTGTGAAGCTGCTTGTCAGAAGAGGAGTCAGAGCTGTGTGGCGTTGCCTGTGAGGGAAGGATTTAGTGCTGTGTGAAACTGCTGGTGAGGGAAGGAGTCAGAGCTGCCTGAGAGAAGTCCAGTGAAAGAAGGCATGAAAGGTTTTTAATAAAACCCTGGTGTTGGTGCCCTCGTGTCCCTCTGTACACGATTCCTCCGAGGAGCTCGTGGCTGACGTGGCTCTGTCTCCTGCAGGTGTACAAGGGCCCCGAGCCGTGGTTCCGGCTGCCGGCGGCGCAGATGAACTGTGAGTACCGCGCGCGCGTCTGCGCCGGCCGCCAGTGCCACGACCTGCCGGGCTGCCCCGAGCTCTACGGCCCCTACAGCCCCAGCGCCGTGTTCTGCTGCCAGCGCCGGGAGCCGGGCCCTGCCGCAGCCCCGGCCGGCGCAGAGCTGGCGCAGAGCGGGAAGCGGCTGCACGAGGAGCGCGTCATCGCCATCGCGCTGCTCTGCGGCTTCGCCGTGGTCGCCATCCTCTTCGCCGTGGTCATCCAGTACTTCGTCATCAAGTAGGGCAGAGCTGGCCCTGCTCGGCTGTCTGTACAGAGCTCTCTGGGGTATTTATGGGTAGTTCAATGAAATCCTAGCTGGGAACCCCTCACTCCGTGCGTTCCCGCTCCTGCTGCTGGCGAGGCTGGCGAGGCAGATCCTTTCCAAATGCTGGACACAGATTCCCTCTGGGTGATCCTGGGGTCTCTGCAATCAGGGTGAGCTGTCAGAGAGCAGCAGCCTTACAGTGCACACTGGGGGGGTGTGCACGCTCCTCTCTCCCCATCCCAGGCAGTTGGAGAGGGAAGGCTTTGCTAGAACAGTCCTTTCCCAGCACCACCAGAGCAGCGGGAGGTGCTGGCTGTTCGTCAGGTCTCGCTGTAGTTTGATATCCATGAAATCCAGCAGCACAAGAGCTTGAGCTTAGAGCAGAACTGCAGAGCCTACTAGAGCATACCACATTTACTAGACTGTAGAAGGAAAGCAGAATATTGACTTAGTGATATTACTACTTTACAGTTATTTTAATACTTGGGATTCAGTAATAATCATTTCAAGTGTTGGAGTAGAGGGTGCCAGGGTTTTTTAGGGTTTTAATCCAAACCAATGCCAGCAGGACGTGGCGCTCGGCCGGGATGCCCAGGAAAGGCTCTGCCCGGAATGTTCCTGCTGTCCTGAGCAGCTTTGGCCCAATCCACATTTCACTCTCAGTGCCTGAGAGAAAAGTAATTCCCTGTGCGGCGTGCTCAGAACAGCACAGGAGTTGTCTTTAAGGAGAAAGAGTGCATTTATGATAAATGTTACACTATTTGGCTCAAACTGAGCAAATGTTTTTTGTACTATTATTAACCTAAAAAAATAAAAAAGTTCAGCCTGCTTTGGGTGCCCTTCTAACTTAACCCCAACGAGCAAATTGTACGTGAGAGAACTCTTTTTAGATAACGTTTATACGATGTTTTAAACTTGCTATCCCAGTGGTAGCAGCTTCACATTCCATGGTTTTCCTGTTGGGAATGTTCAGCCTGCTATGAACTTGTCTGAAACTCGTCCTGGTCGGCTGGGGGATATTTTTGTGGACACTGTGCACTACATTTGACTGTCGTGTTCCATCTGCTTGTGGATCCCTGAGGAGGAGCCTGGCAGCTCCTGGCTCCGTTAGATCAAAGCTTCTGAAAGCTGGAACTCACAAATTTCCAATGTTTCAGGATGGGTCTTGCCAAGAGCATTTGGAACATGCCACAGAATGGTAGATTTAAGGTATTTTGCAAAGTCTGTGGCTCCACTTTGGCCATCAGAGCGATGCACTTGTGGGTGGGAGGGTGGATGTGACAGAGCTACAGGCGATGTGTTTCCAGTAATTAATTAATCACTTTTAAGGGTCTTTCTCCTGCAGCAGTTGAGGAATAACGTTGTGTTAGAGTTTGAGGCATTGTGTTGTATTTCAGATGTGGAAAACCTAAATTATGACCTAGTATCACTTAATCCTCTTCACAGTAGATTGATGGTGCAATCTGAAATTCATCTTTTCAAAACGTACTCTTCATTTTTGTACTCTATTTATTTTGATTTAAAGTCCTGGAAAGAAAAAAAATGTATGTTTGAATGTATTGTTCTACTTGTAGCAGAACTTTAAGTTAATCATTTATTATATCATAGAAATCTCTCCCTCCAGTGTCAGAGTTTTATACAGATATTAGTCTCTAGTTTGCAGAAGAGTTTACAATCTGTCTTTATTTTCCTCATAGTCTCCCTTTAGCAGATAAACTGCCTGCAGCAAATCTCTGTTGCCAAAGGGTTCTTTCTTAACTCCTTAGAACCAACTTGTAGAGGTTTATTTGGCAATAATAGTCCTTGAAATTAGGATTGCAGAGTAAATACTAACAAGTCACCACTGCTAAAAAATGAAATCGAATCCTTTTGTAATTGCCACAAAACGCTCATATTTCCAGAAAATATCCGGGATTTTTACTGCAATATGGATTTTCCATCAGCTGTTGTCCATTCCAGAAGGATGTACCCTCGTGGCATTAATGTATTTTAGGTATCTTCAGTTTTCTTGTATTGTCATTTTTGAGGTATCTCAAACGTATGTTAAAGCTGCCATGCATTGTATTACTAAATTGTAACTATCAAATAGATAATATATTTAATACAGCCAATAAATAATACAAATGTATTCAAATTTGACTCCGAGCTCCTGTGGTTTTGTGGGATTTGTTCTCTCTTGTGTCATGTGGAATTTAATGCTCAGTGTCATCAAGAGCTGAATTCACTTGGGACCCTTGGAATAACATTTCCATTTCTTCTCACACTGCAGGAAGGACCTGCAGCTCCCAGGTGAGGTAGAACAGTTCTTTGATACTGGAGATTGAATAATTTGGGCCTGATTACCAATTTTCTGTCATTTTGTGTTGACTCGGGACCTTTCCCCCTTGAGCTCTTCCCAGCATTTGCTGCTGAGTGTGGAATTGCCTTAATGAAGGTAAGATGGGAAAGGATTTGTTTGACCATCATTCCCAGCTGGACACTCAGCCTGGATAAACTTTCCACTTCAGGAATAATCAGGGATGAGGAGCTGGAAAACGCTGGGGTGGGGGAGTCCCAAAAGCTGGAAGCACAGGGCCAAAGGGAGCAGGGACACCCAGCACAGGATGTGTCCTGTCACAGTCCTCAGAATTCCTCCAGAACCCGGGAATGTGGCTCCAGCAGGAGTGAGAGAGGTGTCAGCTACAGAGCGAACCTCCTCCTCCTCCTTGGAGCCCGGCTCTTTGCAGCTCTTCTGCTCCCAAGGACTGCTCAAAAGTCAATTTTGTGGAGCCAAATAGTGTGGGATTGGTGCTGGAAAGGTCAGAGCTGAGCACAGGCACTGCTTTGTCCAGCAAATCCCAGATCTGACGTTACGGAGATTCCTGCTGCCCTTTCCAAGAGGCAGAAGCTCTGGCTGGGGTTGTTCTTGCAGATTTGGACACCTCCCAACAAGAAAAGCTGTCTTTGTGCCAGGGCCCTGTGTGCCTGCACCCTGCACACCTCAGCAAATCCTGTCTGGGGAGAAATTCCCAGTGAAACTTCACAGAATCATGGAATAAGTTGGAAGGACCTTACAGCTCATCTTGTTCCACTCCCTGCCACGCAGGGACACCTTCCCCTATCCCAGGTTGCTCCAAACCCCATCCATCCTGGCCTTGAACACTTGCAGGGATTTAAGATTTATGGGAGTTAAATCCTGCGCTGTGAGCAGAGCCACGTGCCCAGGCTGTGCTCCCAATTTCTCCAGCAGATGATTCCCAGCTGGCCAGCAGCTGCCTGGGAGGAACGACCCGTGGCAGACGGGCCAGGACACACCATGACCCCATTTCCTGTTTTCTGATGCTCAAAACAACCCCAGTGTCTGAGCAGAGGGGAAGGGTGGCTGCTCCTCCATTGGGCCAGCGTGTGGTGCCCATGGAATGTGTCCTTCTGTGTTCAGCCTGGAGAAAATGAGAATCCAGGGGAGCTTCTGCCAGGAGGAGGGCTCTGCTCCCAGGGAACAGGGAGAGGAGGAGAGGAAACAGCCTCAGGCTGTGCCAGGGGAGAGTTACATTTGACATCAGCAGGAATTTTGTCATGGAAAAGGTCCTTAACCATCAGGGAGGTGCTGCAGTCCCCATCCCTGGAGGTGTCCAAGGAAGGAGTGGAGGTGGCACTGGGCTGGTGACACAGAGGGGTCAGGCACACCTTGAGCTCGATGGCCTTGGAGGGCTTCTCCAGCCTCAGGGATGCCGTGGCTCCCAGCACGGCTGTGCCCCACAGGACTGCCCATGGGGAGAAGCATCCATGGCCAGGAAGGCGTTTGTGGCCCTAGGGACAGGTGGCTGTCCTCTGGGAACTGGCTCTCCCTGTCTTCTCCTCCCAGAAATCCTGCAAGCAGCTCCTGGTTGTGCTTCCCAGAGTGGAAAATCAGCTGTGGGTGGGTGGAGAAGGTGGCACAGGGCGGGCAGAAGAGTCAGAGGGTGGCACAGAGGGTTTAGGAATAAATCCCAAGCCCCACAAAAAGTGCAAACTATCATTTTCTTTCCTGCCCCAGGAACAAATGTGCTGAACCCATGTGCTGAGTTCCAGCCGATCCCAGCCTGTGGAAGAGCTCCTCTCCCCCTCTTTCCTAAAAGAAGAGGAAAGAAAAGTGGAATTTGTTTGTTGTCTAAGGTCAGTGTCTGGAATTCCTCCTCCCTCCTTCCTCCCAGGATGTTTTTGTGTAACACGCTCTGACTCATGGAAGTCAAATGACTTGGCCTCAGCGCTGCCTCAGCGCAGGAATTCTGGCACAGGAATTCTGTGCCTGCCCCTTGTGCTGGGTCAGGGTTTTCCAGCTCCTCCAGGCTCTGCCAGAGCCGTGGGGCTGCTCCTGTCCCCCAGGCTGACCCCAGTGCCCCCAAACCCAAGGCAGGGCTGGGGTGGTCTCCATCCAGCTCGGCTGGTGAAGATTCTGGGCGCCTTCCTGAGCTGCTGCCGGAATGGATCAGAGTGCTGTAAATACATATTATGGTATTGGTTTGTCACAAATATTAAAGTGAATACTATATGTGTAGTGTTAAAATAGTATATCATTTTCTTTAAGAGCAACATAAGCTGATAAAGTATCTTTATAGTAAGTGAACTACCTACTTAGTTAAATAACACCCAAACACCTGCTGATATACAGCAGCGACCATCTATAAAAATTAAAAACCACAACCCAAATTGACTGATAGAAAAAATAAATTAAAACCACAGCCAAAAAACGTACATACTCTAAAAAAGCAGACTCAAGAAGTAGCCATGTAAAACAGTTCTTGGAATATATAAAATAATTTATAAAAACGTTTAAAAATGTATAAGTGTATAAATATGCAACGAGCTGATAAATTTAAAAGAGTGTCTCCAAAACAGCAGGTGTGCTCTTAACTAAATGCCAAGCACCCAGCCCTTATAACCTTTTGCTTTATTTTATTGTCTTTTATGAAACCTTTAAAAATCTACCAGAAAAGTGAACCTCATTTTCCACAAGAGGAGCAGCTCTTGGTGTCTCCATCTCTGAGGAATTGGGATGGGAGTCCCCAGCACCTCCTTTTCCTCCAGGCCTGGCTGCAGTGGCACCATCCCACATTATAACAACACATTGCAACCGCTCCTGGAACATTGCTGATGGCCTGCCGGACAAAATCACAACAAAACTTTATTTTTGGTTCTGTTTTGCCTCAGAAAGTGAGAAACTTTGACTAAACTCACATGGAATGTGCTCTAAATGGCTTCCAAATCTGGTCAGCTGCCATGAAAACCAGCTTTAAAAAGCTTTTAAATTTGCTTCCGAAACAGTGGGAACACACCGTCATTTTCAGTCAATCCCGGGAATGCTGGCAATTTAAAAAGTGGCTTCAGAGCTGTTAATGAAATAACAAAACATCCCCTCCTGCCTCACCACAGGCCAGATGGGGGTACTGGGCTGCAGCAGGGGGAGCGGGAAAACAATCACTTGAATCCAGCAGATTGGCTCTGTGCATCAGTTGGCCTGCATGAATATTTATAGTAAAATCAATTCCTGCCCTGCCAGGCCGCGTCTCCATGGTAACCCCNNNAGGCCGCGTCTCCATGGTAACCCCGCTAGGCCGCGTCTCCATGGTAACCCCGCTAGGCCGCGTCTCCATAGCAACGAGCCCTCCCGGCCGCCGTAGCCGCGCCCTTGTGTCACATGACCGGAAGCGATGGAGGCGGCCAAGATGGCGTCTCCCAAGAGCGCTCCGAAAGACGCGCAGGTACTGTGGGGTCTGGGGGGATCCGGGCGGGACCGGGAGGTACCGGGGGGCTCGGGGAGCTGAGCGGTGCCTGTGTCCCCCCCGCAGGTGATGGCGCAGATCCTCAAGGACATGGGCATCACCGAGTACGAGCCGCGCGTCATCAACCAGATGCTGGAGTTCGCTTACAGTAAGCGGGGCCGGGCGGGAAGTGCGCGGGGAGCCCTGGGGGGAGCAGGGGAGTGTTGTGTGGAGCAGGGAGTGCTCTGTGAATCCCGTCAGACTCGGTGACCGTGGAGATCTTTTCCAGCTGTAATTCTGTGGCTCTCTAAAAGTAATCACAAATCGCAGGATAGTTTGGGCAAGGACACCTTCCACTGTCCCAGACTGCTCCAGCCTGGCCTTGGACACTTCCAGGGATCCAGGGGCAGCCACAGCTGCTCTGGGCACCTGTGCCAGGGCCTGGGAGGAAGGAATTCCTTCCCGTTATCCCATCCAGCGCTGCCCTCGGGCAGTTCGAGCAGTACCGGGTGGGATGAGCATGGGGATGGGGATGGGGATGGGGA
>PYHW01009577.1:4483775-4518041 GCA_013186435.1 Turdus rufiventris
GTGTCTCTGCAGTTCCTGCTGGACATTGCCCGCCAGAAGAACCAGACGCCGCTGCCGCTGATCAAGCCGTACTCGGGCCCGCGGCTGCCGCCCGACAGGTACTGCCTGACTGCCCCCAACTACCGCCTGAAATCCCTGCAGAAGAAGGTGAGCATTGCTCAGGGGCTGGGGATTCACCCCTGGGGGGTTGGGAGTGCTGTGCAGTTCCAGTTTGCCACACCTCTGAAAGGTGGGGGTGAATATTGGCCTGTGCGCGACAGCTCGGAGGTGGCCAGGCTGGATTTGTAAATGTTGTTGGTTCATTTGAAATGTACGTTTTAAAATATGGGAAAATTTAAAATATGGAAATGTTGTAGTGTTAAAGAAATACTGAAAAAGCCCTCCAGGATCAGCAAATGCAGCCTGTGCCCAATCCCCATCAGAGCACTGAGCGCCATCCCAGTCATTCCCTGGACACCTCCAGGGATGGGGACTCCAACCCTGGGCAGCCCCTTCCAATGCCTGACCACCCTTTCCATGAAGAAATTCCTCCTGATAGCCAGGAGGAGCTCTCAGGTTTAATGTTAGGTTGCCAGAGGCACAAGTCAGGCTTTGGTGTAGATATTAAAGAGTATTTCTTACTTCCACCCCAGTTGTTTCTGCTTTAAAGGGAGAATATTTCCTTTGCTGGGAAGCCCTGAATGCCTCGGTGAGGGGAAACTTTGCTGTTGATTCCAGGCCCTTCCCTGACTCCCTGGTTCTCTCCCCACAGGTCTCCTCCACAGCAGGCAGGATCACAGTCCCTCGCCTGAGCGTGGGCGCCGTGAGCAGCCGGCCCAGCACTCCCACTTTGGGTAGGAATCAGCTCCACAGGGGATCCCCACCTTCGTTCTAGGAAGGAAAAATAAAGAGGAATCATTTAAAACACTTTTCATTCCCTCTGAGGGAATATCTAGGAATGCCTGACCTTATATTGTTTGACAGCACCAGAAAGTTAATTTCATTAATTAATCTTGATTATTACAATAACATTTAAACAAAAATGCATTATACATGTACTGTATTTGTGATAAATTCTTTATTTAAGGGCCCAAGAACTTTACCTAAATTTAGGGCTGTTTTCCTCAATGTCAGTATGATGCTGAATTAAATAGCACTGGGAAAGATCCATTTTAAAAAGGATCTTAAATTTTAGAGCTGCGCCCTTAGAACTGTGTGTGTTTATAGTCTGGAATTCTGTAGATGTGGCAAAATGTGCAGCTCTGCCTGGAAATCTGACTCCTTATATCTTTGTGTTCCTGTGCTTAATAACAGGCTCCACTTGGGAGGGAGTTCTGGGAGTGTTTCTGGGTTTATTTTGATTGGTTTTGTGTTGAATGCAGGCACCCCCTCAGCCCAGACTGTGTCGGTGTCAGCCAAGGTGGGAGCGCCGGTGTCGCTGGCGGGGCAGCGCTTCACCGTCCAGATCCCGTCCTCACAGCCTGCTGGCAAGTCAGGTATTCCTGGGGTTCCTGGGGTTCCTGGGATGGAAACAGGGGTAACCACACAGCCACAGGCTGCTTGCCTTGGCATCCATGCACAGAGACACCCTCCATGCTGCTCCAGGCTGGCCTGGAACACTGGCAGCGATGGGGCTGCTCTGGGAATTTCTTCCCTTCTCCCTCATTCCAGGAGCTTCCAGTGTTAATTCCCATTCCCAGCCAGAACATCACCATCCTGGGCAGCTCCCTCTCCCCCTTGTATTCTCACCCCTCTTGGGATGAACCCCCCGGAACATTCCGGCAGCACGGCGCTTTATGAGCCTGGAATAATTCAGGGATTGCTCCAAAGCTTTCAGTGAACCCTTCCCATGCTTCCCACAGCCACTCCCACCACCCCCACGGTGCAGAACGTCCTGATCAACCCCTCCCTGATCGGCCCCAAGAACATCCTGATCACCACCAACATGGTCCCGCCCGGCGCCGCCGACCCCAACCCGCTCAAGAGGAAACACGAGGACGATGACGACTACGACGCCTTGTGAGGGCCCACAGCCCTCCCCAGGGGATTCATGGAGCTCTGCCTGTGGGATTTATGGAGCTCTTCTATGGGATTTATAGAGCTCTCCCCATGGGATTTTTAGAGCTCTTCCTGTGGGATTGGTAGAGCTCTTCCCATGGGATTTATGGAGCCCTTCCCATGGGCTTTTTAGAGCTTTTCCTGTGGGATTCATGGAGCCCTTCCCATGGATTTCACACAGACTCCAGAGGGTGGGAATGGGTGGGAAGGCCCCGTTTGGGCCTCAGGAATGTGGAAATAAAGTGGAGAGTTTTTTTAACTGTTCATATTTATGTATTTCTATATAAACAGAACTATAGGATTCCCTCTCATGTTACACTTTGAAAATATTTTCTATTTGTGTGTACAAACACCGTGCACCCATCAGCTACTCATTTCCATTTATATCAGCACCTCCTACAGAACAATTCCAGCAGGGTTTAGAGCTGCCCTGGTATTGGGCACGTTCTGGCTTCAGGCACCCTCCTGTACCTGCTCTGGGTAGGGGCTGTGCTGCTAGAGCAGGACATTATTTCTGTCTTGGGTTGAAGGTCTGCTAAGAAAGGCAAGAGCTGAATTGAAATTGAAAAATTTCAATCCTCTCCCTCCAAATTATTATAATTTTGAAATTAAGGAGCTCTCAGTCCAGGGGCCAGGGCGATTTTCGCCAGGAATTCTTTGTGAGGGGGGAGAGGCCCTGGCACAGGGGCCCGAAGAAGCTGTGGCTGCCCCATGCCTGGGAATGTCCAAGGCCAGGCTGGACAGAGCTTGGAGGAGCCTGGGATGGGGGAAGTGGATGAGCCTTGAGTTCCCTTCCAACCCAAACCAGCCTGGGATCCCAACAGGTAAGTAAAGAGGCTCAGGGAATCACTTTGCACAACCCAGGGAAGGGCTGGGTCACCACCAGTAGCTGTAGAGGGAAAATAAATTTAATAAAAATTATATTTATTGCCTTTCCTGCCTGCTGAGACCAAACTTCAGCGTGAGGGCAAGGAAAAGCAGCAGAGCCATGTTTGGGGTGTTGGCACAGAAAGACCTGAACAGGTCCCAGGGACAGCAACTCCTGGACTGGGTTTAAGACCAAGGTTAAGTGCAGAGAGCTCAGGGGAGGCTGGGGAGTGTTGTGCACAATAATTCCAACTCCAAGCCAGGTTCCTTTAGTAATTCCTTTATTAAAACTACAAACCAGGGTTAAAATTCCTACATTATTCACATTGAATGCATTGAATAAAGACAGTCCAGCGGCCAAAGGGGCCAGAAAGCCGGACCAGTTCAGAGCTGCTGGTTTAAGACTTAACCAGGGCCTTCTCCCTCCCTGGCTCTCCCAGGGCAGCTGAAAATTCCTTCAGGCTCCATGGGAAGAGGCAGGAGCAGAGCTCCAGTGCAAAGGCAAAGTTCTTTCAAGATTACAGGTGAAACCGTACCCAGCAGTACAGGAGGGAGGAAGCTGGGAACACCCACCTGGAAAATCACCTCCATTCACCCCAAGAACTCCAGAGGAAAGATTCTTACCCTCCCCCTGCCCCAACACACAAATATTTACAGAGACAGGACCAGCAGGAAGCAGAGTTTGACTCCCTTGCTGAGGGCAGGAGAATCCAACTCCCTCAAAAGTCACCAGGAATGTGGCCTAAAGGGATGGGAAAGGTCCAGCTCAGTTAAGCTCCTCCTTGATGGGGGTGCAGCCTGAGAAGAAGCTGATGTTGCTGCTCAGCATCCTCTTCTTCTTCTTCCCCAGGGGGTTCTGGTTCTCCCGGCACTCCTCGTCCCTGCCGAGCAGGGGGGCAGCAGTGCTGGGAGCCTTCAGGAGCACCTCCTGCTCTGTGATGTCCTGCAGCACCTGGGGCAAAGAAGGGACAAGCTTTGGAGCTGGGCCAGCACCGAGAGTTGCTTTTTCACTTGAGTCAGGAAGAACATAATTTTTTGGACAAAATATCAAGATGCAGCAGGAAGAGACAGCAGTTGGAAGAGTGGGATCCCATGGGACAGGAGAATTTGTTTAGCTGAGGAGAAATGAGATGTGCCAGCTCAGACAGAGCAGCTGAGGGTCACTCTGAACACGGACAGATGTGATTGTACCCTGCAAGCTCCTCACTTCCCCCCCGTCCCTTGCTGAAGATGCTGCAGGAAAACGTGGCAAGCTGTGGAAACTGCCTGAGCTGTGCAGAATTTTCCAGCAGCAGCTTCTCCTCTGGGCTGTTTTCCCTCCAAGACCCCTCAGTGAGCAGCTCTGCTCTCCCCTGGGAATACCTTTGAGTTGGGAGTGACACACACAGGCTGGAAGAAGCTCTCTTCTTTCATCTCCATGGAGTCTTCCAGCTTCAAGGACCCTTCCGAGTCCCTTTTGTGCTCCTCACATGTTGTGATTTCCTGAGGGGCAGCAGAGGGTGAAGCTCTTGCAGAACATCCATCCCTTCCCTTCCCACCACATCCCCCTGCTCTCCAGCTGGGAATTTCCACAGTACAGGATGCTCCAGCTCAGGTTAGGCCTCCATAAAATAGGCAATAATTAGATCCCTGCTCCACATCTGAGATCCAAGAGCAAAATTCCCACTAGGAACAACTTCCTCCAAGAACATCAACTTCTCATGGACCTTCCCACTGCTACAACCCCCTCCCCAAACCATCCCCTCCATTCTTAAAAAGAAATCTTGGAATGAGTCAAGGTTTTGCGTTGTCTGAAACCAAAAGCACAACTTTAATTTAGTGAGTCCAAAAGGAAAATTGAAATTATTTGTCCTTGGATTTGTGGATGACAAGTGGGAACATGAAAATCTCTGCTGTGAATCTCCAAAAGTCTGTGCTGAAAGGCAGAGTCTGGTCCTGCAGTGGAAAATTGTCCTCAGTTACCAGAGAGGCACTAATTAGCAGCATTCACAGAGCTTCAGCAAAGTGCACGTGCTCTGCCTGGACAAACTATGCTCGTGTGGGAATGATCCCTTCAGCCAGCTTTGCTCCTGCCCAAATCCAGGCCCTGCAGCCCCTGTGGCCCCCCAGAGCCAGCAGCACTCACCAAACTCCTCTCCCTGTTCCTGCACGTGGCCTGGTTGCAGCTGCAGCCGTCAGTGCATCCCAGCTTCTGCTTCCTGCAGCCACACTGCCTGTTCCCACAGCGACCCTTGCACGAGCACTGTGGAGGGAAGGGGGATCCAATGGCCAGGATGCTCCTGGAATGCTCCAGGTCCTGCCAGCTGTGGCATCTCAAGGACAGGGACACCCCCAAGCTGCCCCTTGTTGCATTTCACTGCCAGTCCTACATCCCAGAATCATTTTCTTCCCAATATCCAGAATAAAATTCTTCCACCTACAGATCCATCTTCAGGATATACAGGACAAGCACCTTCAGTTACTCAATGCCTGACTTGAGGTTATGCAAAAATCCCAATTTTTGTGCCACACTTCCACAAAAAGACTGAGTCCCCACCCCAAAAACCTCGGGAATTTTCTGAGCCTCAGGCTGAAGCTCCAGACTGACACAGACAGATGGAAGCTGAGGCTTTGTCAGGACTGGAAGCTGCAGATTCCCAAAGGGAACAGGGATCCACAACAGGTTATCCTATTTTTTGTTTTTGTTTTTCCCTAGAATTGGCTCTCTGGCTGCTGTTGGGGCCATCCCTAAAGCAGAGACCATCTCAGGCATGGCAGCATGACAGGATAGGGGATGAACGAGACTTGGACAGGGAAAACCCGTCCAGGAGTGTGTTGCTGACTGCAGACAACCTTTGCTGTGTCTGTGGGAAGACCCCAAATCTCCCCAGGCACCCAAATAACCCATTCCTGGCACTCTGAGAACAGCAGAGACCCCACAGCTCACAGCTCCACACCCAACCCTTGGGCACAGCAAGGGATTCCCTAACACACACTGGGTCAATGCAGCTGGATCTTACCCCCATGAGGTTTTTCTTTGCTTTGCCTGCTTTCCCAGGAAGCCACTCAGCATCGTCCAGCTCCCCGGAGTCAGAGAGCAGCTCCTCCACATCCATCTCAGGGCTGGGTGCTCGGGGCTTGGCCGTCGTCTGCCGGCGGGTCTTGGGCTGTGACACAGGAGCATGAGGGGTTAGGCCTCCAAAATTCACACTGATTGCATTGCATTAATTGTTTTTATGTTTTAATAAGGTTTTGTTAGGTTTTATTAAGGTTTTCAGAGTTTCTCTCTGCCATGAAGGTTGTGGGGTGAGGGAGGGGGAAAAAATCCAATTATCAGGATTGAAAATTCAATTAATTTAAAGTTTTAATGACAAATCCTTGGAAGTCTGAGTTGTTGTCACATCACATGACAAAAACCAATTGTCACACTCCTATCCAAAGAGTTTGCAATAATTTCTTCCTCCCAGCACTAAGATTTGGCTCTTTGCAAAGCAGCAATGTTTGCCTTGATCCATAATTTAAAGACTGGGAATGCTCCAGAAAAACAATCTGGATTGTGAAGGAGGATACAGAGTCAGAACTATGATGAGGAAACAGGCTTGATGGGGGGTTGTTTGCCTTTTTATTTTTTTTTTTTTTTAATAAAAAAACTAATGCAAGGTTTTCTTGCATTAGCCTTCTGGAAAGGACTGAAGGGGTCACTTCAATGAGAGGAACAAGTGCTGGTAAAAGCAGGTTAGGAGAAAGAAAAAAAAAAAACCACATTATCAATAGCAAAGAATTCAGGTGCAATACAAACTGTGCAGCCACTTACTCTGGGTGGAACATAATCAAAAGAAGAATCTGGAGACTCAGGTGGCCTTTGCTGGATGTGCCGGAGCTTCTGGCCACTGGCAACTTGGAGGAGCAGCATTTTCTGTCAAAAGGGCCAAGAATTAGTTCTGCAAAATCCATTAAACCCGAGTGGCACAAGGTTCTGGTGTCTGTACAAGGCTTACCTGTTTCAGATTGTCGTTTTCCCGGAGCAGCTCCTGGTTCTTCTCACAGATCTCCCTCATTTTTTCCAGCTCCTCCTCCTGTTTTTGCAGGACAAAAGGAAATTTGTTTCATTGGAGATAAATAAGAGAAAATGCCCCAGGGTTTTTCCAGCCTGCACAGCAAAGGGAACAAACAATCCCTGTCCCAATTCCAGGTATCCCAAAGGATTCCCCTCCCCAGCCACTGCACCTGGAACTGGAGTCGCTCCTGCAGTTTCTTCTCCTGCTCATTCAGGGAATCCTCCAATCTCTTCTCTGCTGCTTCCTTCTGCTGGAATTGGCTGAGCAGGTACAGAACCTGAAAGCAAGTTGGAATAAACAGGGGTGAATTCCTGAAAGGAGCACTTGGCATCAAAGTCCAGGCTCAGGGAAATTTCCTGCAACTTCCAGCACAATTCCACCCTGATGTACTTGAAAATTGATCTTGTGTTCAGGTGTAACCTCATTTAAAGCAGGAGGAAAGTTACTGAATAAACCAAATTGCACAGGATAAATACAGAGATTTCTTTGGTTTTTAATGAGCTGTCTGCAAAAAATCCAAGAAAATTTGAGTTGAAATTCAGCTTCATTTTCCCTTTACCCTTCTCTCCGAGCAGACCTGGAGATCAGACTCCAAGATTTCCATGAGCTGTGATTCACCTTTTCCTGGTGCTGCTGCTCCTGCACCAAAATCTGATTTTGGAACTCTGCCTCCAGCTCTGCTATGTGGTTTCTCTCTTCCATCAGCATCTTCTGCACATCAGAGCAGCTGGCCTGGCTCTGCTTCAGGCTGCTCTGCAGTTTGCTCTCCTGCACCTTGGAGGTGACCAGCTGGAAAACAAGGGCAAGGCATGGCTTGGGACAGGGGTTCCCTGCTGGGACAGGGGCTGCAGTGGGGAGGGGAAACATCCCTAAAACTTTCAGTCACCCCAGGAACTGGACCAGCCCTCAGCACCAAGAAAAGCAGGAGAGATTCAGAGCCAGACACTTTGGAAGTGCAAAGCAGGGAGCTGAAGGTTTTGCTCACGGTTCTGAATTCACCTCCCTTCCTGCAACACTCCTTTTCCTTTTTTTTATTTTCCTTTTCCCCCTTTTCCTTTGATTCCCAAGCACCAGGGAGCAACAGGTAATTCTGTCCTTCAGTTGCTTTCCCTGATGCCACAATACCCCAATTTCTCTTTTTCCCATCTCAGCACCAATTGCACTGCTCCCCGACCTCTGCCAGCACTGCCCTTTATCCCCTGCTTGTTCAGGAAGAATTTCAGATACTTTTTCTTCTCTTCCACTTTTGAAACCTGTCTTTTTGCTTTCCCATGCAAGCATTTAGCTGGTATCTCCAGACCCTTATCTATTCCACTTCCCTGTTTTTCAGATTTCCAATATAGATTACTTTAATCCAAACTTGAGAAGAGAACAAACCTCATCCACTACAAGAGGGCCTCACTCAAATTCCTTTGGTCACTTCCTTTTTATTTGTGGCTAAGCAGAGTTACAGCCTCTGTTTTCAGGGATAAAAGAGGAAAATCCAGGGTTTACCTCTCCCAGGAGATACTTCAGAGCACATTTGGCCTCCAGAATGGTGGCAATGCTGTCCCAGCGCTGCTTGGTCCGATCTCCATTGTCTGCATCCAGGAGTTTCTGCTGCAGATCTGCTATCTGAGCACTCCTGGGGAAGAATCCATGGATTTGGGGTTACAGCACAGGAGAAAAGCAGGGCTGGCTTCTGGGCTGATGTTACTGTTCCCAGAATATTAAGTAAAGTAGCAGAAATTGAGATTTTTGCTGCACAGTAGAGCACCTGGAGCCTGCATTGCTCCCCTGGGGAGTTTTGCCTCCACTCCACATTCCCAAATAAAACTGGAGGTTTTTCCCTTCCCCCCCATTAACAGCTCAAAACACCCAGCTTAAGCACCTGAGTATTTTCCCCACATTTCAGAAAAATCCCAGCCAGGAAAACCCACACCTTTCCCTCATCATTTCCAGGCTGTGTGTTTTTACATCCTCTCCCACCTCCCAGAGAGCTGGGGTGGAAATGAGGGAAAAGGCAGAGGCAAGGCTGTGTGGATGAGCTCTGTGGCAGTGCCTACCTGAGCTCCATCTCAGTTTGCAGGCTCTCAATCTGCTTGGAGATGGAGAGGTCCGTGTCTGGAGCCTGCAGGTCGGTCAGGCAGTACGTGCGCCTCTGCAATCACAGCACAGGGATGCAGGGCAGCAAATCACACACACTCACAGAGACTGCAGCTGGAAAAGCCTCCAGCAGCTCCCCACAGCTTCAGCTCCACCGTTCCAAAAGCCTTTGCTGCCAAGGGGAGCGAGCCACTCACATCCCTCAGAATCCCTGAGGCTGGAAAAGCTCTCCAGAAGCAATGAGTCCAACCGTTCCTCCAACACTGACAGGCCACCCGTGTGCCCAGGTGCCACATCCAGATGTTTTTTGGACACTTACAGGGATGGTGATTCCACCATTTCCCTGAGCAGCCCATTCCAAAGCCTGACTGCTCTTTCAGGGAAAACATTTTCCCGAATTCCATTAAGTAACAAGTTCCTTCAGCACCTCTTGTCCCTGAGGTGTCAGAGGACCTTCCATTAACCCTTCAAGGGTCATTAACTCTTTCTCCCAGAAATGCAGCCAAGGGTGGAGTCCCTCCCCACCTTCTGAGGGAGCAGGTCAGGTAGCAGTGAGAATAATGAATCCAGAACAGCCAGAGAATTGGGGTGGGAAAAGGGGAATTTCTCTCTTACCCGGAGCTTTGGAGGGGGGTTTTCTCCAGCATCTTTCTTCTCTTTCAGCTGAAGGAGCTCCTTAGCCAGGATTTTCCTGTCCTCCAGCAGGTCTGCCAGGTGTCTTCGAGCTTCCTCAGTGCTGACAAGAACCTCGACTTCATTTGCAAGCCAGCTCTGGAAAAATCACCCCCAAAACCCAATGGCTGAGCTCAGCTCAGAATCCTCTGGGAAGGATTTCAGAGAAACTCAATAATCCCATCGCAATTCCATTGGCTGTGCTCCAGCCACCAGATCCAGCAGCACCCACCCCAAATCCCAGTTTGCCCAGTGCTGGGATACCAAAATGCTGTTACCCACTTTGACTCGTGCAGCAATTCCTTCCATGCCCCGATTTTGGGTCTCCTTCCGTTTATCTGCTGCCTCCTTCTGCTTCTGCAGGGCATCCTTGAGGCGTTTGTTGGCAGCTGCTGCCTGGAAAAGATCCCCCAAGGAGCTGAACAGGGATGCAAACACCAGGGATTCCCAGCCCAGGGCAAACACTGGAACAGTGACAGCACAAGGTTAATAAATCTCAAATCATTCTGGTTTAACTCAAGGACTCCTGCCCTTGATTTATCTCCTTTGCTGCCATTCCTCCTTTAAAGAGAAACTCCTTCTAGGCCTGAAGGTAGAAGAACACAGCCAAAATGAGGGGTTGAAGATGCATTTCTTTTACAAAGCCACCCTGAAAGGATTTTGAGCTGCAGCCTTTTATATCCATCACCCAAACTCATTTCCCACTTCCTACCTCGGGATCTGCGTGGATTTGCCATGGGAACCTGGGACTCAGAGTCATTTGGTACCCAGAACCATTTGGCCTTTAAGGAACAATTTAACTGGGATTCCTCAAAGGCTACAAGGCAGAAATAAGGATTTCTCTACAGAGGAAAAAAAAAAAAATCTTTTCTTTCCAGCTCCTAAATTCCTTTAAGGAGCAAATTTAACTAGGATACCTCAAAGGCTACAAAGCAGAAATGGGGATTTCTCTACAGAGAGAAAAGCTTTTCTTTCCAGCCTCTAAACCTCCTTTAAGAGGTTTCTGTGTGTCCTGTTCCTTCCTCCTGCCCCACTTGGCAGACTCCAGGGACTGGTTGGGAATTTCCAGAAGTTGGCTGCTCACCTCCTCTGTTTTGCGCCGGAGGACATTGGCCTGTTTCTGGAAATCCCTCTCCAGCTTGAGGAGCTCGTATTGTCTCTTACGGTCCTGCAAGGAAAAACAGCTGGAAAAGTCACATTTCCCATGATGAAGGAAAGGTTAGAGCCCCAAAATCCCACCCTGAGGGGCAGGAATTGCTGTGACACCAAACTCCAGGTGTGTGCTGGCCATTGCACTGAGCCACCGCAAGCAGCTGGATTTTATCAACTTACAGTTTGGAAATTTAAAATCCTCCCATACTGAGGCCAAGCCCTACAACTTTAAATCCTTCAAATGTTGACTAATTTTGCTTTCTGCTTTAGAGCAAAGTCACAGCTGTGGCAAGAGCTTGAAGATCTCCAGCCACAAATTATTCCAAGTGGTGAAAAGTGGCAGCTACACAAGCCAAGCTTCTCTTCAAAGCATTCCCAGCTCTTCTCAGATGTTTCCCAGTTAAAGAAATCTTGCAGCCTTCAAACAAACCCTTCCTCTGGAGGGAGGAACAGTGCGAGGGGCTGGTTTGCTCACCTTCTCTTTCAGCTGGATCACTTCCTTGTCCTTCTGCTGCTTCCACTGCCTGAATTTCTCAGTGTCCTCTTTCATCTGACGCATCAGCTGCACCCTTTGCTGCTTCATTTCCTGAAAAACACCAGTGGCTGGAGGAATTATCCAGGATTTACATCCTAAAGAGCTTCAGCCTCCATTCCCCCCAAGTTTGCCAGCTGTGGGGAATGACAGGTGGAAACTTTAATGTGCTCCCACTCAGGACACTCTCAAAAGGATAGAAAACGGATCTTTCTTTTTTTGGTTTTTTTTCAACCATAAAGGGAAGACCAACACGTTTTAAGGAAAGCAAAGAGGAATCAAATTATTTGAGGGAGGCAATAAATTAGAAGTGCCAGAAGATACTTTGGACTTACAAATCTCAGTAGTCACCTGCCTATTGTGGTCATGTAGCCACAGGAATTTTGCCAGAAACTGCTCTTTTCAGTCTGGCTAAACAGAAAGTGGATTCCTGACAGGAATCCTTTTCTGGGATGAATCCATTAGGGATTTTTCTTTCCTGCCATCCCTGACAGGGATTCCATCAGGGATTTTCTGGCAATCCTGACCAAGGATTCCATCAGGGATTTTCTGGCAATCCTGACAGGGATTCCATCAGGGATTTTCTGGCAATCCTGACAGGGATTCCATCAGGGATTTTCTGGCAATCCTGACCAAGGATTCCATCAGGGATTTCCTGCCATTCCTGCCTGGGAGCTGCTTTGCCCACATGGCTCAAGTCAGAGGTGCTGCTTACCCTGATCTCCTGGTTCAGTTTGGACACCGTGCGCTCCGTGGATTCCTTCAGCTTCAGGAGCTTGGATTGCTCATTCAGCTTCTTCTTGAGCTCATTAATTTGTGCTTCCAGCTCCTGGAGCCTTTTCCGGCGCCGCTCACTCAGCCTGGAGAGAAACAACAACAAATCCTCTCCAGCTTGAGACTCACCTCTTGAAAAATATCACCTCTGTCACCTTGGCTGCTGCTGAAAGCCCACAGGAGGCTTCTCTGCAGCTTCTGGCATGGTAAAGGGACACTTCTACACCAAAAAAAGAGCTTTAACAGATGAAGGAAATGCAAGACATTGGATTCTGAGAGACATTAACAACCCCCAGAGCTGCAGGCAGAGCTCTCTTACTTGGCCTGGTTGATGTCCTTCTTTGCCATGTGCAGAGCAAGGACCAGCTCCTCCTTTTCCTTTTGCAAATTGCTGACCTCCAATTCCAGATCCTTGATATTGGTCTAGAAAGGACAAGAAGAATAAATCTCCAAGTAAAAACCTTGGAAAGGCACACTGAGGCAAAGCTTTGAGATAGAGAAACCTTGAAAAAAATCCCATTCCTTCACAGCAGAGGCTGCTAAACCACCTTATCTAAGAGCAGTCTGAAGGTCACAGGGGCTGGCCCAGCACACTCTGGAGGTTTTGGTGGGCACAGAGTCACTGTCACATCCAGACTGAATCATTTCAGAGATGGGAGATCCCAGCACAGCAGGGAAAAGTGCCCCAAGGGAGCAGGGACCCAGCTTAAGGAGTACACCCAAATCAGAACAGGCTCCTGAGGGCTCCTGAGGAGGATTTCAGCTTTACCTGGTACTGGGACTGAATGGGCTCCAGCTGGGTATCATTTTGAGACATTTTTTTGGCCAGGGCCTCTTTCAGACTCAGGGCTTTGTTGAGCTCCAGCAGCTCCCTGGAGAGCTGTGCCTGGCGCAGGGCGTGCTGGGTGCTGAAGTCGTTGGAGGTTCTCTTGGCCTCCTGGCCCACTTCTGCTTCCTGCAGGAGACACAGCCATGAGGAGAGGCCAGTCCAGAGCTCCTGAATTACATGATTCATTTCTACACAGAGTTTTAAATTCATTTTATGTAAAAAATCAGATATGCAGAAATGACAACAGGTTCTTGACCGTGAACGCACCGAGTTTAAAACAGCACAGACAAGAGGGATGATTTACCAAGCATCCAAGTTAGAAAATCAGCGAGAGGGAGCAGAAAAAAGCGATGAGGAGATAAAACCATGCCCCAGTGAGGTGTGCACTGCTGAGCCCCTCACTTACACCTGGAGAATCCTGTTCAGAGTTTGACAGCTCTGCAGCAGCTTCTGTGGAGGCAGCGTTTTCACTCTGGTGGGCAGAGAGAAGAAAATTTGGGTAAAAAGGGAAATATGCCATGAAACAAAGGAAATAACAGTCTGTTGGCACATTATGTGATTGTCCTCTGGCCAGAACCTCTCTGGAAAGAGGAGACCATAATCCTCCTCCTTGAGGGATGTGAGGAAACTCCTCCTTGTCTGATTGGAAAAGCCATTCCTTTAAATCTTCCCTGAACTCCAGCACTGGAGAGAACAGGAAGAGGAGGAGGAGAGAACAGAGGAAATGTCCAGTGAGGGAGAACTGAAACTCCTCCATTAGACAAAAGCCTGGAAGCTTCTGTTTAACAATTTCAGATCCCTGCAAATTACATTGTCCATAAAAATCACCAAGTTTAGAACATTCCATCCAATTTAGGGACTGTAAATCCTTGCCAAGCTCCAGTCTCAGGTTTTTTCATGAAGAAATGAAAAAGCCCCCACTGGGGCACGGTTTCATCTCTTGGCATGGACTCACATGGATTTTCCTCCTTTCCCCCAGGAGCAGCACAAGTGGCCTTTCTGCAGCACTAAAGCACAACAGGACAGTTCTGAAGTGGATCTCAAGATTCATTTCACACTTTTAACTCCTGGCTTCCTTGAGGGAAGTGGCTGGAGTGGAATCCCAGATTTCCTGAGTAAATTGTCACAGTTCCCCCCGCTCCCTGGGCTGAGCCTTACCTGCAGCTCAGCCAGCACCTGCTGCAGGTTCCGGATCACCTCCACATTTTCCTTTAATTCCTCATCTTCCACCGTCTCCACCAGCTTTTGCAGATCCAGCTTGCACCTGGAAACATGGCAACAAGTCCATGGCAAGTTTGTGCCAGGGAAGAACAACTTTTCCCACTCAACCTCTGAATAAATTCTGGGTGAACAAAGCCCAGCTGACTGGATCCAGTTTATCCCACTGAAAACCCTGAATTCCCAAGGACGTTATCCCAGGAGAAGGGTGTGGGGACACTTACACAGCATGGTGCTGGAGCTGCTCTAGCTTTGCATTCATCTTCTCATTTTCTTGCTCTGTCTAAAAGAAATTAGAATTATATTCAACTGTAGAGGAATCCAGGAATCAGCTGATTAATCTGCAGCAAAAAATTGTCAGTGTAAAAATCAATGCACTGAGATCTTTCATGGTCAGGCCACCAGTTTGGATTTCCCAACATTTTTTCAGGGATTTAGACTGCAAGCAATAGGAAAAACACAGGGTAGGGAAGGTAGAGCACAACTGTGCAAGTGCTATTTAAAATATTTAAACAAAACATTAAAGAATTAAAAAGCTGGAAGATTCAAGTCTCCTTTTTCCAAAAGGAAACTAAAGATTCTGGCAGGCTTTTGGTTCTGATTGCTTTGGAATCAATGTGAAAGGAACATTTAAGAGAGATTCTCAATATGCCATAAATACAGGAGCTGCTGTTGATTCACTCCCAGCAATTCAGAGCTCTCCTGGGATAACTGAACTCACCAGGATGATCCTCTCCAGCATCTGTGCTGTTTGCCCAGCAGCCTCACTCAGCCCCTGGCTCAGCTTCTGGTTCTCTTCCTGCAGGGATTGGTTCTTCTCCATCAGGGACTGGAGGCTCTCTGAGGGGGCCAAACCACTGCAACAGCAAGGAGCAGTTGGGTGTGAGTTTGGCCTTTGGGATAGCACTGAAGTCACCTCCAAAATTATTATTATTATTCCCTAAATAATTTACAATAAATAGCCCAGAATGATTTGGGAGGCAAGGATCTTAAAGCTCATCCAGCCCCAGCGTGCCAGGGCAGGGGCACCTTTCACAGCCCAGGCTGCTCCGGGTTCTGTGCAAGCCTTGGACACTTCCAGAAGGCAGGAAAAACTCAAACAGAGGTTGTGAACTGCACGTACTGGGTTTTGAAACATCCCCAGAACACAACACCTGCACAGTCCAACTCTGTGCCAGATTTTGTGCTTTTAAGGATAATGGAGGTGGAACTGCCCCACATTTAGGGGTAGAGGGCTGAGGAGAACAGGGATGGTTGGGTCTCAGAGACAGCAACTTATTCAGGAGGTGGTTCCTGCTTTCTCTTTTACTTCCTGCAACAGATTTTTGCAATCATGAGGTGTTTGCTACAAAACTAAATATCCCAGGGAATTCCAGTAAGGATGACAAAAAGAGGGGGGGGTAAAGCAACCAATTTGTTTTTCCCTCACTCCAGAGCACTGGTCAGAGCTAAGGGGACCCAGAGATTTCTCTTGAATGCGATAAATACACATCCACAGGACATTAAATAACACATCTTACTTGAGAGCCACGGGCAGGGTCCCTCCATGGGCCTGGAGCAGCAACACCTGGAGCTGCTGGACCTGCAGAGACAAATAATTATTGCTTGTAAATGGAGCAGCTCTATGGATCCTTGGTATTGCTGACTCCTCTGCTCCATACCAGCCTGTGGAAAGGAGTGCTGTTGTTACAGCATTTCAACCATTTACTTCTCAACTAAAAGGTTCTTCACTTCTCTCTGGGATCACTCCAGGCAAAATTCTTCCCTTCCCACCCTGCTGGGCACAGGAAGATGTCAGGAAAGCACCAAAGCATCTCTGTATCTCTAATGGTGCCTGTAGCTCACCAGGCAATGATTTGTTGGGAGGAAGGGAAATTTAAACCACACCAGCACCACCACTTCACCCTGGCTGCAGGAAAACTCCAAGAAATATCCACAGCCACCTCCAGAGACCCAGCAATGCACAGCAAGGACGATTTACATTTTTTGTGAGGTTGTGCCTTCCCTGAGCTCAGAACCTGAGGGATGTCCCAGTACCTGCTGCTTCAGCTGGTGCAGCTCAGCTGCCTGGGGGTCCACGTTGACAATGGGTTTGTTTTTGATTTTCCTGGCTCTGTCAGCGTAACGCAGAGTGTTCAGGGTCTCCTCCAGGTTGGAATCTGCTGGGCTCACACAGGCAATCATCAAAGTGTGGCTGTTCCCACCCAGGGAGTCTGGGAAGGAAAAGGAACTGTCAGAGCAACAATGACACTGAAATGGCATCGTCCAAGGGTTCCAACCCCATGAGGGCATCTCCAAAATGCAGATTACAACAGCTGGATTTTCATGACTTTCTCCTCTACCCATGGGTTTTTGAAAGCAAAAAGCAGGGTTTGAAACCAAAGATTTCACCCCAGAAGCCTCAGTTATTGCCCTAATAAATAACTTCTTTATGCCATTTCTGGCCTGGTTCTTTCAGATTCGCCCCTTCCTTCTCCCCCCAATAATAAGAATATCCAGATTTTTCACCACTTAAAGGAATTATTGGCTAAGAACAGATCACAAAGCTGCACGGAACGTCATCCTTTAGTTTTATACAAATTGGCTCCTTAAAACTACTGATGAGAAAAAAAGAAGGGCCCCACACCCAGCCCAATCCAGGTTTTAATGAGGTATTTTCTTTCAGACATGGAAAATACTGAAGAGCTTTTGCACCAACTTATGTAATTACCACAAAAATCCCAGTAATTTCATTACTAAAGCTGAGCCCAAATGAAAGGGTAACCTAAATAAAATGCATTAGAAGACAAATCCCAGCTATTGAAAAATAAAGACCAGCTATTCAGACTAAGAAAACAAATCCCAGGGAAGGCACAGACAGCTGGAGCTTCATTCTGCCTGTGACATCACCAGGGAGTTGCTATAATTAAGGTACAATAATAGATCTCTGCTCCCAGACTTCTCCTCTTCCTTCTCCCCACCAAAAATATCCCCTGGATTTGTCTTGTTTCCTCCTGTCACACAAAGTGCAGGAGAGCAGGACTCATCCTGAGCTCATCTCACTGCATTTGCAACCTAAAATAAGAGTCCAGGAAAGGCCTGAGGAATTAAACAAACAAATAAATCCCTTTGCAGCAGTAGCAGCTCTGAGCTGGGGGGTTTCTCCTGCTGTATTATTTAAAAAGCACCTCTAAGTTTAGGCTTTGTCATCATCTTCTCTCACCTTGCAGCAGCCTGGTTAGCTTAGAGTCTCTGTAGGGGACAAACCCTCCCTTTTTATTCTCATCTCCCAGAGCACTGATGACATTCCCCAGGCACAGGAGGCCTCTGTTGATGTTGATTCCTGCAGACAAAGCTCACAGTGAGCACAGCCACCTCCACAGCTCCAAACTCCTCATTTCCTGCCCTTATTAAAACTTCAACAAGTTTAAAAAAAGCAGATTAAAGGATAAAATAAGTGCTTTACTCTTTTATTAACTCCCAAGTGAGAAGAAACCCAAACTCCACCACTCCCAGCCCACAGACCTTCTTTGAGTCTGTCTCCCTCAGCCTTGGTCTTCTTTTGTCTCTCAGAGCCAGCAAGATCCACCAGGTGTAGCTTGCAGTGAAAACTGCAATTCCTAGGGCAGAAAGAAACTGTTTTACTCTCCCAGGTGGAAAAGGAGCAGCCCAGGAGCCAAAAATTCAGAGAGCCAAAACCTGAGCTGCCTTAAGAAGCACAGCTCAGGACCAGGACAAGGAAATTTTGGGAAAGTCACTCTCATCAGCTGCACAATGACACTCACTTGTCATTTTTCTTCTTCTGATCAACACAGATAGTGAAGATGGCATGGGATCTGGAGGACTGGGAATTCATGGCCGTGGATCCCACAGTTCTGGAATTGTTCCCCTGCTCCAGGCAGGACACAGTATCTTGGGCACAGGTGACATTTCTTTCTGTCAACCCTACAATCTGTAGCCAGGAAGGAAATACTGTTTATCCTCTGCTTCTTCTTCACCCCACCTGGGATCAGAAAAATCTCCCTGCACCTCAGACTGTGGCAGCCCACTCCCAAAAATCAGTGCCACCTCCAGCCAGGGGCCTGGCACAGGAACTCCCAGGAAAAACTGGTTTTGAATTTCACTTCACATCACCTGTTCCTAAACAGCCCCCAGGTTCCCCTGCCTCCTCCAGAGCCAGCTGGGCCCTGGGATGGAGACAGAACTCCCCAGGGCTCCAGAGACAAATCCATGATATCCCAGGGCAAGCTGGGAGCTGTGCCAGTCACAGGAATGGGAGGGGATTTATGTGAATAAAGGATTGGAGAGGCAGCTCCCAGGGACACAAACCAGAGAGGGAATGAGTAGGAGGGACTGGATGTGCTCCTTGGCAAACTTTCCCTGAGGATCCATCCCCCTGGATCTCTCTGTGCTGCTCCCAACACATGGATGAGCCCCACCCCGCTGCTTTAGGGATGACAGAAAATCCCACATCAAGCCCTTCAGTCCCCAGCCCTCACCCCCTGCTGCTCCCACAGCCAGCAGGGCACACCTTGATGCCTTCCTTGGGATCCTCCCGGATGCTGAGCTGGGAACGCTCTCGGGAGGGGCACAGCAGGTCCAGAATGTCCTCGTTGTAAATCTGGAAGCAGCAGAGGAGCAGCTCAGTTACCAACCGAAGGAAAGGGTGGTTATGCTGAAATTAGGGCTGATTTGGCATCACATTTTACTCATTTCACCTTTAGAGAAAGACACCTTGGACCAAAAAGAGGACTGACAAAATCTCCTGGATTCTGAGGGGTTAATTTAATCAATATCTGCTACCTAAAGGAGGCGACCTCAAAACTCCCTTTATTCCTAACATGATAAAAACCAAACTTTTACCTCCAGATAAGAAACTTTGAGGATGAACTCCCAATCCTGCCTTTGCTGTTGCTCCTCAAAGAGCAGCTTGATGACCCTGGGGATGACCCCGACGCTGGGCTCATGCTCCTGGTTGGCAGTGTAGGTGCCCCCCATGGAATAGGTTTTCCCTGAGCCTGTCTGTCCGTAGGCCAAGACGGTGGCATTGTATCCTGAGGGAACAAAGGGCACTGTTATGAGTCACGTGGGGACAGAAAGCTGCATATTTGAAAACCACCCTTCCAGAAAATCAGCACTTGGAAGCACAGATCACAGTCAGGAACACTGAGAGAAAAAAAAAATTAAAACTCCATAAAGTACATACAAAACTATTATTTCAGCTCTTTTTAAAGAGTGGATGTTTTATTAGCGCTAAACAGAAACGCAGCACAAATTCCCTGCCTTCCCAGCTCCACAGCAGTATCCTGGAACAGGATGTTTCACAATTCATTGTGTTATTCTTAAGGAGGGAAAGGGACTTTTTAGAAGTGCTTAGAGTGACAGGACAAGGGGGAATGGCTTTCCACTGCAACAGGAATATTGGGAAGGAATAATTCCCTGTGAGGGTGGGGAGATCCTGGCACAGGGTGCCCAGAGAAGCTGTGGCTGCCCCTGGATCCAAGGCCAGGCTGGACACTGGGGCTTGGGGCAGCCTGGGACAGTGGAAGGTGTCCCTGCCCACGGCACAGGATGGGATTTAAGGTCCCTTCCGACCCAAACTCTTCGGTATTCCATGAAAAGCAGGCAGCCTGGGGAAGCAGAGAACACCCCCCCGTTCTGTGGGGAAGAACGGGCTCCAAAGCAGCGAGATCTGGGACAAACCTTTGAAGATGCCTCGGACCAGAGGCGACACCGCTGTGTTGAAAACCTCTTCCTGCTCCACGGACGGGTCGAACACGTAATCGTAGGTGAAGGCCTTGTCATTGCCCACCACGACCTGCGGAGGAGAGGGACGGGGCAGCGCTGGGAGCGCGCCCGGGCTGCGGGAGCCGCGGGAACGCGCCGAGCCTCACCTGCGGCTCTCCGGGCACGAAGGACAGGCACATCTGGCAGCCCTCGCTGGTCTCCTTGGGCACCAGCGGGCGGCAGCGCAGCGCCACGCGCACCGGGATGCCCTTCTCGTCCTCCCGCACCATCGCCGGCCTGCGGGACACGAGCGCCGTGAGGGGGGAGCGGGGATGGAGCGGGAACCCCGCCCGGGATGGGGGTGGAGCGGGGGGTGCAGCGGCCCTGCCGGGGCTCTGGGGTGGAGGGGGGTGGGNNGGGGGGGTGAAGAGGCCCTGCCGGGGCTCGGGGATGGAGCGGAAGCCCCGGGCCTGGAGCGGGGGAGGAGCGGGCCCGGCCTGGCCCTGCCCGGTGTCGCGGGGCGGCCGCGGGACTGACCTGGAACCGTCACTGCTCGTTCCAATGGCGGCGCCGTAACGGCTGAGGTTCAAACCGGCCGCGCGCCGCCACGGCCAATCACCGAGCGGTGCGGCAGGAGGGGTGAAGCCCCAACCAATCGCGGGGCTGTGCGTCACCGAGGGGCGGGATTACAGCCAATCACAGAGCGGTGCGTCATGTGGGGCGGGATCAAACGGAGGTGGGGGTGGGACAGCGCGAGAGGCGGGGCGAAGGGTGGGACCTAACCAATGGCGTGCGGGTGCGTCAGGCGGAAGGCGGGGCGAAGGGCCAATCGTGGCCAATCGCAGCCCGGTGCGTCACGCCCGGGGCGCGTCCCGGCCGCGGCGGAGCGGCAGCATGGAGGGCCGGGTGCCCTACGATGACTTCCCGGTGGTTTTCCTGCCGCCCTACGAGAGCCCGCCCGCCTGGGTCCCGCCGCACGAGGTCAGCCCGGCACGGGGGGTGCGGGGGGACGGCCCGGGGGTGGCGGCGGCGGCCGCGGGGCCCCGCCGGGCGGGGGAGCCCGGCCCGGCCCCGGCTGAGCCGCCGCGCGTCCCCCGCAGCGCGTTTATCACCCCGACTACAACAACGAGCTCACGCAGTTCCTGCCCCGCACCATCGTCCTCAAGAAGCCGCCCGGGGCGCAGGTGAGGCGGGCAGTGCTTTCCCGGTATCGCGTTCCCGGCCGTTTTTCCAGACGCTGGGATTGCGATATTCCCGACTGGCAGCGTCCTGGCACGGGGTGGCAGATTCCAGGGCGGAGTTGTTCCCGGGGTGGTGTTTTGGGATGGGGAGATGCTGGAGGGTGGGAGCGGGATCCCTCAGGTATTCCCGGGGAGAGGGGCCGAGCACTGCAGCCACGCCATGGATCCATCCTGGAGACAGCAGGGAGGAGATGGGGAATGGGAACGGCTCTGGACTGGGAGAAGCGTCCTGGGGAATGGAAGAAGAACTGGGCCAAGGGAAGGGTCCTGGTAACTGCATTGCCCTGCTGCTTCTTCCCACAGCTGGGCTTCAACATCCGGGGAGGAAAAGCCTCGCAGTTGGGAATCTTCATCTCCAAGGTGTGTCCGTCCTTGTGCCATTCCCCGATCCCGGCTGTGCAGGGAGGCTCTGCCTGCCTCACACCCCCTGAGCTCAGAGCTGCCATTTACCACCCTGCAGCACTCCCTGATCCCTGCCCAGCCCCTGGAATTGCTCCTGGGGCAGATCCACCGCTGCCATCCCTGCTCTCCCTTCCCAGGTGATTCCCGACTCGGACGCTCACAGGGCTGGGCTGCAGGAGGGGGACCAGGTGCTCTCGGTGAACGATGTGGATTTCCAGGACATTGAGCACAGCAAGGTGAGTGCTGGGATGGAGAATCCACCTCCCGGCAGCCTCTCAGCCCAGCACAGAACCCTTGGAACGCTCTTTCCTTGTTTTCCAGGCTGTGGAGATCCTGAAGACGGCGCGGGAGATCACGATGCGTGTGCGCTACTTCCCCTACAGTGAGTGCCCAGTGCTGGAAGGAACTTCCATAAATCCCTGCCCATTCCACCCCAGTTTAGCAGCCCAGGGTCACTGACTGCTGGTTTGGCACCACATCAGGTTAATGAAGCCTGGCTTCATCTCCCCACACAGGAAAACTCGGAGAGCAGGAAGGTGGGATGGTTGGAAAAGTTAATTTAGAGCTCATAAATTTCAGCTAATTATCCTTGAATGTCATGGGAATGAGCTCTAGCACAAGTGCCAATGGTGAATATTCCTCACTAAGGATGTTTGAATTGTGAGTGAAGGGAAGGACTGGGTTAACTCCTGGTTTCTGCTTCTGCACCTATAAAGTTCCAAGATTTAAGGGATAAAAAAGGGAGCAGTCAAGCCAAGCAAGGATTCTTCATAAAATGGAAAGTGGCCATTAAGAAGAAAAAAAAAAAAAAAGAGTAGTAATAATTTTGTTCTAAGTGCCCAAAAATCACTTGAAAGGACTGGGGGAGGTGCAGTTTTAAAGGCAGAGGGTCTCAAACACTGCCTCCTCTTGGGAATGTGTGTTTTCCTGAACATTTTGGGTAATTCCCCCTGCCCATCCTCTCCTTGTTCCTCCCCCCCAGATTACCAGCGGCAGAAGGAACGGACAGTTCACTAACGGGGAGCTTCATCCTGCCAAAACCTCTCCACTCCTCTTTCCCGACGTCTGAGATGACTCCTCACGTTTCAGCTTTCACTGGAGGCACCACTGTCCTGCACAGGATCAGCTCTTTCCCACGTGGAGAGATGCCCAGGGGCTCGTTTGGCTGGAAGATGGATGGGGATTGAGGCTGTGCTGCTGGGAATGGGTGTTGGGAAAAGCTGGTGTGAAGTGGGTCCTGGGGGGCAGCTGCTCCAGCAGCATCAAGATTTTAGTAAGACTTAAATTCAGTGAGTTCTGGGCTGGTTCTGGATCCCTTGATCCTGGATCCCTGGTTGTTGAGCATTCCTGAGCAGAAAACAGGCATTGCCCTCCAGGAAATTCACTGGTTCCATTCTGTGCCATGGAATTCTTTCCTTCTCCTGTGTCCCACCTCTGCTCTGCATAGCTGGGTTTGCTGGGAATTGCAGGAGTAAAATCCAGCCCCACTCCGTGCACAGCTCTGGCTGTTTGTGCCTCTTTGCTGATAAAACCCCCACAATATAGGGCTGGGATGTTTGGAAATGTTAATTACCAAGTAAACATGATTATTATCAGCAAATCCAGGGGCAAGTGCCTGGTGGGATCACGTTGTAATGGCTTCAGGACAGCCCTGGCTCTGGCCTTCTCTTCCTTGTGGTGTTTTCCACTTTTTCTGTAAAAACGATCAATAAATCAAGTACAGCAGCCTGAATTCAGCTTTTTGAATTCCCACTCAGGAAGTCTGTGTGGAGGTTGGGATGTACCCACCACGAGCACCATTCCAAAGAAATGCTGGGACAAGGCTCAGCTCTGAGTCACCCTTGGAGCCTGCAGGAGAAAATTTGGGATCTGCAGCTGTGTCAGGCGCTTTTTCCACTGGCTCTGCTGGAAATCAGCCCCTGATTAACCTGGAGTATGTTCCAGCACTACCAGGAAGGAGCAAGGCAAGATTTTGGCTGTGGTGGCACCAGCACAACTCCAGGGCAGGACACTGAGCCAGGTTGGGAGCGAAGAAAAGACTGGAAAAGACATTTTTCCATCAGAATTAAAAGCTAAGTTTTCCACCAGGGGATTGAACATCCTGGAACCCCTGGAAGGGGATGGAGACCTCTTGTACCACCTCTCTGGTCTCACACTGGTTTCCCAGAATCTCCATGTTCCACAGGGAAAGAGGAGCTTTCTCCACAGGGAGCTGCAGATCCAATTTCAGCGTTGATTTTTGTCCCTCCTGCTTCAGAGCATTCCCTGGCAGGAGCTCCAGGAAGGTCTGCCCTGCCCTGGGCAGCTCCTCCCAGGGAATGACTCAGGTGTTTTCCTGCTGACTTGGCTGACAGGAAAGAGTGGATTCTTTATAAGGCACATTCATGTCTTGAATATGTTAATTAGCAAAGCATTAAGGCCACCAGAATCCATTCCATCCTGCAGAACTCCAGCAGTTACCGATTGCTGGTGGGAAAACAACAGCTCCAGCAACACTGGATTATTTTAGTGACTGACAAAACTGAGCTGAGAGGCACAAATTTATAAAGTCATGGAATGGTTTGGATGGGAAGGACCTTAAAGATCATCCAGGGACACCTCCCACTATCCCAGGGTGCTCCCAGCCCTGCCCAGCCTGGCCTTGGACACTTGCAGGGATGAAGGGAGCAGTGCCAGGGGCTCAGTGCTGGCAGAGGAGCAGCAGGATCAGCCCCAGATGTGCTGCAGGGCAGGGCTCCAGGAGCTCCTGGCTCCATCCAGCCATGTTTGTTATCCCAAAACAGGGATCCTTCTTCCCAAGCTTTGGTAACATCCCCAGGGCTGAGATCATTGACCCAGCCCTAACCCTCAAGGAGGCAATTCCACCCACAAGTCACTTGTCTTTCCAACACCTGGACATCACTTCCAGCTCACTGGCTGCTCAATTTCTTGGATTAAATCTCTTTTTTTTTTTTTTGCTGATAAGGCTTGAAAGTAACAAAGATGAAAGGTCAAAGAAGAGACTTCCTGAGAAAATCATTACATAGTCCATATTTCACAACAACGTCAGCAAAGTGCTTTCTCCTCCTCCTCTGTCCTTCCTCCTCCTTTCTCCTCCTGTCCCTGCTGCTCCATTCTTCCTCTCTCCTCTGTCCCTCCTTCTCCATCCTTCTTCCTCTCTTCCTCCATTCTTCCTCATTTTCCTCCTCCTGTCCTTCCTTTCTCCTCCATCCCTGCTCAGGACAGGGATGTCACACCTCAGAGCAGACCCTTGTACCCCCCAGCCCCGTGGCAGCAGGAGAGCGCAGTGTTGGTGAAATAACTTTATTTATTTAGTGATACACTGTGGCTGTGTCACACAGTCCTTACTCAGAGTTACAGTCACACTTACTCGCTACAGCTACAAGACAGCAGGGCCGGACACACGGCAGGAACACATCCAGAAAAACAGTGGGAAGGGAACTATTGGATTCCACTAATTACCCCCCGCCCCTTAATTGGGGGCTCCCCCCTCCCGCCCCGGTCCGTGACTCGAACAACACGAAGGGACAGCAGAGCTGCCAGTGAGGAGGGACAGCAACACCTGTTCTACAGACACGGACACTGACACCAGCAATCCCACAATGGGCTATGTACAGGGAATGGGAGCAGCTTCCCGAGGGGCAGGGAACCAGGGGGGACTCAGCCCAGCTTCCTCCTGCAGCCAGCAAGCCCGGAGGGGAAGGGACTCTGGGGACCTCAGGGCTGGCCCTTCCCCTCCTCCGGTGTCAGGGAGTGAGGGACACCCTGCCAAGGGAGGGGAGGGAATGTCACTGACCCCCATACTGTGGTCACTGTCCGACCACAGCATCCTCCGTGTCACACAGGCCAGGTGGGGAAAGGACAGTGCAATTCTCCTCTCCGCCAACTGACAAACCAACTTTCTGCGGACCCAAAAACCCCCAGGAAATCTCTGAAAAGCTCTACGAATTAATTCAACACTAGGGGCTGGGGGAAAGGAGGCAGTTCCCAACCTCTAAGGTTGGGGAGTGACACCAGAATTCCCTTCAGTAGCATCCAATCCTCCATCCCCTGTGACAGGAGTTCCCTGCCACTGCTCCCCTCAGCTTTGGCAAAGGTAAAAACTCCCCCAAGAGTGAAATGGCTGCTGGTCCCACCCCAGAGCTCTGCTCCAAGGGCAGAGGCAATAGGAATTATTCCATCAAGCAGCAGCCTGGCAATGAGAGTGGAATGTTGCCCTTCCCTTTGCTGTGGCTCTCCTGCTCCCCTGACCAGGAACAGGAGAATGGAGATAGGGAAGGAGCCTGAGGAGCATCCATGACTGCCAGGGCAGGTACTGCCCCTGCAGTGATGGATTCCAGGTCACTGTTTACTTCCAGAATCCCTGAGGATCTCTCTCCACCCAGCCTCAGGCTGCAAATCCTCTGTTCCCCCCTCCCCACGCCACGTCTGCAGCCAACACTCACCAACATCCTCTGGATGGGAAGAGATTCCAGCCCAGGGGAGCAGGCTCTGGGATGTCCCTGCCAGACAAATAGGAGCCACAAGGCCAAAACTCTCAGTCTGGGGTGTTCCAGGGCCCTGTGTGACTCGAGGGGCAAAACTGGGAAGTTGGGAGCAGGAGTTAGCCAGGATCATCCACGGAAAGGAGAAACCAGGGAGCTGATGGGGTGTGTGCCCTGCGGGAAGCAAAGCCGGGAACAGGGAACCTGCAGAGTCCAAAAAGGCAAGTCCAAATGACTGGTTGAAGTTTAAGGAGCAGCCTTTTACCAGAGGAAGTGGGGATGCAGGACAGGGGGCTGGACAAGGCAGGGGGAGGATGCAAGGCAGGAGGGAAGGTGGAAAACCAACCCTCCAAAGCTTCATTTTTGTCTTCCCTAACTCGGCAGCTTTTCCATGGCATTCACAAGATACATCTGAGCAGGGAGGCTCCAGGTGGGAACAGGGGGAGAAAGAGAGGAAGAGAAAGAGAAAGAGAGAGGGAGAGAGTGTGAAGGGCACCGTGGCGCCAAAGTGCAACAACATAAAAAAATAAACTCAAAAGACAGGACACTCATTCTGCACTCAGGGCTCAAACCATGCAGTGAGAGGGGCGGCCGGGGCTGCTCCCCACCAGTACACAGGGATTCTCTCTTGAGGAATGGTTTTCCAGCCCCAGAGGGGTGGCAATGAGCAGGATGTTCTCCGGGAGCCCGGCCGGGCGGGGGTGCTGCTGGCAGGGGCTGTTAGCAGGAGCACCCGCTCTCCGTGACTGGCTGCTCGGGGGGCTTCTCTAGTTTGATGTCAATCACTGCAGGGACAGTCAAGGAATCACCTAGAAAAGGTCTGGAAGGGTTGGCTGGTGTCTCTCCATGGGCTGCCTGCACCGGGGAACTGCAAAGGCAGGGACATGGGGAGATCTTGCAGAGGATGGACAAAAAGAGTGGCAAACTCTGGTGGTTTAAAGCTGTGGAAATCCCAGCCTCAGTTTGAGTGGAGAAGCAAAACCTGTGCTGGACATTAGTTGTGTATTTATATCTGGCCCACAGATGGGGCCACACAATCCCAGGATGGCTTGGGCTGGAGGGGACCTTAAAAATCACTCAGTGCCACCCTCTGCCATGGCAGGGACACCATCCCAGGGTGCTCCAAGCTCCATCCAACATGGCCTTTAACATTTCCAGGGATCCAGGGGCGGCCCCAGCTGCTCTGGGCACCCTGTGCCAGGGTCTCCCCACCCTCACAGGGCGGAATTCCTTCCCAATATCCCACCTAACCCTGCCCTCTGGCAATGGGAAGCCATTCCCACTTGTCCTGTCACTCCAAGCCATTGTAAATATTCCCTTTCCATTTTTCTTTTTGGCTTCTTCAGGTCCTGAAGGCCTGAATTAGGTCACCTCACAGCTTCTCTTCTCCAGCTTGAACAATCTCAATTCTCCCAACCTTTCCTTGTGGCAGAGCTGCTCCACCCCTCTGCCCACACCCCAGCAGCCACATCCCTGCAAAACCCCAGTTAAGCTGTCCCCAAAATGTGCCAGAGAAAGTCAGTAAGCCCAACTTAACACCAGATGATTGCCCAGTTCCATGGGAAAACAAGGATACTGTCTTCTTTGCTCTTCTCTGGTGTGCTGTCCATCCCAGGTAAGGCAGCAGCCACACGGCGGAAAAGCTGCAAAGCAGCAGGAGAGAAGCTCAAGGCTCATCACAAAAAAAGTTCTTGTTAAAAACAAGGACTCTGAGTTGTACAGACTCTTTAAGTGGGTACTTTAGCAGCAGAGCAGTGAGCAAAAATGCCATGAGAATTTTATGTAGGAAATTTAACAGGTTTTTAAGAACTTGTATTAAAAGACTAATTCAATGCCTGCAAAAAAAGTTTTATTTTACCTGCTCCTGCTTGAAGAGAACATGGAATTAATTGGCAACATTCTTCCAGGGATTCACAGAACTCCCTCCTGCACTCACTAAACATCACTCACCATGTCCAGCCTCTGCTTGTGCACACAGGGAACACATGTGGGGATTTCTGATCACTCAGCTGGCACTGAATATTCCTTTGTGGAATGACTGAGCTTTTAGAGTCCAGCCCTTCAGGTCAGTCCTGCTGCCAAACAGCCGCTCCTCAGCAGAACTGCTGCTTCCAGGGAGCTGCAGTTACACCGGGAAGGATGTGCTGCAGCTGGGAAGGGCTATGCAAACCCCAGAAAACCCAGAGAATGGGTTTGCATCATTGCTCAGGCAATGTTTGGAGCTCACACAGCACAGACACTGCCTGGCTGCTGAACTCTGCTGCATCAGACAGCACAGCAATCCCTGCTGCTGCTGATTTCCCTCCCAGCAGCTCCTCAGCCGTTCCTCCAAAGGGTGCTCCTTGCTAAACCAAGGTCCCACTGAGGTGCTGGAGTTTGCAGCCCTCAAATCCCAGCTCTGCCCATGAATATGGGCAAAGAAGGCAACACGAGTCAAAATCAAACACTGAAGTGAGATCAATTCAGAACCCAAAGCCTCCTAATCCCACTGTGAGGTTGTACCAAGCTGCTGGTGTGCAGAAAACTCCCCAGGATGTTTCTCAATTTCCTCCAGAGCTTATTCCAAGCTCTGTCACACCCAGAACATTCCCTGAAGCAGTGGAGAGGGGAATAACAAGCAAGAGGCAAAGGGCACAAGTAGAAATCTGACAAATTCTGCTTAAAACAAAAATGTAAAGGTGATTTTGCTGTTTGGTTGATCAAACACTGGCATCTGGACAGTCCTTATCCTTTGAGATTTCCAAACTCAGCTGGAGTCAGCTCTGGGCAGCCTGCTCTGAGCAGGAAGGTTGGAAGGGGTGATTTCCAGAGATCCCTTCCAACCTCAATTCTCCTAAAATATTTCAAGATTCTCTGACTGGCACACAGAAGGAGGAATTTCTACTCCAGTGCATCAGCAGAAACAATTCTCTCACTGATGTCAGAGTGGTTTCAGCAAACAGTGCATTGACTGTGAACCAAACCAAACCAAATTCCAGCTGACTGGCTGCACAAAACAATGATTTTTCCTCTTTCCTATCCCTCAGCACATTCTGGAGAGAGTTCTCCTTTATTTCCAGGTTTAGCTTTGACAGGGAAACATTGACTCAACAGGAAAGGAGCTTGCACTACATAAACCAAGAAACATTTCAGGGGCTGGCATTAAACACAAGGAAATTCCTGCAGGATCACAAAGCTCCCCCAGGAGCAGCCCCAGAGCAGGTAGGCACAGATTCCTGCCCGAGAACACAACCTGCATGTACCTGTTTCACATTGTAGCCAGTCTTTGCACTGGTCTCAATGAACATCACATTCAGCTCTTTGGCTCTCTGTTCCCCCTCCTCTGTGGTGATTTGCCTGCACAAAGGTGGAAAAGAGAAACAAGGGAGAGTTAGGGATGGCTGGGAGTGAGTTGCTGCTCCTAATTCAAGAGGGTACAGCCCAGCTCAAGGCTTTCACTCAGCTTGGAGTGAAACCACCTCAGGAAAGATCCCCAGGGATTTGTGGCAGATGATGATGTGCAGAACATCTGAGCCTCATCCGCAGCATTCCAAGGAAGGAAAAATCCCCACGCTGAGACAGGGAGTTTCCCAAATCTAACAGAGGGAATGCTGTGAGGTGACACAAAGACTCCAGAAAGGCTCCACAGTGCAGCAGCCTGGGGACAAGAATGTGGAATTGTCCCTCTGAGCAGCACCGCCCTGTGTTTCATTAAGTCCTGCTTTAGCACTGCTTTCAACACACAGCACATTCAGCTCCTGGGCTGTTCCCTCACCCTCCTCTACAGAAACCTGTCTCCAGTAATGAGAACAAATCACAGAGCAGAAAAACCAAAGCAAAGCAAAACAGTCCAAAAATGAGAGAAAGAGAACTGCAGGGAGAAAAAAGAAGAAAAAAAAAAAACCAAATCCAGCCACCAACTGAAGCAACATTGAGTGGAATGAACAACTTAGCAAGCTGCACTGAACAGGAACAGGGCTATTTTTAGTGCAGCTTTTTGGCCTTAGAACTTGCCTCATCCCTGGGTTTTTTTTTTTTAATCAGAGGATGAATGGTTTCCCTGCATTCTGCCTCAAAAAAAATCACCTTTGTGACACCAAAGGTGGTTTTGTCCAGCTTTACAAGCCCAGAATTTCAGCCTCACACAAATCCAACTTCCTTTGAAAAGAAAGGCAAAGCAGCTCCTGTTACTGACACCTGGATATTCCCTTCCCCATCATTCCAGACCCCAGCCCACACCAGGACTTGTCACATTCTGCTCCCAAAATAAGAATTTCCAGTGCTGCATGAACTTGCTGTAGCTGCTTCAAACAATTTTCTGGTATTTTTAATTCTTCCAGCACTGCTGGCCCAGCTGTTGTGCACCATCAAGAAATACCCCAAGGCTGAAATAATCCCATTGGGCTTTCTAGTTTCACATGAAACTGGATTTTAAGAGGAATTAGAAATGCCAGATTATTCAGTCAGGGAGCTGCAGTTATTCCCAGCTCACAGGAGGGCATGGGAGAGGCGCAGTGGTCAAAAGCCAGAGCTGGCTCAGGGACAACATCTTGGATTTTGCTTCTGTGAACGATTTCAGGGACAGACCATGAGCTCATCACACATGGAGTTCTTAAGCAAAATGAACTGTACATGTTTTTATTGTGTTCCTGAAGCTCTGAGCACCAAGTTTTAGGAATATTTCCAAAGTGCAAGGCATGGGACACCTCAAAATGCTTCCCAGTGAAGTGGCAAAAGTGGATTTTTCCCTGCTTTTCCTGCTGGGCATAAACATTAAAAACCTGCAGGGCAAAGAGCCAGGGATGTTGGGACACAAAACCACCAGATTCACGGGAGAAAATCCACATCACAGCACATCCTGAAGGAATGTTCAACTGCAGGAGTGAGTAAAGCAGGGGTAAGAATTCAAAATGTGGGAATGCCCCACAATGGAACACTCAGATCACTCTGCCCATCATCCCAAGAAACAGAGTGAACAATGACATTCAAATAAAAGCCAAGATTTTGCTGAGAAAACATTATCTTCATCTGTAAATTGTTCTCCTTTCATCAGGAAAATCTTGTTAACAGCTGAAGGACAAGGATTTGGTATTTTAAGGCTTCATTTTGCTGTGAGATCCAGGTGGTTTCCAGTTCTACCTTCCTGAGGTGATTTTCTGTGCATCAGATCAAAATCCCCCTGCGGTTTCAAGCCCTCAGACATCCCCTGACACCCAAAGCCCACACTGCTGAGGTGTGTGAGGATGTTTCAGTTTGAAGGGTTGGAACTGCCTGGTTCACTCCATCTTCCCTTTGCCAACTGCTTCTGGCACCTCCCATTAAAATAAAAACCTTCTGTTATCTACACTGCACCCGATACCTTCCTGAGGAACAAAAATCTCTGAAAATATTCAACAAAATTATTGTTAAACCAACAATCCAGAGGAGGATTTGAAACAGGAACACACAGTAAAGCCTGTGCTCTTCTAAGAACCCATTATATTGTTTATTTTGGTTGATGTGCTGTAGAATTCTGAGTTTTAAAGCAAAATGCTTTAGGGCACCTCCCAAAACATTGTCTGTGTCATTTTAGCAGTCTAATTAAATTTTTGGGTCTCTCTTTGGTGGAAGTTTGGGGTTTGCTGATCAGGTTTCCTTTCACACATCTATAAGCTCAGTGTGTGTTATGTATGACAGGAAATTTAAACTCAGGAAAATTCACACTTTTAGATCAATCCTACAAAAGTTTGTGCTGCATCTTAACGAGGAGAAAATGTGCCATGAACTTCCAGCTGCACATGCAGAGAGTGAGGGAAATTAGAGAATAGTGCAAATCAGCTGACTTCCTTGCTTCACAGGCAGCTTCTAGCCTTTACCACAGTGTGAAAAGGAAAATCAGACAAAACACCCCACTGAGAAAATGGTGCAGAGCCACTTCAGCAATTTTTTAGGTGAGTTTGTTTTAAACTATTTGTTGGACAGCGAAGGGAATAACTTTTGCTGAAAGCAGAAACGGCAATTTCCTGACAAGGAAATGATGTTGTGTTTAAAACCAAGCCTTGTTTTAAGCCCAGCCTGGCCTTGGTGGCTCTGGGCAGGGCAGCAGGGCCCAGTTTCCCCCATTACCTCTTGTCTGCCAGGTCGGTTTTGTTGCCCACCAACATGATGATGACATCACTGCCTCGCTCTGTCCTGACATCATCGATCCACTTGGAGGTTTGCTGGAAAGAATTCAAGTCTGCAGGGAAGAATGAAATAGCAAAGCTGAGCATCAAACTCCTTTCTGACAGAGAAAATGCGTCACTTGTACCCAGGTGCTTCTCCAAACCTCCCCACCCCTCAGCAATGATTTCCCACCCAGATGGAAAAACAAGGAAGGGGGAAACATTTTGGATTTTAATGATGTTTTCTGCAGAACTTGTGGTTGTAACTTCTCAGTTCTGCTTGTGTGGGGTGTTTCCAACAAGGACACAGCAGAGCACCTCTCCCCTGTGTTGGGATGGGTAGGGATTTAACAAGAAAGTCTCACAGATATGAACGTATAACAGAAAGATCTTTGAATGTAGAACATGAAGAAGGAATAGAAATGAAAGCAAGTTTTGATATAGAATAAAAAAATTGCTGAGCCGGTTTTACTGGATAACTAGAAGGCAAAGGCTATGTTAGCATGTGAGTTGGAAGGGGTTTTTAGAGCTCAGAGCAAAGGATAAACCCACTTCAAACAAAAGATGTTTTTACCAAGCTAAAAGATTTTCACAGGCAAATGTTCCAAGTAGAACAAAGCTCTCAGGATTTTCCACTGCACAAAAACTGAAAAACAACTTCTAACTTAAACTGTAACACACTGGCTTTTTGTGATTAGAACACAGTAACATGAATATGGTAATGTTAGTAGTTATGATAGGTTACAGGTAAAAATATTGATTGGTTGTTATGTATTAGGATGCTCAGCAAAGAAAAGGATGTCATGCACTTTGACCAGAATGAGAGTGGCTTCAGACAGGCCTACAGCTGAGGCTGACCAGCTGTGGGCTGGGCACAACAAAGAGCATTTTAAAGAGCCAGCCTGGAGTCCCACACCCCTCACTTCAGCTCTGACAGCCCCGCAGCCCCCACTCACTTGTGATGTCATAGACCACGACGGCGATGGTGGAGTCGCGGATGTAGCTGGGGATGAGGCTGCGGAAGCGCTCCTGCCCCGCCGTGTCCCAGAGCTGCAGCCGCACCTGCTGGGGCCAGCCCGGCCACCACGGAGGAGAGAGAGCAGGAAAGGCCTTTAGGGAAAAGCTTCCACACCCAACCGCCACAGCCAGCAGCTCCGCTGAGCTTGGCATCTCACCCCAAATCCAACTGCAGCAGAGCTGTTTCCTGGATATTTGTGGAGTGTTTTCATTCCCTCCTTTGCTTGCCCTGAGTTGCTGCTACTCCCAGACATCTCCAGGATTTGGCTCCCATCTCATTACTGGGGGTAGCCAACAGGACAGCACTGATCTCCCAGGATTATGGATGGGATCTCCACAGGACTCACAGCCTGGAGCATCTCTGATCAAACCTTTAGGGGCAATTCCCACAGGACAGACAGCACAGCATCCAGCACGGAGCATCCATGTGATGGCAGTGGGGATTTTCAGGTGGTACTGAAGCCATGACAACTTCAATTCCAGCAGAAATGAAAGCAAATGTTACACACTGCAGGGTTCAGGTGGTCCAAAGGACATTGGGTTCTCCCTTCCAGAGCAGCACAGGAGTCACAAAAATGCTGGGCCAGGTAGAGTTTGACCCCAAACTGTTATTATTATATGTGATATATTATTATATATGACAGCTCCAAGGTCTGGGACCTGCCTGGCTGAACCAGCGCTGCTCAAAAACTCCCCAAACACCCCAAATAAAAGCTTTCCACACTGGGATGTCTCATTTTCCTTCACCCCACAGTGCCTGAAAAACAGGATTGCTCCTCATTCCCAACACTTTTATGGAGGCACCCACTGGTTCCCAGTTTACAGCCACAAATAATCCCAGCAGGGAGGTAGAGCACTGGTTAATGAGGCAGCTCATCAAGGAAAAAGCAGCTTCCTCAGGACCAATCACTGCTTGTTCAGAAGAGGAAAATAAAGTGATAAAGCACAGGCCTGCAGTCAGATTCAAAACAACATCTTATCTACATCAGGGAATGTGGAGTTGATGCCCTGGGGCTTAAGGAGGATTAGGGCTTATAGTTAAAGCAATTAGCTCTGGCTTCATTTTGAAGGCAGACTTGATTACAAGAGCA
>PYHW01009577.1:4526462-4537660 GCA_013186435.1 Turdus rufiventris
CCCGGCTGTAGCGGGATGGGCCCCGGCTGTAGTGGGGGTGTTGGAGCCGGCAGAACCGGGATGCATCCGGCTGTAGCACGGCTGGGCCCCTCGGTGTCGAGGATGGTTGTAGCAGAACGGGTGTGGTTGTACCGGGGTGTTGTGCAGGGATTGGACCCAGCTGTGGTAGGATGCATCCGGTCGTGCCTTGGCTGTACAAGGTCCTGGATCACTTCATATCCCCCTGCACCGTCTGCTCCCCCCCAGCACGACACGGAGCCTGCACTGGGCCACCGGGTGGGTTTATTGGTATCAATGTCACAGAGCTGTGCACAGCACGGGCGGGTGACAGCCACAGTGGTGACGTGCTCGGCCGGGGCCATCGCACCCACCCTGTCCTTGTGCTGGCACCCATGGGAACAGGGAGCACCGTGGGGTTTCCAGTGTGGTGGGCCCAGGAGGAGCTGCAGCAGCTCTCACCACCATTACCAGGGCTTGGAGCGGGTGCTGGGATCCTGGGGAGGACGGGGGACCTATGGGGGCTGTGAGGGGCTGAGGGTCAGGGTTAGGTGCCAGGTGTGGCACAGTGGGGACACTACAGGTGGCTGTGTCCCAAACTGGGGCGTGGGGGGCCGGCAGCTTAGCTCTCCTCCTTCTCAGCTTCCTCCTTCTCATCGTCATCGTCCTTCTCTCCCTTGAGCTTCTGGCGAGCAAATTCCTCAATGACAATGTCCTCGTCACTGGAAGGGACAGCAGAGCACAGTGAGCCCACAGGAGGAGGGGAAATCCCTGCTGAGCCCAAACCCTGCTCCTAATGGGGACAGCACAGCGGTCACCCCACTCAGAACACTCAGGTCACTGTGAGGCACAGCCTGGCCCCAGCACTGGGGAGCTGGGCCTGCAGCTTCTGGGGGATTTTTATACAATATTTTGCATTTCCAAGGGAAAACAAGGAAAGGGGAACAAAGCTGAGTTACCTCCTTGAGAAAGGCGAGCAGCGAGTGACAGCAAGGGAGAGCACAAAGTGAAAAGTAGAGGAGAAAACAGAAAAAGAGTCAGCAAAAGAGATTCCAAAAGCTTAGAAATGTGAAATGATTTGGCAAAACCTACTCGGAACCATGGTGGGTAAGAGGAGATTTCCTCTTTGGAAGTTTAAATGTTCTCACTGAGCTGGCAAAGGGATGGTGTGAAAGGAATAAGTGTGAAAGGCTGGAGTTGCAGCCCAGTTTTCCAGACCCCAACTCCCAGTGCTCACATCCTGTTGCAGGGTGTGACCAGACACAAAACCTTTGGCAGGGCCATGGCTGTCAGGAATGGATTTGGCACTGCAGCTTCCCAGAGGGAAGCAGCCCCAGCTGTGGCTTCAGCTGGAATAAACTGATTTGGGTGGAGAAGAGGCCTCTGGTGCTGGGGAATGTGCAGGGGCACAGGGATGTGACTTCCAGCAGCCCAGGGATCTCTGCGTGGGCATCAAGACCATGGAAACATTTTGTCCAGTGATGGCACTGGTGGCTGGAAGACACTGCCAGCTGCTTCTGGGGGACAGGACAAGGCCTGGGCTTGCAGCTGCTGTGACTGCAGCAAGGAGAGTCGCCAAATAAACTCTGAAAGTTTGCAGAACACGTCCCAGTCCCAGGATTTGATCTCTCCTGCTGCCTCTGGGAGCAGCTGCTGTAACACAGGCTCAGGGCTTTGAGACCTGGCTGGTTTAATCCAAGGATATGACCTCAAGCTGGGATGTCACATCCATCTGTGATGGATCTGTGTGGTTTGTGTGATAGAGGGAACATCTCTTTACCTTGGCTTAGCTGTATTCCAGTGATAAGCACAGGGAGAAAGGGACAGGGAGAGAAAAGATGTGCAGGTTAGTAAAGAAAGGACATTTCAGCTGACAGCTCTCCTCAATGCTTGGGTGCTTTCCTGGAAAGAGGGGCAGTGGGAAAGGGGTGCTGTGGGGAGGACATCTCCCACCCTGCTCACACAGCTGGACAGCTGTGCCCATCCATGGGAAAACTGCTCCCACCCCTCTCCAGGACAGCTGTGCCCATCCCACAGAGAGCAGAGCAGGCCCTTGGCACTGGCTGCTTTCACCCTGAACCAGAATTGCCTCCTCCCCGCTGATTTTTTGGCAGCATCCCACACAACTCACAGTCATCAGGCTTCGGGTGCATGAGGATGACGGGCATCTCCACCCCAACATCACTGGAAGGAAAAGCAGCTCTGTCAAGAATGCTGCCCAGCACAGCCCCACACTCAGCCCCACAGGCAGCTCCCCTTACCTGGAAGTGAGATCCCCCAGGATGCTGTGGCAGCAGGAGAGAAGAGACAGAAATGAGCCAAGGCAGAGGAGGGAAGTGTTAGACTCTGCTTTAGACATGTGGAAGACAGTTGATAATAGGAGTGGTGGGGTGGGGGTCAGAGAGCAGCCCAGGGACCCCAGGAGAGCAGGGCAGGAATGAGGGGTCCATGGTGGGAGCGCCCTCTCATTTCCCCGGGGTGCAAAATCCCCCAGCACAGCCTGAGCTGATGATTCCTATGCCCACAGAGCCTCACCCTCCTCGGGACACCACCAGGTTGACCTTCACTTTGTAGGACACCAGGATGCCCAGCACCTCCTTGTCCATGCCAGGTCTCAGCCTAGGAAAAAGGCAGAGGAGGACAGTGAGAGGGCAGTGCTGCCTGCAGACCCAACCACTGCCCCCATGGCAGTGCCAGGGTACATCTGTGTCCTGCAGCATGTGGGGTGCACTGGGGTTTAACAGGAGAGGAAAATGGGAGAAGAGAGGGGAGGCCCCTCCCAAGACAAGGTCCAGCCCTGCAGAGGGATCCGGGAACTTTGAACAACACTGGAACTGGGCAGTTACATCTCTCCTATGGGATGGAGAGGTGGCTCTGCGGCAATCCCACAAAATCCCTACGTTTTCCAGCTGGATGGGGTGGGCTCAGCAGCCCTTGGTGGGAGCCCAGAGCATCCTGAGCAGAGTGAAGTGGGGGAAGGCGTGGTGGGGAGTGGGGGGAGCCCACACAGCTCTCACATGGTGGTGGAGGCCAGGTTGGTGTCCTCATGCTTGAGTTTGCCATCGAGAGCGAGGCCTCGCTTCTGGCGGTTCGCCGAGAGCAGGGGGGTCACCGAGTACGTTTTGGAGAAGGTGGAATTGGCAGCCACATTCTCACTGGAAGGGTGGGAGAGAAGAGGTCAGAGCCAGCCCCAGCCTGGGGGTGCTCAGCATCACTGCAGGCACCTGTGCAGGGCCAGCCCTGCCCTCCCCATGCAGCTGCTGGGCCATTTCCTCCTTTCGTTCCCTCCTCTCTTTCCCCTCTACAACCACTTCTTTTTTCTTCCCCCCAACTTTACTCCGTCCCTCTTCCTTCTCAGCGGGGCAGAGGCTGTGTCTGGCCTCAAAAATGCAAAGTGAGGAGATGAAGAAGCCGGAGAGCAGCTGTACACCTTCCCCAGGGACCGTCCCAGCCACCACTGGCTTGTGCTGCTGGGAAGTTGTTCACAGCTTCTCTGTCCTCTGCTTCCTCTGCACCTGCTCTTCTAACCCAGAGATTTTTGCTGCTTGGTGTAGAACAGTCACATCCTCTCTGCCCATCACTCTCCTCCTCCTCCTCATCTCTTTTCCTCCCTCTCAGAAATGCCACACCACCTCCAGCCCTTGTCTCTTACTTTATCTCCTCGGTGCACACAGTCTTCGTGTATTTATCCAGGGAATACAGGACCACGTCTGTGATCTGATCCACTGGGGACAGACAAGGGGAGCAGTGTTGGTGACGTGGCAGGGGTTCACAGTCCCCATCTCTGGCAGTGATGGGTGCTGGGACATGTCCCTTCTACCCCCCTCTCACCTGTGATCTTAATTTTTTTCACAACCTTGTTGGTGGTGTTGTTGATGTTGACGGTCACATGGATGGGCTCTCCATGGTAGTAGATCTGCAATGGGAAGAGGCTCAGTAATGTGACCAGAAATCCTGGTCCGTGTCCCTGGGTGGGGGGACAGTGTCCCTGCTGACCTCCCTATCCAGGGAAGCTTCGAGGTGCAGAGGCTTGTCTGACATCATGAACTGCCGGGTGGTCTCGGCTCTCGGGGCCGGCCCTGTCTGCGCCGGGGCGAACTGGACCTTGCGGATGATGAGGCGCACAGAGTTCCTGTGGGGACACAGGTGGCACCCCCAGTGTCCCCCACGGCCTCAACAAGGCCTTCAAGGGGTCACAGGGACTCTTTGGGGACATCACAGTGCCTTCAGCCAAAGGGTGAATGTTTCACCTGGCTCACAGGGCATGAGTTTTGGGCAGAGTTCCCCATCTAAGCATGGCACAGGCTGGCAGAAGCTCAGCCTGACTCCTAAGCTGGTCACACCAAAAAGATCCTGTGGTTTAGTTTTAGGGCCAAAAGGGAGGAAAGGGATCCCCTGAAATACCTCTTGTGAATTTTCTCCTCCAGATTTTCAGCACAAAATCCTTTGACCTCGAAGTCCACACCACAGGCCTGGGGGAACATATGTGGTCACTGAACAGGGAGGGCTCAGAGCTGCCTGAGCTTTAGGGTCCTTTTCTCCCTTCCTTTCTTCTCCACTGCATTCCCAGAGATCCTGGCACTGACTTCAGCCCATCCTCCCTTCCCACCCCTCACCCCACAGGCCACGAGAATCAGTTCTCGTTTTTAGCACCCCACAACTCAACCCTCAACCGGGGAGGACGGTCCAGGGGACACAGGCTGGGGACAGCAGCTCACCTTTCCCACATCATCTGGCCCAGGCTGGAGGGTGATGGAGCAGGGTAGATTGGTGGCAATCTGGGCAGAGCAGAGAAAAAAGGGAATAAAGTGTTCAGAGCCTGGGGACACCATGGAGCTGCAAGGCTGGGAGCGGCTGAGCAGCCCCTACCTCGAAGGTGAAGGGGTAGGCATTCTCCCCGAGCTTCTTCATCAGCTTCTCTTGCAGAGGAGTGAGGGTTTTGGGGGCCTGGTCCGGCACAGGGGGGTACAGCTGGGTGGTCAGCACATAGATGTCCTTCCTGAAGGTCAGGCCGATCACGTCGAGGTCATCGCGGCCGTAGCGGAAGGCGCAGGTCAGCGTCACGTACACTGGGACAGGGGATTGGGGAGTTAGGAACAGTTCATCAAAAACCAGGACAATGAGGAATGCCTGACATTTACTGTGCTTGCAAAAATCGGGAGGAGAGGCAGAGTGGTTTGTGATAAACGGAGCCAGAACTTGCAAACGGGGTGAGGGGTGCAAGGCTACCAGTGATAAATGACAAATCCAAAACCTAAAACCAGCAAGAACTAATCGGAAGGTCAGGAATGTGCCCAGAGGGCTAAGACACATGCTCCGGAGACAAAGTTGAAAAGTTCAAGTATGATGAAGAGTTTGGAAGCCTTTGTCAGAGACCCCCAACAACCCCTGAACTGGGGAGGTGCGAGAGCAAAAGAACTTTTGGTTCATTTGAATAAGAAGCGTGGGTAGGCAGGGCTAGGACATGAATTAGGCACATTGTGTAATCCTAGGCTTTTAGGGAATGAATAGAGCAGTAGTTTGAAGTTTTGGTGTGCATGCTTTGGGACGAGCTGTCCCACATGCACCTCAGCGCTGAATAAATGCGTACCTACTTTAGAACTCTCATTTCTCTCATTATAGCATCTTTTCTGTGAGTTTTTTCACACTGAGCCAGGCACGACAGGGGCGAGGGGAGGGGTGGGAGGGAAGGAGGAAAGGCACAGGGGGTGATTAAAAAGGCAATAAAAACTATTCCAAAAACTCTTCAGCAGAAATGAGACTTCTCAGACGCTCAGACACTAAATATGAGCGGCATCCTTTGTGCCCTTTGCTGCCGTGGCCCTGATGGACAAGGAGCTGTCTGTGACATGGAGCAGCTTTAACCTGAGCACAGTCCCAGGATGCTGCTGAGCTTTGAGCTGCTTCCATCCCCTCCCCTCAGGCTGCATTTCTGTATCAATACCTTTCCTGTCCTTTAGGTACTCCGGGTCAATCAGGCAGACACCATCTGCAAACAAGCACAAGAAGAAGGACCGGTGAACTCAGCTGCTTGGGAAGATCTTTGCTAAAACATGGTTTTTTAAACCCAAAAAATCCACTATACAGCTGGAATGTGGCTGAGAGGAGCTGCTACAAAGGGAGAGGGTGATGCCTCCTCCAGTGTCTCCACCAGCAGTGTGGTTGGGTTTTTTGCAAAGGAACTTTTTCCCTTTCTCCACTATTTTTCCTAAGGGTGTTTGTAGGAAAACACGGCATTTGCTCATCCAGAGCTGCTCCTCCTGCTCTACCAGCAGCCCACAACACTGGGACTGGTCTCCCCAGCCTCTCCTGCCTGTACTTCCCCCTCAGCGCAGGGCACAGCCCCACTCACCTACAGATTCCACAGAATCCACATGATCCACGTAGTCTCTCTTCCCCAGGTAGAGGGAAAGCTGGAGTCAGCACATGGGGAAAGGGAGGAAGGAAGTAAGTTAATGTTTGCCATTGAATTGGCCCAAATTTCGAAGCCCTGAGTTGTGTCATGGGGTTTGTCACCAGGCTGGACCAGGATCACCTTTAAGGGGTCATATCAGGGTATTTTTTAATTTCTGTTTTGAAAAGCCAGCCCTGCAGGGGCATCGTGGCAGGTCCAGGAATCAATCAGATTTCAAAGGGAAGGCAGACCCAGCCTGGATGGATCCCAGCACTGCCCAAACGTTGTGCTGGCCACACGAGGGGACGGGGCACAGACACTCACCTTGCTGTTGGGGCTGGTCTTCTTGAAAACCCTGTGGAGAAAACAGAGAAGGATGTTTGGGATTGCCTTGGACAAGGCTGGATGGGACACAGGGAGATGATGGGCTGCCCTACAAATGTGGTGCATCACCAAGAGCTGTGCCAGGGTGTTCTGTCCCTGGGCAATTCCATCTCCTGCAAATTCAGGGCCAAACCCATCCAGTGTGGCTACCCCTGAGCTCAGGGTGACCATGGAGGAGTGAATTTTGTGTCTTAAATGAGAAAGACCAGCACAGAGCTCCATGAAGCTCAATGGGAGCTCACAGTCCAGCCCCTGGGGTCTCACTTTCCCCCTCTGCTCCTGTCCTGCAGTGCCCTGCTCCATCCCAACTCCAGATAAATAAATCAATAAAGATACTTGCTTTGATCCATTTGCCATTTTGTCAGTGCAGGAATCTCCAAGTGGAAACCTGTGGGGAGAAACAAGGAAAGCACTGCATGAGGAGCTGGGGAAGAGGCAATCCCAGCCGTGGCCTCCATCCAACATCCTGCACATCCCAACAAACTGCAGAGCCCCTGGGATATGGTGCTGCCACCTTTGCAGAGCTCAAGAGCTCCAGGTTTGGCTTTGGGGCAGCACGTGGGAGCTGAGCCAGTTCCTTGTTCCTGGCCAAAAAGGTGATGAAGAGGGAGAGTAAAAGGGAGAGTGTTGCTCCAGAGAAGAAGAAGCACAGACATCCCCAATGGAGCAGGTTCAAGACTGGGAAAGGCAAGAAAATGAACAAAAAGCCTTATAGAGTCTCAATTTTAAAAGTTTTTTCCTGTCTGCTGTAAGTTTGCTGTCATGGCTCAGTGGTAGGAACGGGCTTGTTTTGTCCTGTCACTCACAGGAAGGTGATAAAAACACAGGGAGGAAGGTCAAGGGAAGCTCAACTGCCCCATGGAAAAAGGGGTCTCAGGGCACAGGGTCCCTCCATTCCCATCCCTGTGTGCTGGGAGTGGGGCTGGAGCTGCCCAGCCCTGCCCAAGCTCGTAAAGATCCCACTGATCACCAGCTGATTCTCCAGGATTTTAAATGGGATAAGCTCAGCCTCTTAGGGAAGAGACAGCGCTGACACGAGCACAGCTTAAGCCCAGGCAGGATTTTAAGCCTCAGGGGCACGTGGACAGAGTTGCCTCTAAACACAACCTCAGGTAAGCTGGTGAGAGAGAAGAAATGGCCATGGGTGTGAGGGGATGATTCTCTTCCCCACAGGAAGACAAGAGTAGTCCCAAGCTCAGGATCTTTGAGGCCCTTGGGTGCTGTGGGACGTGAAGTTTGGGAATCCTCTTAGGGTGAGAAGGTGCAAGAGAGTGGGAGCAGAGTTTGGCTCCCTCCAGACCCCAGGAATTGGGGATGAGGCAATGAAAGGTGGAGGGGAGAAGAGCTGAACTCCTGCTCTGCATCTCCCAAGCCCCAAAGAGGGGACTCAGACTCACTGAGCTTGGTTCAGCTGTCCCATGCCACTACCCGACCCCTCCACCGTGTCCTTTGGCTACACTGGAATCCTCTTCCTCCACATTTTCCCCCTTTTTGAGCTGTAAACCACCCTCCTTCCAAGCCCAACCCAGCACTAGTGCCCCTGCCTGGTTTTCCAAACCCTCAGAACCCCGAAGCCCTGGCAGAGCCCAGGCAGCACTCACCTGGCAGCTGGATGGACAGACAGATGTTCTCCTCTTCCTCTCCCAGCACGTCCCAGTGCTACCCAGTCACTACAGGCTGCTCCCAGTCCTGCAGCTTCTTATATCCCCCCTGGCTGTCCCTCCCCTGGCATCTGATCTCGCCCACTCAGCCTTGGCAGGGGCTGCAGGGGTGTGAGTCTGTGTGAGTGCTCAGGGAGAGGGACTTGAGGGGAGAATCCTATTAGTTGATTAATTGGGGAGACGCTTCATGAGTAAGAGTGGGCTATTAATACATCTCTTGCTGGAGCCCTGGGAAAGCAGCTTAGAGGGATTGGCAAAGCGGGCTTAGGAGCAAGGTGATGGTAATTGAGGTGGAAGCTCTGCTCCTGGTAGGAAGGAAGGGGTGTGGATTCCTACCAGGGCTCCCTGTAGCTGCTCCCATGGTGAGGGGAGATGGGCTGGGCATGGGGTTGGATGGAGATGGCAGAGAAGGAGAGACCAGCCTGGTGCTCTCCCTCCCTCACCCTCACCCTCCTGGCTGGGTAACAAAGGAGGGAGCACAAGCAGCTTCCTGCATGGCCAAAGTGCCCGTGTGGCTGGTCACACAGAGGTGACCTGCCACGGCCCACAGGACACCTTCCCCACAGGGACACTGCTGCACACGATGATGGGATGAGGGCAGATTCACCCTCCCTGAACCAAGAGGGAAGGACCAGCCACCCCTGGAGGGTGGGACACAGGACTGCCACTGTCCCCAGCACAGATGCCCAGCCCGGCCTCCTTTCGTAACTCCCAGGCTGGCCTCGCCTGACCCGATTAGCACATCATGAACTCCAGGTCTGCTGCAGCAAAGGGGAGATTGTGGGAAGCCCAGAGTGGCTCTACCTTATGGCTGGCAGGCAAGCAGAACTCCCACTGCAACCCCATCCTGCCACAATCCTTGTGTGGGATGCACTCCTGTGGGACTGGCTGTGGGACTGGCTTTAGGGACGGGGCACAAGGACCGCCCAGGGCAGCCACAAACTGCTCCAGCAAAGCCCCACTCATCTTCCTCATCTCCACCACCACTCAAGCCCTTCCTTTGGGGCTGCTCTTGGTTCTGGCTCAACCCCCAGGGCTGAGGATCAGGATATCTCTGCAGGAGCTGTGCCTCCTGCTCATTTATCACCTGGGTACCAACTCCTGCCAAGCACAGGTCACCTGTCCTCCCACGGCCACTGGGAGCTGCCATGCCATGCTGTCCATGCCATGCCATGCTGTCCCATGCCATGCCGTGCTGTCCCATGCCATGCCATGCTGTCCATGCCATGCCATGCTGTCCCCTGCCATGCCGTGCTGTCCCATGCCATGCCATGCTGTCCCATGCCATGCCATGCCATGTCCAGCCCAGCAGCCCCACTGCCAGGGCTTTAGCTGCCAGTACACGTTCCCCAGGGCTGAGACTTGTGATCTCTTTAATTTCACACAGGAGAGCTGCTTACACTCCAGATTAACGGGCGCTATTTCTGCCGCAGTCAGGGGGACACGTGAACTGTGACCTTCACACTGGCGGGTCAGAGAGGAGGAGGAGGAGGAGGCAGCCCCACCTGGACACCCTCAGCCCGGCCAGGATGAGGCGCTGTGCCTGGGGCACCTAATCCTGAGCTCTGTTTTGGCTCTTCATTATGTTCTTAATGACAGCCCTGTGCCCAGGGCCACTCACTGGCTCTGCAGGGTCTGCACAGTGTGCTGAGGTGGAGAGCAGGGCTCATCTTGGGTCACTTCAGCTCAGCCTAATCCCAGCTGGGTGCATTCAGCCTTGCCCAAGTGGGGGAGCAGATAATTCCCCTCCCCAAAACAGTGGGGAGATGGACAGAGCCCACATCCCTTCCCACGCTCACACTGTGCTCCAAACCAAGCACCAGGGAAGGAAGCAGAGCTCAAAATAATGAGGAAATGAAAGAGACTATCTTCCTTTTTAATGTACAATGAATGATCAGAGATTCTTCTCATCTCCTCATCCCACCATCCCTCCAGGTACATGCACTGTGTGAAGCACAGCTCAAACAGCCACTTCCAGACACTGGTGGAGGGTGGTGGGGCCCGGCTCATCCCTCTGTCCCAATGGACAATGCCCTGGAGCATCCTGCATTCCCAGGGAAGGGCCATGGGGCTTCCTGCATCCACAGGCTCTGCAGGGAGCCCTGGTGCACCCAGAGCCCCCAGCACTCTGGCCCTGGTGACCCCACGTTGCCTTCCCAACCTCACCTGTGCCCAGGTGCCAGCACAGCTTCCAGGTGCCTCTGGCACTGTCCCAGCTCTGCCTCTGGCACTACACACCACAGCCACCTTACATAAACACTCACAGCAGGCCCTGCTGATTTCCCAAAGCCCCTCAGAGCTCCAGGCCTTCCTCCCCTGATCCGGATTAAGCGGCGTGGATGGCATTAATCAGAGACAGGCACCTCCACGCGTGCCAGGAATTACTGCTGTGCTGTTAAGTAATGGCAGGGAGCAGCACTGGTGGGACTGGGACAGCAGGATGGGTGTCCCCAGCCCCACACAATCCTGCCACCGCTGTGTGTCCCCATTGCAGGTGCTGGGCAGAGCTGCACTCTGTGACCAGAACACCAGCTCAACATTAACTGGCTGGCCCAGCTTCTCACTGGCTGGGCACAGGTTCCTCTCGAGGCTGGGAACTGGAGGAAGCCCCACAGGGGGTGCTGGCACATCTGTGCTGGAGGGCTGGGGCAGGAGGGTGGGAGTCCCTTCGTGTTGGCCCAGGTCTGCAGGGATGTGCAGTGGTGCCAAGGGTGGGGAACTGGCAGGAGTATGGCTTGGCACAATGCTCCATCCTCATCCTC
>PYHW01009577.1:4537699-4554815 GCA_013186435.1 Turdus rufiventris
CTCATCCTCATCCTCATCCTCATCCTCATCCTCGTTCTCATCCTCCCCCAGCAGGAATCTGCTTCTCCCTCTATCCCCTGAGCTGCCCTGGAGCTGCCAGGCATTTGGGCAGCAGACGGTGGCTGCTGCTCATCTGTAATTAATTGCTGCTAAATCACCCTGGCAGCTCCAGCCACCACTCGAGCGTGGGCTCGCTCCCTCCTGGCCATGAGCTTCAAACCCCTGCGGCTGCACCAGACCTGCGGTGCTGTCTGAACCCTGTCCGATGGGAAAAACCTCTCTCCTTCCAGACCTCTTCCCGGGAGCCCTGAACCCGAATTCCCTGCCACCTGCAGGCAGCTGTGGTGACAGGAGTGCCACTGCAGATGCCCCGTGGGCAGCTCAAACCCTGCCCCAAACACGTTTCAGGAGCTTTCTGCCATCCTGCACCACTGGCAGCGCCTTCTCCCAGGGTTCTGCGCATCCCTCATCCCCGAGGAGGATGCGGAGGGAGCGGGAGGAAGCAGAGCGCGCTGCGGGAGTGTTCCCGCAGTCCCCGCTGTCCCCGCTGTCCCCGCAGTCCCCGCAGTCCCCACTGTCCCCGCAGTCCCCACTGTCCCCGCAGTCCCCGCCGTGCTCTGCCCTGCCCTGCCCCGGTAGCGGGGCTGGAGGAGGAGCGAGGAGGCCGCTCCGGGGCTGCCGGGGCGCACAGGAGGAGGAAGAGCTCGGCCACAGCAGCACCGAGCGGGACGGGAACCGAGGGCACGGACGGGAACCGAGGGCACGGNCGGGAACCGAGGGCACGGACGGGAACCGAGGGCACGGACGGGAACCGAGGGCACGGGACGGGAACCGAGGGCATCGCGGCGTGACCCCGAGCTGCCGCCCCGACGGGCAGCGTGGCGGGCAGGGGACCGCTGTGACACACGGGGGGCAGCCCCGCTGCATCCCACTCGGCTGAACCCCAGAATCGCAGCTCGCTGCCCGCAGCACCCCCCAAGAGCCACGAGAACCCGCACGGCGTCTGTGAGGACGGTGAGTGTGACCCCTGGTGCCACCAGCATGGCCTGTCCTTGCTGTGCACCACGGCAGGATGGCGGCCCGGGGCCGCTTTTGCTGTGACCCCCCCACGAAAGGAGAGATGCGCTCGCTGATTTGCCCCCGTGCTCCCTGCAGGCTGGATGAGGATCATCCCGACCCCCAGCCTCCACCAGCTGCCCCCGTGGTGCTCCTGCCACGCTGCCTGCCCGCAGGGTACCCCGTCCCCATGAGCATCACCTCGGTGGCTCCCTGTCACCCGCCGGGACCTGCAGCCAGCACCACGCTCGGGCACCGGGGGCCCGGTGTCCCCAGGCCACCCCCTCCTTCACCCACCCCAGCAGCCCCCGTGACTGCCAGCAGCCCCTGCTGAGCTGGATGTGGCGCTGGGACGGGGACACGGCGCGACAGGATGGCGACAGCAGGGTGGTACCACCGCGACATCAGCCAGGTGGTGGCCGAGGAGCTGCTGGCCAGGGCTGGGCGGGACGGCTCCTTCCTGGTGCGGGACAGCGAGTCGGTGAAGGGGGCATATGCCCTGTGCCTCCTGTGAGTGCCTGCCCTGCCTCTTTATGTGGCTTCTGTCGCTTGTCCCCTGCCTCCCTCTGTGCCTCCCCTGCTCCAGGCGCCGCCAAAACCTCCTGGAAGAGCTTTCTGCAGGGATGCCAGTGGGGTGAGTGGGGTGGCAGCCCCCTGGCACTGGGTTTTAGGTGACCCCTGGGTCAGGGCAGTGGAGCTGTGTCCTTGGGATCAGGATGAAGGTTGGGCCCACAGCCCTGCCCAGCACCATGCTGAACGGATAACCCCAAATCCAGGGCACTGAGCTGTTTTGGGCTGGCCTATGAGCATCTCCCATGCTGAGACTTTGGGGCTACAGCCCCCAACACGGGGCCTCTTGCCATCCCCACACCTGGAACCAGGTGTGCAGTCCCTGAGAGCACTGCTGCCTGCACCCTTCCTGCTCTGCACCCTTCTTGCTCTGCACCCTTCCTGCTCTCTGCACCCTTCCTGCTGCCTGCACCCTTCCTGCTCTGCACCCTTCCCGCTGTCTGCACCCTTCCTGCTGCCTGCACCCTTCTTGCTCTGCACCCTTCCCGCTGTCTGCACCCTTCCTGCTCTCTGCACCCTTCCTGCTCTCTGCACCCTTCCTGCTCTGCACCCTTCCCGCTGTCTGCACCCTTCCTGCTCTGCACCCTTCCTGCTCTCTGCACCCTTCCTGTCTGCTTGTCAGACATCTGTGTGGGCAGGTTTGGCAGGATGCACCTCCTTTTACTTCACTAGCCTGGCCCTTTGCGTGAGACAAATTGCAAATTTGAGCACTGGGGGTGCAGAGCACGAGCCAGAGTCCAGGCTGGTGGCACAGGATGGTGGCAGGGGCAGAGATGTGCAGTGGCCCCACAGGTAAAGGCTGTGGGTACCACAGTGAGCGCTGGTGGAGTCAGGGCTGCTTGGAAGCAGGGGAGCACTGCACATCCTCCCACAGCCCCCGAGCTGAGGGTGATGATTTATTTCTGGAAATGCTCACTCAGTTCCTCTCTCTGCAGAGGGGATGGGGTGTTTGTCTCAGGGCTGGGCCCCCAGCGCTGCCACAGTGCCGTGGGCAGCGGAATGGGGCCCCTCACCCACTCTCTGCAGCTTCCAGAGACACGTCTACACCTACCGCATCCTCCCCGATGACGAGGGGCAGCTCTCCGTGCAGGTGGGTGCAGGGGGGTGCATCCCCTGCCCCGGGCGGTGCCTCGGAGCTGGCCGTGGGCAGGATGCAGCTCTGCGGGGCCAGGGCTGCTCGTCCCCTTCCCGCTGGGGTGGCACCAGCCTGTGGTTTGTTTTCTGCTCGAGCTGCAGGATGCGGGCGCTTTGCAGCCACTCCAGCTCGGGGCAATCAGAGGCTGCCTCTGCAGAGCACAGCGCATCCTGACACTGTCCCTTGCTGTCACACAGAGCCAGCCCCATGGTGCCCGTCCCTGCCCCCTTAGATGTCCCTTCAGGGTTTCTCCTGGTACCCAGCTCTCTGCAGCTGCCCTTTCTGCCCTCTAAAAAGAGCGTCCTGGGTGTGACAGGGATTCTGAAGGAGGCTGATGTCTCCATGCTCCTCCAGGAAGGCCACGCTGGCCCTTCCAACTCACCACGGGCACATTTTAAGGGACAGACCCAGTGGACACAACAGGCTGGAGCTGCCCTGGCAGAGGAGGGGATGTGATGATGCTTCCTCTGCTCTTCCTCCCCAGACCATCCAGGGCATCCAAGCCAAGTGTTTCCGCACCCTCCCCGAGCTGATCGGTGCCTACCAGCACCCCAACAACGGGCTGGTGACCCCGCTGCTGCACCCCGTGCACCGCCCCAGGCCGGCCGAGGACTCGGGTGAGCCGGGGAGGGCGCGGGGGCAGTGCCAGGCTGCCAGCGGGGAGGGTCCCGCTGAGCCGCTGACTCTGCCCGCAGACGGGGAGGATGCCCGGGGCTGGGGGCACACGGTGCCGGCTCCCGGAGCTGCCCCCTCCAGCCGGACCCACATCCCGCAGCAGCTGCACCAGAGGCTGCAGGAGCAGGTCCACAGCAGGTAACGCAGCCCTGCCCGCCCCGGCTGACGGGATGCTCGTGCTCAGGGGGGGATCTTCACGCCCACCCCTCTCCCAGCCCGGCCAGTGACTTCATGGGCTTCATGGCCGAGTACCTGACCCACCACGTGCAGGACCTGCAGGCTCTGTGCCACGGGCACCCGCAGCTGCGGCACCTCAGCCCCGCGCTCGCCACCGCCTGCCGGGCACTGCACAGGTCAGTGGCCTGGGGACGCTGGGGTTGGAGCGGGGCCACCTCCCGGGGCCACCCGCCTTGTCCCCGTCCCCTTTGGGCGGCTGAGTGTGGCGTCAAGGCACGGGAAGCGCCCGCAGCGCCCCTCGCCCGCTCTCTGCTCCCCTGCAGTGAGATCGACTTCACGCTGGCGGGTCTGGAGACCCTGGCCAGGGTGTTCGACCCCCCCGTGTCCCCTCGCAGCCCGGCCAGGGAGCAGGTGAGTGTCCCCACCGCCCCCAGGGACTTGGACATTTTGTGGTGCAGCCCAGAGCCACAGCGAGGAATCAACTCCAGCGCCACTGCGCTGCTCCAAAATTATTCATCCTCCCCTTCAGGGCTTCCTGGGCAGCGATCCAGACCTGGAGCTGCTCCTCAGCAAGATCTCCACTGTCAACCACCTCCTGTCTTCGCTGGAGAAGAAGGTGCCTGACCCCAGTCATGGTGCAGGGGAGGCACAGCTACTCCTCCCCTCCATTAACCCCTCTGTCAAACCGAGCTCTGGTGGCAGCACAGCCCGGGGCTCCCAGCTGGCCCGGTGCCCCCAGCACACTGCCCATCCCTCCGGCAGGTGCTGAAGTCGCTGCAGGACACGGTGACAAAGCACAACCTGGCACTGCCCAGCATGGCCGTGGCTCCCCAGCCAGCTGCCAGGCCCCTGGCCATGCAGAACTTCGAGGTGAGCCTGGGGACACGGAGGGACCCCGGTGTCACTACTGGGCAGGGCGGCTGTGGGGACAACCGCAGAGCCCCGTCCCTGTGCAGGTGAAGGTGGGGAAGTCGCAGCGTGCGGCCCTGGCGGTGGATGTGGAGGAGGGGACAGTGACCGTCACCAAGCGGGGCAGCGGCTCCCCGGAGGAGGTGATCCCCCACGATAAAAGTAAGGGGCTGCTGCACTCCTGCTGGCTGCCTGTGGGATTCTTTGGGGCTGTAAGATCCCCTGCCACAGGCCTGATGGCACGGGGATTGTCACATGTCCCATCACACCCCATCCCACACTGCCCCATCGCCCCCCATCATCAGTCCTGCAGCTGATCAAGTACCAGAGTGTGCAGAGCAAGGTGAGGCTGGTGTGTGCCCGTGAGAACCAGAAGAGCCTGAGCAGGGACTTCGTCTTCCCCAGCGCGCGGGTGAGCGGCACTGGCGTGTCCTGAGAGAATACGGGGCCCTTGGAAATATGGGAAGCAGCAAATCAGTGGTCTCAGGACTGAGACCACCCCTGCAAGCTGGCTCCTACACCTGGGGCTGATGTCCACTTGATCCTGGGGTGCTGTGCCCCCCATCTCTCTAAGACACCCTCACATCCTGCAGAAGCGAGAGGCTTTTTGCCAGCTGCTGCAGCTGATGAAGATCCAGCATTCCAACCTGGACGAGCCTGAGATCATCTCCGTGTATGTCGGGACGTGGAACATGGGTAAGGGGCCGGGAGAAGGTGGCCTTGTCCTGGGAGGTTGTTGTGGCTCTTTGTGATCCTGGCTGGCTTTTGGGAGGTGTCTCAGGAAATCTCAGGTCTGAGCTGGTTGTCAGTTTGAGGAGGAGGCTGCAGAAGACACCAATCTGGCTGCCATGGGCTTTATCTGTCCTGTGGTGACCCACTCACTTGGAGGGTGTTGGGGAGACAGAGGAACAGGGACACCACGAGAGTTTTGGGCTGTAAATCCCAGCAGCAGTCTGGGATGCACAGGCTGATCCGTATGGGGCTGGCACGCCGCTTCCCACGCAGCTCCTGGAGCCTGTGCTGGAGAGGAGCTTGGGAGCCTGGCATGTCCCCTCTGTGTCACCTGTGTCCCTGCCCACAGGCAGCACCCCCCCACCCCGCTCCCTGGCCTCCTGGCTGACCTCGAGGGGCTTGGGGCGCACGCAGGACGAGACCACAGCCTGCATCCCCCACGACATCTACGTCATTGGCACCCAGGAGAACTCCCTGGGCGACCACGAGTGGGTCGAGTTCCTCTGCGCCTCCCTCAAGACACTCATGGCCATCGACTACCGAGTGGTAACAGTGGGCACAGCCAACAGGCCTGGGGGGCTGGGTGCCAGCAGCCATCACCCCACAGCTCCTTCCCCACCCCAAACCAGCCCAGAGAACCTGCTGTGCCCCGCGGATGCCATCCCCAGCAGTCAGGGATGGGTTTCTGACCTACCTGGTGTGTCCAGCCCCCTCCTCCATGGGCGTGGGGCAGGATGGGGACCAGGTAGGCTCACCCCCTGCCCCACCGCAGGTGGCCCTGCAGTGCCTGTGGAGCATCAAGATGGTGGTGCTGGTGAAACCGGAGCACCAGCGGCGCATCAGCCACGTCCACACCTCCAGCGTGAAAACCGGGATCGCCAACACGCTGGGTAGGGAGGGGATGGGGCAGGGAGATGAGCCTGAGGGAGGGGACAGCCTGAAAGCCAGGACAGGACCTCTGGGCTCTCCCAGAGCTCGGTGATGACACATCCCTGCAGGGAACAAGGGAGCTGTGGGCGTCTCCTTCCTTTTCAACGGGACCTCCTTTGGCTTCGTCAACTGCCACCTGGCCTCTGGCAGCGAGAAAACGCACAGGTGATGCAGGGATGGGGAGGATGGGGCTGCCCCGGGGCAGGTGGAGGAGTCCTGAGAGGCTGTGGGGCTGCCCCTGTCCCCAGCTGGCAGGAACAGAATAGGGGTGAGGTGTCCTATATGGTGCTGCTGTCTCCCCTGCAGGCGTAACCAGAACTACAGTGACATCCTGCACTCCCTGGCCCTGGGGGACAAACGTCTGGGGGGCTTTGATCTCACCCTGCGCTTCACCCACCTCTTCTGGCTCGGAGACCTCAACTACCGCCTGGACATGGACGTGCAGGTGGGACCCTGCAGGTGCCAGGCTGGGGACAGTGGGGGGAGAGGAGCTCAGGGAGTCACTGTCCCTTCCCTGGCACAGGACATCCTCACCCACATAGTCAAGAAGGAGTTTCAAGCCCTCTTGGCTGTCGACCAGCTCAACCTGGAGCGGGAGAAGAACAAGGTGTTCCTGCGGTTCAGTGAGTGTGGGGACAAGGGCGCTGCTCCTCCCGCTGAGACAGCAGCACCAGGGTCCCCACAGCCCTCCCTGTCACCCCCAGCTCTTGGGGGTCCCCTGTCCTGGCACAGCCCTGCATGAAGTGCCCAGAGCATGGGGGACCTTGGTGTGCACCAGGCCAGGGGTGCCAGCCATCAGCGTGAGCCTCCCGTGGGGACCGTGATACCCCATGGGGACAGGCAGGGACCACGGTCCCCGTGCCACCTGCGTGTCCTGATTCCAGGTGAGGGTGACATCTCCTTCCCTCCCACGTACCGGTATGAGCGGGGCACCCGGGACACCTACGTGTGGCAGAAGTCCAAGCCCACGGGGGTGAGTTCCAGAGTTTTCCTCCAAGCAAGACATCTCTGGGGACAGGGACAGCAGGGTGCTGAGGGAGCTGCGTGGGGATGTTCAGTCCCCACAGCTCCATCAACCTGTTTCCTACCAAAAAAAGGGCTATCACTTTTTGGGGTAATCACTTCTTGGGGTGCTGGGATGCTCTCCTGGGCAGGGGAGCCCAGGCCTGAAAGGTCACTGACCCAGCTGCTTTCCTGTTTCTAGATGCGGATCAATGTCCCCTCGTGGTGTGACCGCATCCTGTGGAAGTCACACCCGGAGACCCACGTGGTCTGTAACTCCTACGGTGAGACCCCGGGGACGGAGCAGCCAGGGGTGCTGCCCAGGACCCCAGAGACCCTCCCCAAGCTGCCCCTTCTGCCCTCCAGGCTGCACCGATGACATCGTGACCAGTGACCACTCGCCTGTCTTTGCCACCTTCGAGGTGGGAGTCACGTCGCAGTTTGTGCCTAAGGAGGGTAAGGGCTGGGGTGTGAACCCCTCAGGCTGGGTTTGGGGTGAGCCCAGCACACCCTGAGCTGCCAGGACTTGCCTGCAGCTCCTGGCTCAAGCCCCGAGGCGCTGGCCTGCATCGAGTGGGAGAGCATCGAGGTGATCCTGAAAACCACGAGCCGCAGCAAGTGCTACATCGAGTTCCACTCTTACTGCCTGGAGGGTGAGTGGGTGCCTGGGGTGCGGGGGGTGGCTGTGGGGCTGAGCTGGCCTGGCTGGAGCTGTGTGCCCCTCTGTGTCCCCTCAGAGATGCAGCGGAGTGGGGAGAACACCTTCCAGAGCTGTGACATTCCTGGCTTCCTCAAGCTGGGCTGGTCCTCCAAGCATCTGCCTGTGGTGCGCAGCCCTGGAGCATCCTCATCCCCATCCCTGCCTCTGGCTCTATATCCTGAGCCCCAAGGGGAGCTGGAGCTGTCACTGCCCTCCAGGACAGAACCTCTCTGTGCCCCTTACCCTGTGACAGCCCCCCTAAACCCCCTCTCTGTGCACAGCTCAACCCCATCCTGCCCGACCTGGAGTACCTGGGGGACCAGCACCTGCTGCTCAGCATCAAGGGCGTGGAGAGCTGCGAGTCCTACGGTGCGTGGGGATGGTGACACTGGGGCCACCATGGTGGCATGGGGGTGCCAAGCACAGCCACCCCCGCAGGTTACCACTGCCGGGTGTGAGGTTGGTAGCTGGAGTTTGGCGGGAGGGACCCTGGCTCCTGCCTTGTCCCGGGGGCTGACGCTGTGCCCGCAGGCGAGTGCTGCCTCGCCCTGAGGTCAGCCATCGGTAGCACGGCCCAGCAGTTCGAGACCTTCCTGTTCCACCGCGGGGAGGAGACGGGCTCGGTGCGCGGCCGGATGCGGGTCCGGGTCCCGCGGGGCCGCTGCGGCACCCGCGAGAGGCTCTACGGTAACAGCCAGCCCCGGGCCGGTGTCCTGGGCTCGGGGACATCCCGGGCCACCTCGCCCTCTGGCTCCCGGCCGTGGGGTGAGGCCAGACCTCGCTGCCTTTGCAGAGTGGATCAGCTTTGAGGAGGAGGATGCTGAGGCGGCGGCGGAGCCCCCGACGTGCCCCAAGGCAGCCCCGCAGCGTCTCAGGTACCCCAGGTGGGCTCAGGCGTGCCGGAGCCCCGGGGTGGGGGATGCTGAGCCCTTTCCTCTCTGTGTGCCTGGCAGGAGCCGCCCCCGCAGCCTCCCGGAGCCGGCCACCGGCTACACCAACCCGGCCTACTTCATCTTCGAGGGCGTCCCCAACTCGTGGCTGCCGGCCCCCGGAGAAGCCCCCAAGAAGCAGGCAGAGAGCCCGGCCGGGGTCCAGCCGTGCCGGAGCCCCGCTGCTCCGCGGCTCCCGTTACCGGCGGAGGAGGAGCCGTGGTGCGGCCAGCCCCGCTGCGGGCCACCGAGCCCGTCCCGCGGGCACCCACTCAGCCCTCCCAGAGCGGGACACCACAAGAGACCCAAGTCGGCCGTCCTGACGAGGGACACGGTGGGGCTGGGCGACTGCTCGCTGTATGCGGCCACTCACCTGAGCCAGCTGGAGCCGGTGTCCCCGCAGCGCAGGGGGGACAGACACGAGGTCCCTCTGCGCCAGAGCCCGCAGGTCCTGGAGCCGCCACCGCGGCCCTGCCGGGACGCGCCGAGGCCGCTCGGGAAACGCGGAGCTCCGGGTGCTTTGGACCTGGAGGCTCAACCTCCTCCTCCCTCCGACCCGCAGCCTGCCAGGATGTAGCCGCAGCTGTGCCCAGCCCTGTGCACCCTCATGCGCTCGGCAGCTGCTCCCTCCTGCTCCGCTCAGATCGTGTTCCCGGAGGACTTTTCCCGCAGCGCAGCTCCCGTGGTTCCTTTTGTTATCGCTGTCTAAAATAAAGTGTCAGGGACTGGGTGTGTGTTTGCACACCTGGTTCTGCGAGTGGGCAAGAAGAAAAGAGCCGAGCAAGCGGGGCAAAGAGCGGCTCCCGATGTCCTGGATGCTCCAGGGCATTGTCCCTCACCTGTCCCCGTTCCGTGGGAACCCTCCCCTGCAGGCTGCCCTGCCCATCACAAAGCTGACGGGTGTCTCAGCCCTTGCCCGGCTCAGGGACAGGGACACCCCGACCCGGCAGTGTCCTGCCTGTGCGACACGCGAGGTGGCCCGGGTTTTGGGAACACGATGCCCGGGCTGGCCTCAAGGTGGCAGCGGCCACCCTTGTCCTGAGGATTGCCCCGCAGGGCTGGGGGCCAGCGGAGCAGCGCTGCGGGCACTGCGGGACCCCGGGAGCCAGCGGGGCAGGGGGGCTGTGCTGGGGGGGCGAGGGGCCGCGGGCACAGGGATGGGGGCTGTGACCCTCGTGGCTGAGGGACTGTGTCCCCATGAGTCCCCATGGGCACAGGGACACAGCCCATGGGTGGGGGACTATGGACCTCGGGGTTGAGTGCCCACGGTCCCCATGGGTGCAGGGATGTGGTCGCCAAGGGCGAGAGGACACGGTGCCCATGGGTGAGGGGCTGTACTATGCCCTTGTGGTTGGGCTGCCGTGGTGCTGCTGAGGAAAGGGCTGTGACCCCATGGGAGAACCCACCATGCCCCATATCTGGGGGCTGCAGGTGGCCCGAAGCCTGCGAGGGCACCAGAGAGATGGCAGTGCAGTGGGGCTGAGCCCTGCGGCAGCTCCTGCCTCCGCCTCCGCCCGCCTCCAGCCCTGCCTTCCCCGGGCACTTTGCTCCCGGCCGCGGGAAGCGGGAGCGGGCACACTCGGCACGGCAGGGCACGGCCAGGGCCGCCCGCAGCCCCCGGCATGGCCCCGTCCCGCCTGGGGAACAGGTTGTGCCCCTGGGGGCCCCGCTCCTGAGAGCCGCCCAGGTCTACAGGTGAGCTGGGGCAGCCCCTGTTTGGTGACAGCCGGGACTGCCCCGCCGTGGTCACGCAGTCCCAGCTGGGCTCCGGGGGCCAGGGACGGAGGTGGGATCTGCAGGGCTGGATGGGTGCAGGGTGGGGGTCAGCCAGGTCTCACCCACCTTCCTCCACCCCCAACTACCTCTGTACATCCTCCTCTTTAACATGCCACCTCCTTCCTCTGTCACTGAGGGCCTTCATCCTTCCCAGTGTGGCCCCCTCCTCTCCTTCATCCTCCTCTCCATCCTCCAAATCTCCATCTCCTCATTGGGATGAAGCTGCTCTGGTGCAGTTCAGCCCAACGCCGTGTGCTCCTGCCCATTCCCAGCGAGGTGGGGGACAGGGACAGCCCAGGATGAAAGGGAACCCTCACCCTGCGCAGGGTCACCTCGGGGCAGGGGATGGGGTGGACAGCAAGGGAAATGCCCAACCCCACTGGTGTCCCCAGGGAGGTGTCCCAGCAGAGCATGCCTTGGCTGCTCTTCCAGGCCAAGGGAAAATTGGAATTAGGTCACATCCCCTTGTGCCGGAGCTTTGGCTGCACCAACCACGTGGCGATTAGGGACAAGGGTCCTTCTGCAGGATGTTTTGCATAATTTCTCCTTGTTTTGCAATTTCCAAGGGCTTAAGCGAGGAGAAAAGCCCTGTTTTTCCCACGATCCAGCAGCAGCCAGTCCCAGGCTCACCCATCCCTTGCAGCTGCTCCAAAATTCGCTCTCACCTCCCCTCTCTGAGCTCCTGCCTTCTGCTCCATGATCCCCAACACCACAATTCCCATCCTGTCCCACTAGCAGGACCTTGGCTCTGGGACAGCGTCTGCTCTGGTGTTGTCCCATTTCTTCATTTTACTGGAGCCTGTCCAACATCCCCATGAACCCCCCAGGGCTGGGGGAACCCTCGGATGCCACCAGGACTGGTGCTGCCAGTGGAGCCAAAGGACAGCTCTGGCAGGACACGCCTGCAGGACCAGGAGCCAGGGAAGAGCTGCCAATCCAGTGGCCCATGGCTATTGCTGCATTTTCCAGGACCCCTTGCTGCTTCCTGGGCAAAACCAGAGGCTTTTCCAAAGGTACCATCCCTGGGGGATGTGCCTGCCGTGGACAAGGGATTCTGCAGTGTTCCTTCCTTGTACATTCACAAAACGGGCAGAACTAGAGCATCACCTCTTCTTGCAGTGCCTTCCATCTCCCTGCTCCAAGTCCTTTCCACACAGCACCTTCCATCTCCCTGCTCCACATCCTTCCCCTGCAGTGTCTTCCATCTCCCTGCTCCACATCCTTCCCCTGCAGTGCCTTCCATCTCCCTGCTCCACATCCTTCCCCTGCAGTGCCTTCCATCTCCCTGCTCCACATCCTTCNCCTGCAGTGCCTTCCATCTCCCTGCTCCACATCCTTCCCCTGCAGTGCCTTCCATCTCCCTGCTCCACATCCTTCTCCTGCAGTGCCTTCCGTTTCCTGCTCCAGTCCCAACTCTTGGCTCACACCTCAATCCCTCCTCAAAAGCCCAGGGCCAAGGGTAGTTTTGCTAGGAATGTCAGCAAAGAATAGGAGTGTGGCTGGTAGTGATGTGTCCTCTAGACTGATGTGATTCAGTAATTTCAATCACTGATTTTGGTTGTGACTAAGATGAGGAAGCAAAAAACCTGATAAGATATAACTTGCCAAATGTGATCATCAGCATTTCTGTAGTTTGGTGGTTATCCTCAAAGGAATGTGCTTGGAAATGGCTAAATCCCACTGCTGGCTGTGCTCAGGCTGTGTGAGCTGGGTGCTTGTGCTCTCCTCTGAGCAGTCCAGCAGTCCACAGCTGCTCAGGATACTTCCTCATGCATTTTTCACACTTGATTATTAACTTGCTGTCTTCTCTGTATCTTAATTGGTTGGTGGCCTGTGTCATGGACGCTGACTTTGGGTGGTGAACTGCAACAGCTCTGCTCAAGGCTTTGTGTTTCCTTGCATTCAGAGGCTGGAAGAGGAAACTAAATCTCCTGGTCCCTCATGTCCTCGGCAGCTTGGGGACATGTGGCTGCTGGGCCAGGACCACCACTGGCACCTCGCTTGCAAGCTCAGGTTTTCCTATCACCTGTTTTCCCTCCTGGCTCTGGGAAAACAAGCCAAGTTCTCCCCACTGTTAATGTTTGATCAGGACCTGCCTGTTGCTCTCTGAACTCATCCCTGCAATAAAGGCGGGAGCTGTGGCGGGCCAGGAGCTGCAGGGTGTTGGATGTGGGCCCGGAGCACAGCCCGCAACTCAAACAGAGCCCCAGGAGGATGCCTGGAGGGGCCCCTGCTGTCCCATCTGCCTGCTGAATCATTTATGAACATCTCTGTCAACTCCAGGTATCTCTCCAGGCAGGGTGGGGCAGAGATGATCCCAAAGATCCACCCTACGGTGGATCCTATTCCTGCTGGGAGAAGCCTGCACATCGTCAGGGTGAAGGGACACAGGAGGGGGGTGATGAGGGAGCCAAGGGATGAAGGAGCCTGAGAGGATGTGTCCTTCCACCTTGTAGTACCAGCTCCAGCTACGTGCATCCCTGAGCCCCAAGTCCTCCCCTGTCCTGGTGCCCATCACTGCCTGGGACAGTTGTGGATGAGAGGAATTGGAGATGCTCCAGCATTCCCTCCATCAAATATGGTTTTGGCTACACCCTGATCACCAGCAGCTCCTGCTCTCAGGTTACTCATCCAAACATCCATCGTTTCCCCAGGGATGGTGGAGAGGTCAAGGCACAGGCCACCCTCACCAGTCCTTTGCTGGACACCACGGTGGTGGCAGACCCTCCCTGTCCCCTCGAGAGGAGAGTTCTGAGCTTTGACAGCTTGTCCTGCTGCCTTCCCAGGAGTTCACGGATCCCAGCCTTTGATCCTGGTGCAGGAACGTCCTGCCTGCCTCCTGAACTCTCTCTGCCTCGAGCTGGGACTCAGCTGGATGAGCTCAGCTCATCCCTTCCCTACGGACAACACCCACAGCTCCTCACTGTCCAGGGACACCCTCTCCCAAAGGCTCCTTTAACAGCCCCCCCAGGATTTCTCTGGGCCACAGCATTCCCCCAGACAAGCCTTTCTTCTCCTCCCGCCTTTCTTCTCCCAAGGAGCCCTCTGGGAGCAGCAGCATTGTCAGGATGGTGCCAATTAGGCCGAGGCAGCTTCCAAGAGGCTGCTGCAGCCCCGGCCGGGGCTGCTGGTGCTCATCAAGGTCTCATTGTTCGGCGGCCGTGGGGCTGTGCCCGGCGGGGCTCTGTCCCCTGGTGGGGGTCTGTGTCCCCAGCCCGGGTGATTAATGGGTGTCAGCACAAGGGCTGCGGAGGGGAGCCCACTCTGAGCTGAGAAAAACCAGAGAGCCATCAAAGTGGCCGGAACTCTGGGAGGGGGAGAAAATCTGGCAGCTTTGGCTCCCCTCCACGCTTTGTGCCTGACAATGGTCGGGATCAGTGACTAGCGTGCTTTTGTGAACTGCCCCCTAGGTCTGGCTGGCACAGCATGGCCACTCCGGTGAGGATGTTCCCAGTTTCCCTGTGGACACCGACTCCGTCTCCCTGGCCAGGAGGGAACACAACACCAGCACCCGAGACAAAGTGTGTCTTTGACGAAGAGTTCAAGTTCATCCTGCTACCCGTCTCCTACAGCATCGTCTTCGTGGTGGGGCTGCCCCTCAACTCCTGGGCGCTGTGGATGTTCATCTCCAAGATGAGGCCCTGGAACGCCACCACCACCTACATGGTGAACCTGGCCCTCTCGGACACGCTCTACGTCCTGTCCCTGCCCACCCTGGTCTATTATTACGCCGACCGCAACAATTGGCCCTTCGGGACGGGGCTTTGCAAGATCGTGCGCTTCCTCTTCTACGCCAACCTCTACAGCAGCATCCTCTTCCTCACCTGCATCAGCGTGCACCGCTACATGGGCATCTGCCACCCCATCCGCTCCCTCAAGTGGGTGAAGACCAAGCAGGCCCGCATCATCTGCGTGGCCGCCTGGCTTGTGGTCATCATCTGCCTCATCCCCAACCTCATCTTCGTCACCACCAGCTCCAACGGCAACACGACCCTGTGCCACGACACCACCAAGCCCGAGGAGTTCGACCACTACGTGCACTACAGCTCCTCCGTCATGGCCCTGCTCTTCGGGGTGCCCTTCCTGGTCATCATGGTGTGCTACTGCCTGATGGCCAAGCGGCTCTGCAAGTCCAGCTTCTCCAGCCCCGGCCTGCGCATGCCCTCCTACAAGAGGCGCTCCATCAAGATGATCATCGTGGTGCTCACCGTGTTCGCCATCTGCTTCGTGCCCTTCCACATCACCCGCACCCTCTACTACACCTCCCGCTACTTCCAGGCCGACTGCCGCACGCTCAACATCATCAACTTCACCTACAAGATCACGCGGCCGCTGGCCAGCATCAACAGCTGCCTGGATCCCATCCTCTACTTCATGGTTGGGGACAAGTACCGGGGCCAGCTGCGCCGCGGGGCCGCCCAGCGCCTCCGGCCAGTGCCCACGCTGGACCTGGCCCTGGTGTCACCCTTCACTGACAGCATGGATGGCAGCCACGTGGGCAGTGTCACCCGAGGGACCGGCACCGCACGCAGCGGGGGTGGGTGCTGAGGGGGTTCTGCAGCCTCAGTCCCTCAGGGTCCGTGTGGGCGCTCCCAAAATCCCCAGAGCCGAGCCGTCCCTGCCCAGCCCTGCAGGGCTGAGGGCTGGAGGACACAGGTGGGTCCCAGCCCTGCCCTGGGAGGATGTGCTGGTGCTGGTCAGGGCAGGAGAGCCACCGGGAATGGGAAGGACACTGAGGACGCTCTTTTGGGGCTGCTGTTCCATCCCTGGCACTCTTGGGGACACGTGGGGCTGACAATTCACTAAAGAGAACACTGGTGCCTCCCTGGGCAGGCACAGCTCTTCTGTGACGTGTGGGGACCAGACTGAACCTGGGGACAGAGCCCACGGTGGGTGGGTTCGGAGATGTCCCTGTCACACTGCTGGCCTTGGCAGAGGGGAAGTGACATGGCTTGGGGCCCTTGCTGCCCACGACCCCCAATAAAGCGCCTCCCCTCTCTACACTGCGGCCTGTTTCTCCCTGCAGCATAAGGAAGACAAGACAATCACCCTCACCCCAGAGAAAATCCACTGGGACAGCTCTGGAGGGATGAGTCGGAGCTCCCGTGGTGACAGGAAGGTTCTTGGGAATTTCCCTTTATGGGTGTTTGCTCCTCAAATGTTTACCCAACCCTTTTGTTTGACCAAGTTCCTGCGCAGAGCAGCGCTCTGAGATTGGTATCAGTGCTGTTGACTCTCCCACGCCAGCCTGGCAGGGATGGGACAGGCACAGGGCTGTCCCCACTCCAGAGCCCAGGAGGGGCTGGCCCCATCACTCCTTGCCAGCACAAGAAAGGGGAGCCCAGAGAATCACTGGGGTGTCACATCCCAGCCACTGCACCGGTCACACACAGACACATCTCACAAGGAAGGAGGGGACCCCAGGGATGGCCCATCCCAGCCCCACACCCCTGTCCCACCCAGAGAGATCCTCACTCACCACTGAGCCGAGAGCAGAGACCTCTCCCCTGAGCCCAGTTAAACCAGTAAGAGCTGCCCCTCACCTCCCATTATATCCAGCGTGGCCCAGGTGCACCTGGAAGCTGCTTGGCTGCACCTGAGTGGTGCAAGGGCCCTGCCAAGATGGAGATGGGACTGCTGGGGAGGGGACACACTGGGTGACAAGGGCACCCACATGGTACTGCCACAGAGCTGCCAGTCCAACCTCTGCAACACACACAGACAAGTTTGGGATGTTGGAAATCTGTATTGGGGATGGGGATGGCAGGAAAGGCTCATCTGGGGCCACATGGTCCTGGCTCAGGCCACATCCACAGGTCCCCCAGTCCAGGAGTGTCCCCCTTCCACCCCAGGGTGGGCTGTCCCCCTAGGCTGGTCCCACACATCAAAAACCCCAAAACCCCCCTGTCAATCCCTCCTCCCACGACACCCCTCTCTCAGCTTGTGGTGACCTGGTTGTCCCATGGGGACCGTGCCCACTGCTGGCCCCAGCCCCAGAGCAGCCCCTTGCAGGGAACAGCTGCCCCACAGCCCCTCCAGACCCCTTGCAAGGGGGAGCCTTTCCCAATCTTCCCCTCACTTGCTCCTCTCCTCCCACTTCCCCTCAGGCTGGAGGAACAAAAGGCCAAATTGGGGAATGTCCCCCGCGTGTCCCCCATGCCAGGCTGGCTGAAATTCCCCCTTCAAAAGCCCTCATGAGCCAGGACGGGGCTGGTGCTGGTGGCACTCAGAGGATGTGCAGCTCGTCTGACTCGGACAGCCCGTACTTGGTCTTGTTCTCGTCGAAGAGCTTGAGCAGGGCACTGATGTAGAGCTCGTGGTACCGATCCACCAGCTCCCGGCTCGGGTTCTCCACCTTGGGCACCGCCAGCGGCTCCCCCACTGCCGGCGGGGGACAGGGGACGGGGTCAGGGACACAACCCACGAGTGTCCCCTATCCCCCTCCCCGGGAGGTGTCCCCAGCAGTGTCCCCAGCCCCGCTGCTCACCCACGGTGGTGATGGGGCTGGCGTAGGGCAGCAAGCCG
>PYHW01009577.1:4555868-4599371 GCA_013186435.1 Turdus rufiventris
CTGCGGGGCACGGACACCCGACAGGGACCGCCGAGGGTCCCCCCGAGCGGTGACACCTGGAGGGACCGGGGCAGGGACAGTGCGAGGGCTCCTGCTGCGGGGCAGGGAGCGGGCAGGGATGGGAAAGGTGCGCAGGGGATGGGAAAGGTGCGCAGGGAGCGGGCAGGGGATGGGAATGGTGCGCAGGGGATGGGAAAGGTGCGCAGGGAGCGGGCAGGGGATGGGAACGGTGCGCAGGGGATGGGAAAGGTGCGCAGGGAGCGGTGAGGGCAGGGTGAGGGCAGCGAGGGCAGAGGGTGTAGACAAGGAGCAGGCAAGGCGCAGGAGCTGTACAGACAGGGTGTAGGCAGGGTGAGAGCAGGGTGAAGGTGCAGATCACGCAGGGTGCGGGCAAGGTGCAGACAAGCTGCGAGGTGTCGCTCAGGCACAATGCGAGCAGAGCAGCATCCCTGCCGTGTTTCCCTCACAGGGATCAGGGCCCTCCCGGAGCCCCAGCCGAGCTGGGCAGGGCAGGCACCGCTCACCCCCACTCATCAGGTACTCCCGAAACACGGGCAGGCGGAAATTCCCGGCCAGCGTGGTGAGCGAGGGGCGGATGCCCGGGAACAGCTCCTCGAAGCCCGTGGAGCCCGTGATGAAGTTGCAGAAGGCACCGACGCAGAGGATGCCGTGGGGGTGCGAGCCGATGATGTAGTTGTGACTGGGGGACAGGTCGTGTGTCTTCACCAGCTGCGGGGACGGAAGGAGTCGCGGGAACGTGACGGTGGCACCTCCTTTTGGGTGGTCCCACCCTGTCCCCGCGCCGTACCTTCACCGGGAAATAATCCCGAAAGTGCTTCCACACGGTCCATCGCCGCAGGCACGGCAGCCTCCTGCCACCTGCGGAGCAGGGAGGAGACCCAGGAGATGACACCCAGCCCAGCCCAGCCTAACCCAGCCCAGCCCAGCCCAGCCCAGCCCAGCCCAGCCCAGCAGGATCCAAGGCAAACGCTCCCCGTGACCCTCCTGCATCCCTCTTCCCACCGTGGTGCTGCTGATGGGGGAGCGGACGGAAGGAGCAGGGGGGATGTGGAGTTCCCCATATTCTGGGGAAAGCGGGACCCCGCTCCCATCCTGCTGCAGAGCTGGAGGAAGCGGGGACACGGCCAGCACACCTTTCTCCGGCGTGTCCCAGTCGAAGATGATCCAGGCCAGGTAGAGCACGGGGATGAGCCAGAGGCTGGTGAACAGCAGGTAGATGAGCAGCAGGAGGCTGACGATTCCTGCGGGACCGGGCAGGGCGTGAGCGGCTGGGTGGCCCCCAGGGATCCCCCGCAGCCCCCTACTCACTCACCCAGCAGCAGGAAGCTGAGCACCCACTGCAGCACGGCCAGGAGCTGGAGCGCAGAGCTGACATCGCGCTGCGAGGGCCAGGGCACGGCCAGCAGCGTCCTCAGGGCAGTCTGGATGCTGGCCCGGCTGCCTGCGGAGAGGGGGACACGGCCCCACCCCGAACAGCGCGGCTCGTACGCGGGTGGGACCACCGGGATGCCCGGGGGGAACCCAGGGGCAGCGGTGGGAGGTGGGATGGGAAGGATGAGCAGATGGGGGATGGGATGGGATGGGATGGGTGGAACGGAGGAGGCTCATCCCCAGGAAGCTCTGGAGCATGGCAGAGGTGGCCCTGGGCAATCAGGGCTGTCCCCAGAGCAGGGAGCAGCTGGGCACCCCCAAGCCCAAAAGCTCTGTGCACCAGGAGCAGTGGCACATGCTGCTCCACGAGCCGTTCCGTGCCCTCCTTGGCATGCTCGGCCTCACAGGGGATTTGGGGATTTCTCAGCTGGCACAGCAGGGAGACACCACCCCCAGAAGTGCCAAGGCCAGCAGCCAGTGTGGCTGGGGATGGCTGTCCCACTCTGTCCCCACAGGGACACACCCCTGACAGCACAGCCACTCCACTCCCCCTGCCATCCCTTCCCTCCAGCCGATCTTGGTGAACCATTAACCTCCCTGGGCTGGGAGCCAGGATCCAAACTCCAAGCCTGGCCCCATCCCTGGTCCCCAAAATGGACCTGAGGCACCGGCCCTGCCAGTGCATGCTCCTGGCCAAAGGTCCCCATGCCGAGACCACTCAGAGAGCCACCCCAGGATCACAAAAGCCTTGTTTTCTTAGGAAAACAACCCCAAATCTGTGTGTTGGCCAGAGAGACTATCAGAGGGACACAGGAGCAGCCCTGTCCCTGTGGCTCCCCAAGCCAGGGACCCCCAGGTCAGAGGAGAACCACAAACCCTGAGTTCAGTTCTTTGTAGCGCAATCCAAACCAGGAACGGGACAAGTGAAATAATTAAAAAACTGGAGCCATCTCTGAGCCGTGGGGGATTTTTCCAGTGGGGAATTTTTGTCCTTTTCTCCCATGCAGCATGCTGGGCTCTGAGTGATCCCTTCCACTCACAACACATCCCCAAAATCCCAGCCACCTGCGGAACCCAGTCCCTTCTTTTTCCCAGAGAAGACACAGAACTCTTCCCAGCAAAGTTGTGCCACCAAACAGCTGCTTTTTAACATCCTTTTCCTATCTCCTATTCCAAAAGCCCCATCAATGTCCACAGCACAGACACAGAGAACTCCCCAGGGCTCTGCTGTCAGCCCCATTCACAGGAGCCTCTGCAAACCCAACATCTTGAATTTGTGGGAGCATTTTGTGTGTAATATTTCCAAAATTTCATTCTTGTGGAACAACTGTGCATTGCCCAGTGGAGTTAATCCTCAAATCACTCCCAACACCCCCTTTTTCCTCAGCACTCCAAACAAGCAGACAACAGTGACAACCTCCTCGCATTGCAGGAGAGCCAGGAACCGTCCCAACCCATTTTGGGAATCTCTTACCACTGAGATTCTGGGAGCAGGCTGCTATGATGGTTTTCATGGAGGCAGGAGCTCCGTGGTGGCGGGGTGGGAAGGTGAGTTTGGCAATCACAGGGCGCTGGGCTGTGTGTCCAGAGGCTTTAACCAGGTGACCAAAGGGACACCGGCCCTGCTGAGGGGAGGGGACCTGCTCCAGCTGGGATTAGGAGCATGGAGAGGAGCTGGTGGTCCTGAAGGGTCACACAAACAGTGGGGCACTGTGGCTGTGCTGGGAGGTTGCTGCTCCTTGCAAAGTCCGGGCTGCTGGTGCTGGCAGGGGCTGAATTCCCCTGGGAATGGTTCTTGCTGAATTCCCCTGGGAATGGTAGCGTCCACGCTGGGGGAATGTCACAAACAGCCCCAGAGCCACACAAAAATATCATCCTGAAGCTCCACAGCCACCAGCCCATTCCTGCCGCTCCCAGCCCTGGGATGGGCACTCTGCCTCCTGCCCAGGGAGCCTGGAGCGCTGTCTGGAGGGGACTGAGGGCCAAAATGACAAAAAGGGGAAATAGGAGCAGCAGGAACTCACCACTGGGGTGGGGCCTCAGGCCAACAACCCAATGAACAGGGAGAATCCACAGGGAATAAATCCCTGAAGCTGGTCCTCAGGATCCAGCTGTCCAGAGGCACTCCTAGGAAGTGCTGGCTAACATCAGTGTAGGAAAGGGATAAATACACCTGCAGGATTGTGGTGGCAAAGTTGGAAACATTTCCTGGGTGATTTGGAACCCATAAACCCCTCCTGTGAATTGTAGGGACTCAGCACCTGGGAGAAAGGAGCACAGTCCCTGCAGGCTGCCTGGCTGTGCATCAATTCTGAGGACAGGGATTGCTGCATGGAAAACATCTCAATTCCTACAGTCCAGCTGTGCCCAAACCCTGCTAATAAGAAGGAAAAACACATTTCTACAGAATCCCACTGTCCCAGGGGAAGGAAGCAACATGCAGGTGACACTGCTCTGAGTGACACAAAGTGCCAGCCATGCTTTGCTTTTCTATCCCAGTATTTTACCAGGTTTGGAACAAGTCCATTCACAGCTACCAGCGCTCACTGGGCACTTGCAGAGCTTCCAGCTGCGATTCCTCACCTTCCTGCACACACCTGCCCTGTGCCAGCTCAGTGCCAGGTGTGTCCTCCTCTTCCTCGTTCAGGAATGGTGCCAGAGGGATTCAGTTTTCCCCCTTTCAGGGATTGCTCTAGAGGGTTTCAAAGCACACTGACTGCTTTGTCTTGGATTATGGCACAATTTGTCCCAGTTCTGGCCCTTGTGGGCTCCATGAGAGCATCCAGGGTTCATCCCCTGGAAAAGCTCAGAGAATTTCACTGCAAGAATCAGGCAGCACAAAGAGAGTTTATTTTGCTTAAAATAGAGAGGAAAAAAAAATAAATATATCCACCCACAATACAAAGAGCAGTTTTCAAATCCATGGAGCTCCCCTTGGAGGCTGCCTCCACCTGGGAGGGCAGAGGGAGCCTGACCCTCATGGAGCTGCCCCTCAGAGCGCTGGGGCACCCCCCAAACGCGCCCAGTGCCCCCAGTCTGACACGGAATGCGAACCAAAGCAAGGGGGCACGTGTCCTCCTGCCATCCTGTCCCCTGTCCATCCAGGGAATTCCTGGATGCTCCACCTATGTACATTGGATCCCCTCCTCCCTCTGCAGGTTGTTCTCCCAGATCTCCAGGCCCTGCTGGCAGCCAGAGCATCAGCCCATGTTGTGCCTGTTGCCGTAGCCCCGGGGGTGTGTGTCCTTCCAGTCGTCCCAGTCCCGAGCTTTCCGAAGAGCTTCCTCATCATCCTCCTCCTCCTTTGCCTCCTGCTGCTGCTTCTGCAGCTCCTCATCACTTGCAGCTGCTGGAGGAGAGGGACAGGGAGGAGATCCAGGCTCTCCAAAGCCCTGCTGAGAGCTGGGCTTGCCAGAGAGCAGGAGTGAGAACCTTGGGATGGGCTGGGTTGGAGAGATCTTAAAGCCGATTCAGAGCCACCAGGGACATTTTTCACTATTCCAGGTTGTTCCAACCTGGCCTTGGACAGACCAAGCACAGTCTAACCCAGTTGTTTTCTTAATAAAGCTTGGATTCTTCCATAGCCAGGGGTGTTCCATACCCTGCACATTTCCCTGTTCACTCACCCCCATCAAGGTTTCCCAAATCCCCCATTCCCGTCCCTGCTCCATACCTGGAACCCTCTGTGGGGTGGACACAATTCCCTGCTTCCGGCGCTGCTCGTACCAGTCATCCACAGTCATGGTGGGCAGCCCAGGATAGCCAGCTCCAAACACCCTGCAGGGGGACAAAACCAGCCCAGAGCAGGCAGTGAAACCCCCTGGGATGAGCAGGAACACAGGCAAGAGGCACAGGGCTATTCCATGATCCGATCTCCAAGGATGTCACAAGGTGGGCTTGAGGAAGGTTTTGGGGTGACCCAGCTGTGGCCTTCCCGTGCCCAAGGGAAAGATGGAGAGGGCCTGGAATGGCAGGACACAGGGAATGGTTTCCCACTGGATAGATGGGATATTGGGAAGGGATTCTCCCCTGTGAGAGTGGGGAGGCCCTGCACAGGGTACCCAGAGAAGCTGTGGCTGCCCCTGGATCCCTGGAAATGTCCAAGATCAGGTTGGACAAGGCTTGGAGCAAGCTGGAAGAGGGGAAGATAAGCCCAGGACACCCCTGGGAACTGCAGCAGATCCTTGGAAAGCTCAGCATAAATCAGAATAAACCAGGAAACCTGGTTTCTAATCCATTCTGTGCTCCAGGTGCCAAAATTCCTGCACAGGTTTCAGGGCGCCACAAACTCAAGTACAGACATGAAGGAACCACCTGGATTTCTGCACTTGAAGGAGTTTTAGGCTTGACAGGAGAGCACAAAGTGTGGTTGGATGCTCCCAATGCATACCTGGCCTGAGCAGCATCCCGGGTGAGGATGAAGGGTTTCAGCGGAGTCCTGGCAGGCCGGGAAGGGCCACGGGGACCTGCTGGAGCCTGGGGATGCAAACAGCAGGGAACTGAGGGGATGAGAATTCCCCCTCTGCTTCCCACCCTGAAGTTATTAAAGGTTTTGTGGAGGAGAAACACCTCAGCTGTCAGAGGAATGCCCCAGGATGGAGAATCCAGGCCTGAATTTGGTTTAAACCACTAATTCCATCTGTGTCTGTACAGGAATCACTTCCTGTGCCTCTGTGCCACCTGCTGGGGTCAGAGCAGAGCAGGAAATGTTTTTTATTGTTCCAGTGGGACATTCTGAGCCCATCATTCCACGGCATCTCCAGGATACCTTGGAAGAGCTGAGTTTTGACCCCCCAAAGCAGCCCTGTCAGGAGGAACAGCAGACATCTCAGACACAAATCCTGGACACAATGTTCTGCAGGTCTGTGGGAATGGTCTGCCATTCCAAACAGGCTGATCACACCTGGACACGCTGCAGAGATAAGGGTTTTTTTTTAATTTCCAAATCCAACTATTCTTCAGAATTAGGAATCTACAGAAAAACCTTTGCACAGCCCAGTTCAACTCTGATAGCCCAAACTCCAGCATTCCACAGGCTGGGACTGTGGGGAAGGTGTGGCAGCAGAGCCCAACCCAAAACTCAGAATTCAGAATGAAGGAAACCCTATCAGCACACGCTGTGATCGAGCTCAATTCCAATGAGAAGTCACTGAACAAAACTCTGCTGCTGAATTCCCCTGGGATTCATCCCCCCATGCCCACAGCACCTGGATCCCAGGACAGCTCCCTCACCTGCCTGGCTGCATCCCTGCTCCTCAGGATCACCAGCTCCTGGTCGATGCTCTCAATCTCCTCCAGGCTGGTGTTGATCCATTTCTGGATCTGGAGGATGTAAAATTCCCGGATCTGATCCTCATCCGCTGTCCCGCTCTCCACAGAGCTGCTCATGGAGGCCAATTTGTTCTCCAGCTCCTTCTTCTGTTTGTACCTGGCTCAAACAACAGCAAAATCAGATCACTGAATCATTTTTGTCCAGCCCAGCCCTGGTGCTTTTACCACCTTTTCTAAGAGGATCAACCAAATTTCATGGAAGTTGTGCTGATTCCTGGTGGAATTTCAGCCTCTCCTGTCTGTTAAAAGCAGCTGTGAAATGACATTTAATTCAGAGGGGCCTCAATGATTTTATTCTTCTTCTAAACATTGATGAATCCTTGGAAATTGAAATACCTTCCTGGTAAAATTAGGCAAGACTGGAAACATCAGCCTCCTGGAGAATGCAGGACTGAGAAAATGGAATGGCTGGTATGGACTTACTGCATGTCACACAAACGTTTTCCAACTTCTGTCTCGGGTGGTTTTATGTGTGCATTTTTTAAAATATAATTTTGGCTTTTTGGACTTCCTGACCTATTCAGGAATTAGTTATTTCACATAATAAACTTTCTGGGTACATTTATTTTTACTTTTTCAGGAATTAGTTATTAAAGGGGAAACTACTCATATAACATCCTTCCAAACTAAATCCTTGTGTCCTCCTTCCCTCAGTTATTGTCACTTGAAGAATGAACAATAAGAGCCAAGAAACCTTTCAGGGCTGAGAGGACAAGGAGAATAAAAGAGTAATTCTAAAAAAGAAACCCTTCCCAATTAGAATATAAATAATATTTTTCTATGTTTTTCTACATAATTTAAGCAAGTCCAGCCCAGTTTGGACCTTCCAGTTCTGCCACAATGAGTAGCTCAGTGTCCAAAATCCCAACCAGAGCACCAAAGGCACCAACCACCTTTTTTCCAGCTATAATGAACCCATTGGTAGGAAACTTCCAGTTTGGAAGTTTTTATACTGTCAGCAGTGATTAAAGAACTAAATGTAAGATTAATTATGAAAGATTAAAGAGCTTATAAGTTTTTGAGCAGCTTTTCCTCAGAAACTGGAGACACAAATGCTCCTCCCCAGCCCCACCCATTAAACATCGAGCCACATCTCTTAACGTGAGCATTTCATGATCAAATTATTCCAGTGCCCAGGAAAGCTCTTCCCTATCCAACCCTGCCCTGCCTCAGGCTCCTGCTGCTCCCAGAGTGATTCCCAAAGCCCTTCCCATTGCATGGAGCCCACCTTTCAATTTTGGCCGTCCTGCTCATGGCCATGGCCAGCAGGTTGGGCTGGGTGGGGTCCTGGGGGGGCAAGGGGCTCTCGGCTTTCTCCTCGCCGGGGGTGCTTGGGGGCAGCTGGAAAGATCCCAGCCCGTAGTTCCTGCAGAGCTTGAGGAAGCGCAGGAAATGCTCCCGGGCACTCTCCAGGTGCTCCCTTCTCCTGCTCAGATCCACCTGCTTCAGCGTGAGGCCTCCCAGCAGCGCCGGCAGCAGCATGAACTTCAGGTCGGCTGAGGCGACTTCCTCCAGCTCCTCGTTCTCACTGCCAGGGAGAGAACAGGGAGATGGAAAAGAGAGCAATGGAGATGGGAAAGGGGTTGGGGTCATCCTGTGAGGGGGCTCAGGAGAAAAGGGGGGTCAGGGGGGACCTTGTGGCTCTGCACAACAAAAACACCAGGAGGGGACAGCAGGGAGGGTCGGGCTCTGCTGCCAGGGAACAGGGACAGGAGGAGAGGGAACGGCCCCAGGCTGGGCCGGGATGGGCTCAGGTTGGACAGCAGCAGGAATTTCTCCATGGAAAGGGCGGTCAGGCCTGGAAGGGGTTGCCCAGGGAGGTTTGGAGTCTCCATCCCTGGAGGTGTCCAAGGAACGCCTGGATGTGGCACTCAGTGCTCTGGGCTGGGGACAAGGTGGGGATCGGTGACAGATCGATCCTGGAGATCTTATCCAACCTCAGTGATTCTGGGATTCTGTCCTGCTCCCGCCCCACCTCAGCCCTGCCCGGGGACCCTCCCTGTCCCCTCAGACGCGTCCCCTGCGCTCACCTGAACAGCTCCAGCTGCGCCACCATGGCCGTCGCCCGCTGCAGCGCGTCCAGCCCCTGCCGCACCTTGTCCTGCACGGCCGAGGCTCCCGAGGACGGCTCGGTGCTGGCCTCCAGCTCGTCCCAGAGCCGCCGTCCCAATGCCAGCAGCTCCGCCAGCCGGGGGCCGCCTGCGCCCGCCTCCGCCATCATGGGCCGGGAACGCCACCGCCGCCACTTCCGGCGCGCTCCGGCGCGACCGTACCCGCCCCGGCCGCCATCTTGGGAAGGTCACTGCCATAGCCACTGCATGGGGCGACACCTTGGGGAGGTCACGGCTATGGCGACAGCGGGCGCCATCTTGGGGAGGGCACGGACACAGCCGGGGCGCGGGTGCCGCCATGCTGGTGAGGGCAGGCTGAGGGGCAGCGGTCCCGGTGGGCGCCGTGATGGCCCCGCGCTCGGCCCGCGGCCGTGAAGCCGCCCGGGACCCCCGCGGCGGGCGGGCACCGCGGGCTGGAGCGGCTCGGTGCGGTCGGGGGAGCTCAGAGGCCTCCCGTGCCCTCACACTTTGCCCTGCCAGGTCCTGCCTGGCGCACCGGCCCGCACGGGTCCTGGCAGGGAGCGCTGAGATGGAGTCAGGGAAAGCGGGAAAAAATGTGGATAATTAGATTAATTGGCAGAAAAGAACCGTTTTCCCGCTGTATAAAGAGGTTGCGCAGTGGAGATCCTTGATAGCACAATACTGGATGTCAATAAATATAAATTTATTTCTTTAAGCACAGCGCTTCCTATTCGTCTCTATTTTTTCTACGGTACAAGTGGAACATGCAAACTTTTTTTTTTTTTCCCTTCATTCGTTTTGCTCCTAAAATCTCTAAAATTCAATCAGGCATTAGGCAGGTTAGGGTTAAATCTGTGCTTTTAAGAGCAGGTTATTTCCCTTAGAAATAAAGGTGATTGACCTGGCTCTGAGCAACCACTACTACTGCTCCTTACTCCTGAGTAATTCTAACTCACCCTCTGCGGATGACTCAGTTTATGATTTATTCTGTTTGTTTTCGTCGTGCCCGTGTCAGATTGTGCAATGAATTGTTACTCACAGAGCCCAGGAGTGCTGTGAGTCCTCACAAACCTGTCTGGCCCCAGGTCTGGGCTCAGATCGGGAGGATCTCCTGGATATTCCCAGTGGGATGGCAGCCCTGGTGGTTCATGGCCACATCAGAGGAGGGAATCCGTTCCTCTGGAATGGTTGCCCAGCCTGGGAGAATCAGATCCTTCCCTGTGAAGATGAGGAGGCCTTGGCATGGATTTCCCAGAGAAGCTGTGGCTGCACCATCACTGGAAATGTCCAAGTCCAGGTTGGATGGAGCAACCTCGGAGAGCAGGGCAGAGGATGGAACAAAATGGGCTTTAAGGTCCCTTCTATCAAACCATCCAAGAATTCCATAATTCCAAGGGATGGAGAGCTGCTTTTCCTCCAAAACCCCTGCAGCCCCTGCCAGAACTACACCCAAAATTCCTCAGGCTGCAGCTGGTTCCCCCTCAGATCTTATGGCTCTTACTCAGCCCTGTTAGTCCCTGTCCCTCAGCTGAAGATCCCCAGGCGGACAATCCCTGTTTTTGTTTGTCATCCTTAGAGCACCACGACACTGCTGAGCACCCCGGGAACAAAGGAGAACAGAGAGGGAAGGGTTTTTCCTTCAATACAGCCGTTTACTCATGTGTGTGTCTTGTGGTGTGATGGTGCACAGACCAACCACCCCAAAGGTCACAGCAACATCCCCCAAATATTCCCAGCAGGGCAGGTTGGACAGGGCTTGGAGCAATCTGGGCTCCCTGCTCATGGCAGGAGGTGGAACTGGATGAGCTTTAAGGCTCCTTCAACCCCAATCATTCCAGGATTCCCTGATTTTGTGAGATGTTGATCCACAGCTGAGCCCCATCCCGGGCTTTCTCCTTCTTCTGTGAGCAGCACAAGGAAAAGCAGGTGCACAATCCACATTCCAGTGGCAGCTGCACTCCAGGGCTGTGCAGAAGAAATGTCCCAACACATCCTTCATCTCAGAGTCATCCCTCCTCCAAAAACTTAATTACCGACGGTTTGGTGCCCTTGCTCACATCATCTTCCTGGAATGAGTTCGGTAGAATCCCTCAATGAATATGGAAATAAAAGGAAAAATAAATCTGTGTTTTAACAGCAAAATCAAAATATTCCATGAAATTCACCCACTTTCCCCCAGACTTTATTGTTTGCACAAATTTAAGCAGCAGCAATCATCACTCACACCAACGTTACTCCCTAAAAACCCCTGGGACCACCACACGGATCGTTCCCACTGCATCCATCCTCAGGCTCCCGGCTCCTGGGGGATGCTCCCAGCCCTGCAGATCTCACATCCCTGCTAATTCCAGGTGCGGGCCCGGATTCCAGCAGCTCCCACTGAGAGCCTTGTCACAGAGCTGTCACCCCCTGCCAGCCTCACCCTTCGCACTCTCCAACCAATTCCGGCGCCTTCCCATTTCCCGCAGGATTCCGGCTGCGCACAGACCCCTCCAGCCTTTTCCCAGCTCTTTTCTGCCGAGCTTGGAGTCAAGGAGGGAGAGGAGGAGTGGGTTCTGCATATTCAGCACATGACCCTGCCTTTTCCCAAGCCGAAATTCCAACGGGACCTCTGTAGGAGGGATCCCGACAGCTCCCCTGGGCATTCCTTGCTATTGTGGCTCCTCTCCTCTCCCCCAGGCCATGTGTGTTTGTAGTTACCAAATGCAAATCACATTTCCCACCCTCCTGGCTGGAGTTCTCACTCCAAAAGATCCTTCCCGGTTTTTTTCCCCTCTCACCAGCTCGTTTTGCAATTCTCGCAGCCCGTCCGGTGTCACCTCGCTGTGATTTGGGATGCTCTGGGAAGCGGATGGAGGGAAGGCATTGCAGCAATCCTAATTTAGTACCTGCAGCTCTCCGCACACAAAAACTGTGTCTGTTTTGCAGCCTGGCAGCTGAAACTCCTTTTTTTCTGAGGAATGCCGGGCACTGACCCCTAATTGCATTTTAAAAGGAAAACTGGAGATAGCTTTTGACCTTGGGCAGCTGCGGTTTTCCAGGCGCGCTCGGAAGGGAGATGGCAGCAGGCAGAGCCAGTCAATGGCACATTAACAACTGATAACGAGGGTTAACTCAGTCCTGGCACCGAGCTCGGGCTCAGCTTCCAGCCCCTGCATCCTCCCGAGCCACCTCCGATTCCTTCCCTGCTCACACAGAAACCTGGAGCACATTAAGGGGAGGGGATGTTTTACAAGAAAAGCTCATGAATTGATTCCGTGACCCAGCAGAGACCATTAAAAATGACGGAATGGATATGGAAATGAGTAATCGTCCAGCTGGGCGCGGGCTGAGCGCGGCCAACTCCAGTCAATGGGAAAAAAAAAAAAAAAAAAAAAAAAGGCGAAGCTGCTGGAGCTCCAGGCAGTGCTGGGAGCGGCAGGAATCCACCCGAGGATTCCCATCCCATTTACCTGCTCTCCTGGCGTTGTGGAGTCTCTCCAGCACCTGTTTGGACTAATTTTTTCTCTCCCAAGACTGCACCAGCAGGAATCTCATCCCATCCAAGCATTTGGCCGGATTCTGTGCTAGGGGAAATGTGGGAGCCCCCATCCCTGGCTCCCAAACCCTTGCTGTTCTCACACCCTTGGCTCATCCAGCCCGCATTCCCAAGGATCAGAAAATAATCCTGGGCTGCCACAGTTCCCAGCACCAGCCCTGGATCCCAGGCAGCTGGAGACCTGAGGAAGCAGAGGATAAAACAGGAGCTGAGGAAAGCAGGGATCTGTAATTAAAGGCAAATCTGGCCCAGTGAGAAGCAGAAAGAGTTGAAAGTGAGCTGGTCCTCAGATGTATGAATGGACTTTATGGACACAAGGCTCTCCTTACAGCCCATTTCTCCAGGACCAGCTTGGAAGGACATGGAAAAAGATTGTCCTAGAAAACGAGGCATAGGCAATTATAACATTTATTTAAAAACACACACACCAGAATCCCACTTACAGAAAGTAGAGAAACACAAGGTTATTTCTTGCTTCCCCAAGGCCCTGGAGTTGTGTTGCCTCTCCAGGCCAGAATTCCAACACACCTGGTCCTGAAGGGTGGAAGGAGTGGGCTGAAGACCTCAGCGGGCCAGACGGAGGGGCAGGAAGGACAAGCCATGAGAATTTAACATATGGAGTGGGCTCCCACCTCTGACATGGGGATAGAAGCAAAGCCACGGCTGGTTGTTAACACTGTCGGGTGGGTTTGCCAGGCTGGCCAGTTTTAGTAGCCCCCAGGACATCTCCTGTCCTTGGTGTCTCTGCCATCAAGGAGAGCAGCACCATCTCCATGCAAATGGTCTCCACTGGGATGCTGCCGAAGACCCTGGGGCAATGTTTTCCCCTGAGGAGGAGCATCCTGGATGAGCCCACAGCAGAATCCTGTTTCCAAAGGAGCTGCCCATGGCCCCCTCACCCAAAGCAGCAGCGTTCCATCCCTGCAGCATTATCCCAGTGGATAACTCTACCCCCTTCAATCCATCACTCCTGGCTTTCAGGCTGCTGTCAGAATCCTCCTGCAAAGGGACAATGGCAGCCCAGGGTCCCCATTCCCCCTGGAGAAAGGGGCCTGTGGAATGATCAATGGCTTTTCCCAGCTGGACACAAAGGGCTGGCCACTGACCAGCTGCAGGAGGGCAGCTCTCTGTCCTGCCCCAAGCTCTGGCTTGGAAGGGACCGAAGGCTTCCCAAAATCTCTCAGTCTGAGTCTTCCCATGAGATACCAAACCTCCTCCTTGGTGGGGCCATCCCTTGGGATGGGCTCCCGGTGTCCAGCCATGCCTGGTGGGTGCCAGGGTGGTTTCTCCTCCTTATTTGCAGACGTGTCTCTCCAGGCTGCGCCGGCAGCGCCTGCACACCACGGAGCAGCACCAGCGGTAGCGGCAGTGGCAGCGCTCCTGCACCTCCTCCGTGTAGGTGTTGTAGCCACGGCCACAGCACAGCAGGTCACAGCTGCCACTGCCCACGGAGCTCCTGTTGCACGGCCTGTGGAGAGATGTGGGGCTGGGGACTGCAGAGCAGGAGGCAGCAGGATCATGGAATCATGGAATGGTTAGAAAGGACCTTAAAGATCTTCCTGTGCCACCCCTGCCATGGGCAGGGACACCTTCTACAAGCCCAGGTTGGTCCAAGCCCCGTCCAGCCTGGTCTTGGACACTTCCAGGGGCAGCCACAGCTTCTCTGATCTGTGCCAGGGCCTCCCCACCCTCACAGGGAAGAATTCCTTCTCAATATCCCATCTAACCCTGGCTGTGGGAAGCCATTCCCCCTTGTCCTGTCCCTCCATCCCTTGTCCCTCTCCAGCTGTCCTGGAGCCCCTTTAGGTCCTGGAAGCGCTCTGAGGTGTCCCTGGAGCCTTCTCTTCTCCAGGTTAGCACCCCCAGCTCTCCCAGCCTGGCTCCAGGGCAGAGAGGTTCCAGCCCTCAGAGCATCTCCATGGCCAGACAGGGACTTGCTGAACAAGTCCAAGCCTCTCTTGTGTTGGGGACCCCAAACCAGGACAGTGCAGGTGGGGTCTCACAAGACAGGGATTGAGGGATCTGAATCTGCAAGCTCAGCCCAGCCCATCCACTCAGCTTCCCCAAACACTCAAACCCAGGGATACAGGCACTCCCAGAAGCAGAGGCTGAGTCCTTCCTACCTGTCCTGTGTCCCCAGAGAGCCCAGCTGGGGGTTTGGGGTGCAGTAGTCGGGAGAGTTGATGAGATAAACCAGATCCAGCTCTGTCACTGGCCTGGCATCCCCTTCCTTGGGGATCAGCTGCTTCCTGGGCCCCACGAGCCGATGGGTCACCTTGAGGGCTGCCAGGTACCTGGATTTGAGGTCAGAGGCGATTTCACCCAGGTCTGGCAGCCCTTTCCAGCAGGTTTTCACTGAGCAGGAGCCTGAAACCCCGTGGCATTTACACCTGGTATCCAGGGAGTCACTGAGCACCTGCAGAGACCAGGGAAACAAAGAGCTGAGTTTGTTTTCTCCTGGTACCGCCCCAGGGACTGACTCCCAAGGGCATCCATAGGAGGTTTTGAGGGATGAAAGACCTCGGAGCAGAATATAATGGGGCAATCAGGGACTCAGCCCTGTTTCAATCCCTTCTGATAGGAGCCTGATCCTTGGGGAACTTCCCAGAGGAGCTGGCAGTGGGGCTGGAGGCTTCCCTGGCCTCACCTGGGCAACAGGAGTGGATGGAAGCACAAAGACAGGATGGGCTGGGGAGCCCAGCCGGAGTGGGGCAGGACGAGCTGTTTCCAGTCAGAAGGGTGGAAAGAAGCACTGGGAGTACTGGTGTGAAATATCAGACAACTGGGAGTACTGTTGTGAAAAATCAGATACCTGGGAGTACTGGTGTGAAAAATCAGATAACTGGGAGTACTGGTGTGAAGCATCAGATGTGCTGGTTGTGGAAAGGGTATGGGATGTGTGGGCAGCAGTGTGTGTAGGGGTGTCTGCTAACACACTTTTTAACCACTTTGTGGCCTCCTGATGTTCAGGACATCCCAAAAACCCGGCTGGCATCTGCTGCCTTAAATTAGGAACCTCTTCCCCTGCTCTGAGGGATGTTTCTCCACCTCTCCCAGGTGCTCACACCCACTGGGCAGCCCTGGGGAGTCTCATCCCCACTGCAGAATCCCAGGGGGCTCACACACCCCGTCCATCCTCCCTGCTGGGCTCCACATCCCCATCCCACGGCGCAGCTCGGGGGGTCCCGCACGCACCGCCCGTCCCACGGCTCCGTTGTGCCGGTTCACGGCGCGGAGCCCGGCGGTGCCGCCGGTAGCGGCTCTGGCGGGGCCGTCGGTGAAGGCGGCTCCGAGGCGGAGGCCGTGGGCCAGGTTGTCACCGCAGCCGCCCCAGCGCGAGGCGGGCGCGGGGGGCTCGGCGGGGCCGGGCCCGCAGGAGCACAGCGGGAGCGCTCCGGAGGCGCAGGAGCGGGCGATGCTCTGAGCCACGGCTGCCGCTGCCAGGGCGTGCACGAAGGCGGCTTCCCGGGTTCCTGCGGAGAAAACACGGATGTTTTCTTTCCTCCCTGCCCAGCCGGGCTCTCCTTTCGCACACCTCGCAGCGCAAGGAGTTTATTTCGTCTTGCAGCCTCTCGATTTTTGTGTTTTAGCCTGTATCCCCACCCCTTCCCCCGCTTTTTCGGAGCTTTGGGCAGCTGTTTGAAATGGAAGGTCCAGTCTGCCACCTCCCCCGGACGGAACTTACACAGCATTARCACCACGTAAAGGCAGGATATTTACACCAAACCAAAAACCCAAGGCAGGATATTTACTCCAAACCACAAACCCAAGGCAGGASCGAGCCTGGAACGCTCTGCCGGCCCGGRATGCTCCTGGGGCAGAGCGAGAGCAGCATCCCTTACCTGTGAGCAGCTCGGGGCCGAAGCTGGGGGCACTCTGGATGGAGGAGCAGTTCCACCTCATGTCCGCAAAGCTCTGCTGGCACAGCTCCTGAGTCCTGCGAGCGGCCCGCACGATGCTGGGCATCAGCTCCAGATGCCGGCGGCACAGCTGCAGCTGCTCGGGCACCAGCAGCCGGCAGTGCTGGCTCTCGTTCCACGCCACCCCGCTGCTCGCCAGCCCGCTGTGGGGACAGCTGGGGGTCACTGAGAGGGCCGCAGAGAGCCGGGACACCGCCCAGAGGGGTTCTGGAAGGAGAGATCCCAACTCACAGCCACTGGATGGCTGCGGAGAGGCTCAGCTGGCACAGCAGAGCGGTGCAGGCAGCGGCGGCGGGGCGGCCCATGGCCGGGAATGGGGCTGGATGGGGCTGGGATGGGGATTGGGAGCTGGGATGGAGCTGGGATGGGGCTGGGACAAGGATTGGGAGCTGGGATGGAGCTGGGGCAGGAATTGGGAGCTGGGATGCAGCTGGGGTAGGAATTGGGAACTGGGATGGGGCTGGGACAGGGATTGGGAACTGGGATGGAGCTGGGGCAGGAATTGGGAGCTGGGATGCAGCTGGGGTAGGAATTGGGAGCTAGGATGGAGCTGGGGCAGGAATTGGGAGCAGGGATGGAGCTGGGACAGGAATTGGGAGCTGGGATGCAGCTGGGGCAAGGATTGGGAGCTGGGATGGGGCTGGGACAGGGATTGGGAGCTGGGATGGGGCTGGGATATGGACTGGGAGCAGGGATTGGGAGCTGGGATGGGGCTGGGACAGGGACTGGGAGCAGGGCTGAGGCCGCTCGGCCCCACCACCCCTTTATAGCAGCGGTGCTGTCGGGTCCTGCCCCCCGGGGAGGGGAACAAAGGCGGTTTCGGTGCCATTCACAGGGCTGGGGACAAGGAGGGGCTGGAGGGAGGTCCAGCTGTCATTAGCAGTGACCGTCCCCAAATAGCACCTGGGAGGGGGTGGAGGGATGAGTCTCTGCAGGATGCTCCCCAAGGCCACCGCTGACCGTGTCCCCAAAGTGCCACATCCACGTGGATTTTTAATCACTGCAGGGGTTGTGACTCCACCCCTGACCTGGGCAGCCCTTTCCATGAGAAATTTGCCCTAATATCCAACTAAACCTCCCCTGGCACAGCTGGAAGCTGCGTCCCTTGTCGCCTGTAAACAGAGCCTGATGCCCTGTTTGCACCCTCCTTTAGGGCCAGAACAGGCTCATAATTTCTATTTTTAAAATTTTCTTTGCAGAAACCTTGAAAAGAACATTTTCCTTGACCCAGGGGGGTGCACATCCTTGAGCTGTCACAGGCACCATCCCTGAAGTGGCAGCAGGGGCTGCCCAAGGTGCCATGGCAGGGCACCAGGGCTGGCACATGCCTGTCACAAGGTGCATTTCTCAGGATCTCCTACAAGTACAGAACCAAAAGTGCTGCTTGGAGCCCGTGAGGAACCAGGTAGGCCGGGATTTCCCCACAGTGGGAGGTGACATTTGACAGAAGCCCAGCTGACCCCAGGTTTTGGAAAGGGTCACAGGTTAAAACCCACTTTTTATGCTTTCACTTTCTCCTTGGCTGTGCTACTTCCCCTCTTTCTGGAAGGTGCTTTTCCTTGACAGAACCGAACTGGGGGCTGGTTGTCATCCCCCCATGACCTCTCACCTTGACAGGACATGCCTGGATGCTCGATTATTGTCTCCTTGTGACCCTCCTTTGACTTGGGATCGCTAAAACCAGGACAGTCAGCTTTGGTCATTTCCTTCCCAAAAGATTCCCTTGGGATGCAAACGCCAAGCTCATTGTGCTGGGGCAGTGGCCCATGAGGAAGGGTCCCAGGTCACCCCCAAATCCCAAGCACTTACAAGGGGATTGGTTAAAGGGCAGAGACAAGAGGAGGAACACGGGATAAGCCAAGTCTGTATTCCCTAAACACCAAACCCGGTGTTTTTGTGACTTCCAGCTGAACTCCTCCTCAGGGTGTGCCTGGTGTCTTGTTTTGGGACCCGGAGGATCTCCAGGGGATTGCCAGGACCACACTGGGGTTGGATGGCAGCCGGGAAGGTACCTGAGTTCCCAGGGGGTTCTGAAGCTGTGAGAATGGTCAGGAAAAGCTGCTGGGGAGCAGGAATGCAGAGAGGAACAACTCCAGGATGGGCTGGCAGGAGGGAATTCCCTTCACAGGTGATGGGATCAGCACCAGGACAGGGGGCTCAGTCCCACCCCATCCCTTCCTTTGGGACGAGAGTTCACCCTGGGACTGGGCGATGGAACAGAGCCAGCACAGGGAACTGTGCACTCGTGTCACAGGCTGCCACCTCCCACCCGAGGTATTTTTACCAATCCCTCTTCACAGGAAAGTTTTGCAATGACTGAGTAGTAGGAAAAGCACAAACCCTTCCTTTTAAAGCAAAGCCAGCCCTTCTTTGAACGTCAATTCCTCTTTTCAGCTCAATCCTTGGAACAACCGGAGCGTGAGTGCTAAAAATACCCCTTCCTTCCCCTTCCAAGCCGGGCTGGCTCTGTGGGAAGGAGGGAGGCAGGAGGGGATTCCCAGCCCAGGAGAGGCTGCACTGGCCCAGACTGGGGGGAGACCAAAGGAGCTGGGAGAACACTGGGGAAGGTGTCCCAGCCTGCCCGGTGTTGGCCACCCTGGGGACACAGGGAGGGGACAGCTCCAGGAGGGGCTGAAGGGGCAGAGCCGCTGCTGGGTCAGAGCTTTAGCAGAGGAACAGCAAGGGACAAAGGTTGGTGTCCCTCACTGCCGGGACTCGGGGGCCAAAGCAAACAGCCGTGAGCGGTTTGTGACCTGTGTGAGCACACGGTGTCCCCATGCACTGTCCCAGCTCCCAGTGGCACTTCCAGGGACACTCCAGGGGTTCCCCTGCCACCAAAGTGTCCCCTCGGGCCCCGGTGACCTTGGTTCCCCTCCCTCACCTACCGACCGAGCCAGCGGGAGCCACATCCCTTTGCGTGGAGGCTGTGCCGGTGCGGTGACAGTGAGGTGACAGTGACGCAAGGGGTGGTGGCACGCCGTCATGTGGCACTGACGTCCCAGCTCTTGCCACAGCCCAGGGGCTGGGGATGAGGCTCCTGCTGCTGTGGGAGCATCCCGAGAGGCTGGGGACAGTGGGACTGTCACTCTGGGTGGCAGGAGCCCTTCCTGCCATGGAGCTCGGCTCTGCTTCAGGGAAACCTTTCCAGGAGAGAGCAGCCTGGGGGTGACAGGGACCCGCTCCTGCACAGCCACCTGTCCCCACAGCATCCCAAACCTGGGAGCAGGGACAGCACATCTGCGTCTGTGACAGAGCTGCTACGTCCCCACGCAGGCAGCCCAGGCACAGCTGGGAGGGAGCATCCAGCTGCAGAACATCTGGAGGGCAGGGGGGACCCGGCGGGCACGCTCCACATCTGCCACACCTCGGCATGGAGGGCCCAGCCCGGCCAGAGCCCCTGGAGAGGAGGAAAAGTGTCATGAACGACACGCCCGGGCTCCCCAGGGCTGGCAAGAGCTGCCAGGGGAGCTGTGCCAGCCCCAGAGCCAGCGAGGGATAATGGGAAGCAGCTCTGTGGATGGGAGGGACGCAGGGCGGTGTCCTGGAGGTGCCACCAGCCTCTTGTGCCACCCCAAAGCCACATCGAGCAGGAACACATCCCAGGCAGCCAGAACACAACACGAGGATGGGGCTCGATGAGATCAAAAGGATGCAGGAATGGGTGCTGCAATGTCAGCGAAAATAAAAGAAATGTTTCCTCCAGCAGCCCTCTGGAAGGGGATTTACCTTCAGCTGGGTAAAAGCACTCGTTATCTTCCTTATCTTATCAGGACTGGGGAGATTTAGGTTAATTTAGGCTCTGTCTGAATACAGAAAAGTCTCCTCTCCTCGCTCTGCCCAGCTGGGGTGACCTGAGCAGAGAGATCTGCCAGGCACTTCCAGGGTATCCTTCAGCTCCTGCAGCAGATGAAGCTCTGGATCATGAAAAAAAAAAAAAAAAAAAGAAAAAAGAGGGAAAAGGAAAAAAAAAAAAAAGAAGAAAAAAGGGAAAAGAAAAACTGCTGTAATTGAAGCGAGCTGAGGGAAGGTAATTTCCGCCTGGGTTAGTGAAACAGCTCGGTGGAAATTTTTGATAAAAATCTATTCTTCTTTGAAAATGCAGGTCCAGGGAAATGTGAAGGCTTTCCACTGGAAAGAATGAGTTTTGCTGGATTTCTCAACCACTTCTCTAGAAAATTTGTCAATGGTCACAACATTTTAATCAGTGCTGCTTTTTTTGTCAGACCAAAATTTACACTCCTGCTGCCTTCCAGCCTGACATGAAAATGCAACATTTTTGGCATCACGACTTTATTTGTTCAAAATTTAATATTCTACAGATCTTTTGCCCTCCTTTTGGATCAAGAAAACGCTGGAGAGGCCAAGACACGCCTGGGATAGGGAAACCATTTCCCCTGAAGCACGGGAAGCTCCGGATGAGGAGCATTGCAGAACTCAGGACAGGCCCCGGGTTTCTCTTGGCCTCGTGCTGGTTCTGGGGACACAAACGTGGTTTGGTGCCACCTCGTTGTCCCCTGGGCCAGCACAGCCTCACCCCATGCCCTGCTCCTGGCCAAGCTGTTCCTGGGGCAGGGAGAAGGGGACATTTTCCTTGGATTCAATCCTTGGCAAATCCATGAGACCACAACCTGGAATCCCATTTTCCTTTGAGCTGGGAAAGCACACAGACATCAATAATGGTGATAACCCAGCACCACTGCTCTGGCTCATTTTCCACACCTTCACAGCCTCTCCTCAGCCTGGGCAGTTCTCCCTCTTCCCCTGGGCTTTACAGAATCCTTACAGTTGGAAAAATCCTCGGAGATCAAGCCCAGTTATTTTTCTGTGGGGTAAAACCAGGCTTCTCCCCTCGTATTTTTAGAGCATTTTCCAGCAGATGCTTCAATCCCCAGAGAAACTTCAGCCTCAGCAGCCGCTGTCCCCAAGTGCCACTGCCCTGAAGGGGTCAAGCCCTGGCAGCTGCTGCTCGGCGGGGACACACACTGGATAAACAGGGCTGGGGACACTCAGGATGGCCGAGGCAGCGCCTGGCACCGAGTGCCGGCGGCACATGGTGTCCCTGAGCAGCCCTGGTGTCCCCGCCCGTCCCCAGCTCCCAGCTCCAGGAGGATGCTGCTGGGAGCACAAAGCCAGGACATCTGCTGACACCAGGGGGAAGGGGTTAAACGAGGAGCAGAGGCCACAAAAACGCACCAGAAAAACCCGGTGAAGGCACTTTGGGCTCTAAAGTGTCCCTGCAATGTCACAGAGTGCTGGGCATGGCATTGGGGATGTGCTGAGCTCACCCACCTGCTGTCCCTGCTCCTGGTGGGCACTGGGAAAGCAAATCCCTGCCCCAGGGAGCTCAGGTGTCACCCAAGGACAGGGGACAGTGCTGGGGACAAGCCCCAGGTGGGCACAGCAGCTCCTGGGACACTCCATGCCCATAGCCCAGCTGGCTGTGGCTCCCCAGGGACATCAGCTGGGGACAGCCCTGAGGATGGAGCTGGGATGGGAGGGGACAAGGACTGCAGTGGCTGTGGCACAGGGGCTTTGTGACCCTACAGGGACATGGGAATGGGAGCTCCAAGGCGAAGGAGGTGTGTGGGAGCAGGAGATCCAGCATGGGAGGCTGTTTTTCCTCCTGTCCCCAAGGTCCTGCAGGGGGGTGACACGCAGTGACAGGGCACAGAGCTCTGCATCAGAGGGAAACTGAGGCAGGGGTGGAAATGTGGGGGCCACCAAAGTCACTGGGGGTCCTGCTGTACGCCCAGCAAAGGACAGGAAGCTGAAGCCTTGATATATTTTAGACCAAAAATGCCCTTTCTGCTTCCCAGTAAAACCATAAGCTTGAAAGAAAAAAAAAATAAAAAAAAAGGAAGAAAATGAAGCAATTGGAATTTTAAGTAACTTCCAAGCCCTTTTGTCCCTACAGCTCCAGCCCACCAGGTGTGTGGAGGTGACTGGGCCCAGCTGGGGACTTCCCAGGTGGAACTAAATGGATGTGAAACGTTAAAGGTTTCACTGCAGCTTCGGATTTATATTTCCTGGAGCTGGTCCAGCCCTTCAGGTGCTCCCACTCTGCCCTGGGGAGCTGGACAGGTCACTCAAGGGAGAGATGGACACCACCACACAGTGACAGTCCCACTCAACACCTCCTCCAGCTGCCTTCCCGAGCTGGGGTCTGAGCCCCTGGATCAACCCTGGCTTTGGGGAGTGCTCAGAAGGTGCCAAATCCATCCAGGACCATGATCTGGGCAGCACTTACCTCGTGCTGGCACAGCTGTCTCTGCCACTGGCACCTGGAGGGTCCTGGCACTGAGTGTGGGACACCTTGTGCCAGCCAGGGACAGCACAGACCCCCACTTCTGCCATTCCCACTGCCTCAGTGGGTGAGGACAGGACAGAATTCCACCCAGCATCTGCAGCAAGGGAAGGCAGCAGAGGGGTGGGCAGGGTCCCACAGAAACCCCCTCCCCACTGTGAGCCACCACCAAGCACCATTCCCAACCCCTCCTGCGTGTTCCTGGATTAGGGAACGCTTCAGGAGCAGCAGCAGGGCCTCAGCAGAGATGTTAAACCTTCTCAAAGGGGCTGCTGGGCAAGCTGGGAAACATCCAGGTGCCCAAATGGAGACAATTCCGTTGTGATGTGGAGGAAGGGGGGTGCTCAACACAGCCAGCTCAGGGCTTGGTTTCCTGTGCTGAGTGATGGGAATGTGTGATCGCATCCCAAATTCCATGTTGAACTTCTGGCAGGGATCAGAGAGGATGGGAGAATCTCCCTTTTGGAAAGAGGAGATGGCTCAGAGCCCAGCACCCCAAATTCCATGTTGAACTTCTGGCAGGGATCAGAGAGGATGGGAGAATCTCCCCTTTGGAAAGAGGAGGTGGCTCAGAGCCCAGCACCCACCACGCTCCTGTCACTGGGTTCACAAATCACACAGGTACCAGTGAGATCGAAACCACAATAATATTATTAATATTAATATTATTAATAATAATTATTAGAGTTCTGACTGATGGCTGCAGGTCTGGGCTACACTTTGGTGATGCTCTCAGGTGGCCTCTCCTCAGCTGGCCCCTCTCCTTTGGGGTGGGGCTGGGACATTCCCACCCTGTTGCTCCTGAGTCCTGCACATCCCGGAGCCTTCCCTTTCCTCAGGAGGCAGAAAGCCCAGGCACAGAGGAGGGAAAAGCCAATCAGGACCAGCAGCAGAACCAGGGAGGCAGTGCCCTCGGGCTGGGGACAGATCCAGCTGGGAGTGCCGGTGATCCTGGCCGAGATATTGCGGCCGTGCTCCTGGAACACACAACGGGCTCGGTGCAGGTCCGGCACGGCCACGCCGGCCGCACGCAGCGTGTCCAGCCAGCCCAGCGAGCAGCAGCTCCAGGGGTTCCCAGCCACAGCCACGGCCCTCAGGCTGTGCGACCAGCTCCTGGCTGTTGCCAGGCTCTGCAGGCTGTTATTCCGAATGTCCAGGCTCTCCAGCGGGGAGCAGGACAGCCCCGTGGGCAGCAGGCTCAGCTGGTTGCCCGCCAGGTCCAGCACTCGCAGCGTGCCCAGGCAGGGCAGTGCTGCCTGGCCCTCGTCCATCTGGTTGTCCCTCAGAGAGAGCTCCTGCAGGGACAGCTCCAACCCCCCCAGTGCTCCCATGGCCATGGACAAGTTCCTGTTCCCTGACAGGTCCAGGGAGAGCAGCGGGGTCTGGCTGAAGGCGTGGGGCTGCAGCCTGGAGATGCCGTTCTCGGACAGGCTCAGGCGCTTCAGGCGAGGTATGTTGTAGAAGGGGGTGCAGGTGTCTCCAGGGTCCCTTCCCAAATCCTTTCCCTGGTCATTCCCCTGGCTCTCACAAGGCTGGAGGCTGTTGGAGCCCAGATCCATGGATTCCAGGTGAGGCAGGGAATCGAAGAGCCAGCGTGGCAGCACACGGAGGCCGTTGCTGCGGAGGTCCAGCGAGCGCACGGACAGCTCCGTGCCATTGGAGACAGAGTCCCTGGCCACGTCCTGGAGACAATTCCTGGCCAGGTTGAGCCTGTGCAGAGAGCCCAGGCTGTGGAAGAAGGAAAACGGAAACAGCTCCAGGTGGTTATTGCTGAGATCCAGGTCAGCCACGCGTGTCAGAGCGGCCACGGGACGCACGGTCCTGTTGAACCTCTGCATCTCCTTGTAAAGCAGGATGAACTCCCTGGGATGGGGTGAGCCTGGGAGCAGGGAAGCAATGAGGTTATTGGAGAGGTTTAAGTGTGTGAGGTCATGGGCTCTGGGGAGCTCTGGAAAAGAGAGGAGTCTGTTATGGCTCAAGTCGAGCACTCGGAGCAGGTAGGGCTCCGCTCCCTCCTTGGAGGAGAAGAGCTCCAGGGCGTTGTGGCTGAGGTTTAGAACTTGCAGCTGCGTGAGGCTGAAGCCAGCGATACAGTGGAGGGAATTCAAAGCCAAATTCAGCACTTCCAGCTCTTCCAGAGGCTCAAAAGCTCCCTCCTGTATCTCCATGATGTAGTTGCGGCTGAGGTCGAGCTGGCGCAGCCGTGGCGAGTTCCGGAAGGTCCCTGCCAGCAGCTTGGTCATCACGTTCCCAGAGAGATCCAGCACCCTCAGGCTGGTGAGGTTGCTGATGTACCAGCTGGCCATGTGGCTCTCCAGGTTATTCACAGACAGGTCCAGGACCTCTATATTCCTGAGCAGATGGAAAGCCTCCCCGTTAGCCACGTAATTGCGGTCCAGGTGGTTCGATGCCAAAAGGAGCGAGCGCAGCCGAGGCAGCTGAGCCAGGGCGGTGGCTGACACGGTTTCCAGCTGGTTGAAGCACACATCCAGGTACTCCAGCTGCCCAAATCCTGGCATGTTGCTGCCTGACAGGTTTTGGATGAAGTTGTTGGAGAGTTCAAGGTACTTAATTCCTTGGCCAAGCTCCTTGGGAAATTTCCGCAGGCCAACTCCTTTACAAGACACCTTCGTGGGGCTCTGTGGAGAGACAGCAGAGGTGGGAATGAGAGAGGCTGCAAACCACAGCTCCAGGCAAGGCAGCTGCTGTCCAACATGGGCGTCAGAAGTGGGAATGAGCCCTGCTCCCCCTTCCCAAGCCCAGAGCATCCCTGTTGAGGGCTCTGTGTAAGGTTCCACCTTTCCTCTCGCTCTGGTTTCCTCTGGAGCTGGGAACCTGGATGGGGAGCAGCTGATTTCTTTCTGGGGTGACAGAAACTTGCTGTTTCCCATCCAGGTTTCCAACTGCCTCACTGGAATCCCTGCACTCCAACCTCTGAGCACCTCAGGCATGGCAGGGACGTGGGAGCACCTCACAGGAGACCAGCTCCAAGGCAGAAAAACACAGGAAAAGCTGGGAAAGTTAAAGAGATGGAGGCTGGAGGGAGGTGAGAACCATGGGGAGGAGACCCAGAGGGATGCTGGCAGCCCCAGCCACGCTGCTGGAGCCATCCCAGCCCAGGTGCTCCTTGGAAAACAGCCTTACCTGCTGGCACAGGGGGGAGCTGGGCCTCGTCTCCGGGCTAGCCCGGGCTCTGAGGATGGACGGGAGCAGCCAGAGCAGGAAACATCCCCGAGCAGCCCAGAGCATGTTGGGCTGCGGGCGCTGCCAGCCCCGTCCCGCTCCTGCGGCGTCGCTGGCAGGCTGGGCAGGAGCCAGGCTCTGTATAAATAGGCTTCAGGATGGGATGGGGGAAGGAGATAAGGCATGTGGGTGTTCGTAGCTACGGAAGTGGGAAAAGAAAGACATCAGCTCGCAGAGGGGGAAAAACGGCACAAAGCCACAGGGAAGGGAAAGAGAAACAGGAGGATGGGGAGGAGGCAGCTCAGGTGACCGGCTGGACCCGCTGTGACATCAAACGCAGGAGGCAGAGGTGGCACAAAGGAAGGCTGGCAGGCTTTGGGGGAGTTTCGCCGTGCCAGGGACAGGATGTGCCAGCTCCCAGGACACCAGGGGCAGCTGGCGAGGGCTCTGCAGGCACCCTGAGCCAGGGACAGCTCCTGACTGTCACACCCAGGCGGTGACATCCCTCCCCATCCCAGCGCAGCCAGCCGGGGATGCTGCCCCTGACGGGAAACAACAGCTTCCAGCGCTCACCGCCCCTTCCCAGTGGGATGTGTAGAGCTGGAATCATCCTCCTCCTCCTCCTCCTCCTTCTCCTCCTCCTCCTCCTCCTCCTTCTCCTCCTCCTCCTCTCCTTCCCCAGCTGCTCCTCGCTGTCACAGCCGTGTCCCCACCTGCGCTGCAGGGTCCCCCAGCAGGGAACTGTCCCTGCGGCAGCTGCAGGTGGGATCTGTGCACCCGGAGCTGTCCCCACCACAGCGACTTTTCTTTTCGTGGTGGCATCTCCGTGTCCTTGTGCCACCTAGTGCTGACACACTCCTTGGGGACAAGCCCCTCCTGCTTCACGGGGCACTCTCCAAAATGCACAATTTGGCTCGGTGTGGCCAAGTCCATCTGAAAGAGCAGCTCAGGCTGCTGAGGGGTTATCCAAGGATGTGAGGTGTCAGCTACGGAGCTCATGCTCTAATCCTGGCAGGGAAAAAAACAATATATAGACATAAAATACATATAAGTAAATAAATAAATAGAGATTATTTATATATATATACAGTTAAACATCTGAGTTACCCCTCACCCTCTGACAGCTGGCGTGGTGGGGGACACGCTGTCACCTCAGGATGTGACTCAGCCTTGAGTGCTCCCAGCATCCAGGGCAGGCAGGACAGAGGTGACAGGGCAGGGACAGCGGTGACAGGCCAGGGACAGCGTTTTGGGCTGATGCAGGGCTGGAGGCAGCTGTGAGCACACAGCACATCTGTGCAGATGTGAGCTCCTGCCAGGGAAACACCGACCTCTGGATGACCCCATGGCCCTCCCAAAAGCAGAACCAGCCCCAGGAATGTCCAGCCCTGGGGAAGCCCGGCCTGACCCCTGCACCCCAACTGCTGGGCACGGGTCTGCACGGTGACACAGCCCCTGCCAGCAGCTGAAAAGTCCCTGATTTGGATCAGGGACTTGTGCAGAGAATCCCTGGGCATTTGCATCCCAAGGCTGCGAACTCCCTTCGCGGGAGCACCGGGTGTGGATCAGAGCCGGCAAACAGCGAGAGGCTTTTCTTGGATCATGATGAAGTGAACCACACGGCCTCAACAGGGAGAGATCTGCTCTGAAACAGCCATCCTGGGCTTTTTCCTGCCCTCCATGCTGGCTCCAGCAGATTCCCTGTCAGAGAAGTCTCCAAAGGACGTGAGGAAGGAGCAGCAGGGCTGAGGTGTGGAGGAAGCAGGGACAGAACCCCCTGCACATGGCCATCGTGCTGGGGGTGATGGGCTCCAGCCTGGCTGTTTGGGAGCACCTGGTTATCCAAATCCATGGGATCTGCCCTTCCTTCCTTCATTCCTAGGGCACTGGGAAGGAGACTCCCAAGCAGCTCTGGTCCCACCGAGGGGATGGAGCTGTCCCCTCCAAAGCCAACGCTCTGCTGTGGCCATACACACCGTGCATGGGAGCTGCTGGTGCAGCTGGGGTGGAACATCCCACCAGGAACACCGAGAGCAGGAAAAGGCTGTGTCTGCCCAGGCCACCTGCGGCCAGCTCCAATTCCACATCTCCAACTCACACTTCGGTTAGTGTGAGCACCAGAAAAACACATTTCATGAAGGAATTGCTCCCTCCTGCCCTCCTCCTGCATCCCAAGCACACACCGGGAAGAACTTCCACGCAGGAATTGCTCCCTCCTGCTCTCCTCCAACACCAGAGGGGACAGCAGCACTCCAGCCTTTTACAGAGCAAAGGGATTCTCCCTCTGCCACCCCTGCCCACAGCCATGGAGCACATCCCAGATCCTGCCAGTGGGGGACAAGGAATGCAAACTCCATCCCCGGCTCTCCCAACCCCCTGTTATTTGTGGCTGCCCCCAGCCTCGCTGCTCAGGCTGTTCTAAAGCAATCCTGTTAACGATTTGCTTCATGTTCTCGCTGTACGCAGTTGTCCCGCTTCATTCTTGTCACAGCAACATGTCCCTCTTAATCCGTTTGAAAGGAAAGAAAACCACAAAGCCCAGTGAAGAGCCCCCAAGGCTCTTGCCCGTCCCACATGTCGAGGCTGAAGGGAGGAGAACCACTAAAAAGCCAGAGCAGTGCATTTGTCACGCAGTCGTTTCCCGAAGTGCACGGCTCCTGTGAATAGCGAGGCCACGGCCAACGCCGCTGCCCCGAGGAATTTTTGTCTCCCAATAACTGCAACACTTGGCAAGGGATATCACTCGCTAGGGACGGAGCCAGCAATGCTCCAGGCAGGGCAGGGCCCTCTGTGGCACAGCACAGAGCTGGGACACGCCACCCCCACACCCTGCAGGTGACCAAGAGCCACCTCTGCACGGAGCCAGCGCCAAGATCGTGGAACCACGGACTGGGTTGGGAGGGAGCTCATGGATCAAACAGTCCCACCTCCTGCCACGGGCAGGGACACTTTCTGCTTGTCCAGGGAGCTCCAAGCCCCATCCAACCTGGCCTTGGATCCATTTCCAGGGATCCAGGGGCAGCCACAGCTTCTCCAGGGACTCAGCACCATCACAGGGAAGGATTCCTTCCCAATATCCCAGCTCACCCCACCCTCTGGCCGTGGGGAGCCATTTCCCCTTGTCCTGTCACTCCAGCCCTTGTCCCCAATCTCTCCAGCTCTCCTGCAGCCCCTTTTAGGCCCTGAGGTCCCAAAAACCTCACTTTGGGATTTCCCCCATTTCTACACAGGCTGCAACTTCACTCCCCTCTTGAAAGCACAAACAGGCTCTGGAAAGAAACAGGGAAACAAAATCCCAACCAAGCCGAGCAAGTGTGAGCCAAGGGCTGAGACAACAGCAATTTGTGCCTCTGCCTCAGCTCCAGAGCATCTTATGGCTTTAGGTCTCCCCAGCTGAGGGGAGGTAACGGGACAGAGTTGCTCAAGAAGCCAAAAGAAACAATAGTGTCCCAGCTCCTCTATTAGTCACCAGAAATCAAGTTATGACTAGACTCAGCAGGGCTCAGAGAAAAGAAAAAGTGGTGACTTCATGCTGGACCGGATTTTAAAATGCCATTTTTTTTCCTTTGCTAAAGTCTCCATCACCACTTATTTTAGGTAGGACGATGCCAAAAGGAAAGGGGTGGGGGGAGGAAGGCTAGAAACCACATCTAAAAGCAGGACAGTTGCTATTAAAACAGAAAATAAAATCCTGTTTGAATATTTTATTCTTAAACATAACAAACTTCCTCCGAGTGTTGTCACAAGTACTTGTGGCTGCTCTACGTGGCTNCCCCAAAAAAAAAAAAAAACCAACCAAAAAAAAAAAAACCAAAACAAAAAAACCAAAACCAAAATACCCCCAACCCAACTCAACTTGCTGTAACAGCAGCAGTACTTGAAGGCAGCCCCCGCTGGGGCAAGGTTACCTCCGGGGTAAGGGCAGGAGCTGCAAGGAGCAGAGGCCTGGACCCGGGAATCGGCGTTTTCTTTGGGATTTGGTGCTTTCTGGAATGTGGAGGCAGTTTCCTATCTGCTAAGCCTGCTCTAGTTATTCCTCTTCCTCTCGCACTTCCTGCTTTTGCTTCCAAGCTCTAGGTCGAGGCACTTTTCCTCCTCCTCCTCCTCCTCCTCCTGAGGATGAATGTAAACACCACTGACCCTGTCTCACCCACCTCCCCTCGCCCCCCAGCCCTTCCAGCTCCCCCTGGGAAGGCAGGAAGCCAGAACCCCCTCCTGGCTGTGGTTAGCGTGCACAAGCAGGAGCCTGGCTGGGATTTTGGGGCAGGAGTCCGTGTCCTCCCGCTCCCGCCGGGGATGCTCCTGCCAGCGCAACATCCGAGCAGAGCCCCCAGCTCTCCCACCAAGCCTCGTGTGAAGGTCACAGAGCAGAGTATCAGTGCAGTAATATTTGAAATACTGAGACAAGGCACACCCAACAGCCTTTCCTCCTCACAACGCTCTCCCCACCAGCTTTTTTGGTTTGATCCGAGTCTCCCCGCGAGTCACAGAGGACAATTGTGCTTCCTGCATTCACATATAGGAATAAATAGCTCTGGATCAGTTTCCTTTATGGCCGGATTACAGAACCCCTGAAATACTGATACGCTTTATGAACAGCAGCACTGTGCAGTTCCGTGGGTGTCCTTGGCCACGCCAAGTTCCTCTCTAGGATGCGGGTGCATCTCCCAGGCGGATGGCCCCAAAGAAAGTCGTGTGCTTGCTCATGTTGATGGAGATGTCAGCGTGGACCATCTTCACAGCAATCTTCTGCCTGGCCTTGAGCAGGCACACCCCGGCCGTGTAGCAGGTGTTGAAGTTGGTCTTGCCGGTCTCGATGCTCCGAGTGCATTGCAGAAAGGGCTTCTCGTCCACCACCACCTCGTAGCTGGCAAAATCGGTGAAGTTGATGTAGTAGACCTGATGTGAAGCGGGGAGAAGAAAGGCGTCAGGGATGGGGTTGGGGTGTGGGGAGCAAGTGCAGCGTCCTGGGGGTGCGTGCAGCCCCTCCTGGCCCCAACACTCACAGGTGGCTTGTGCGAGGCAGGGAGAGCCCCAAACCAACCAGGAACCTCTTTTATTCCTCTTCAGACTGACCCAAGCATGCAAAACCTCCTGAATCCACGTGCCTGAGGCTGAGCTACCATCCTGCTTATTCCAGGGAAGTGGCCCAGCTGCACAGAGCCGTGCAGGGCCCCCTGTGTGCTACAACAGCTTCTCATCCCACACACACACACACACACATTCCACTGAAGGCCTCTCGCACTTACCTGGCCAGTCCTGCTTCCTGGAGCCAGGAGCCTCCTTTAGTGCTGACATCACAACTGCCCTAAGCTGGACTGGGAGCTGCTCCTGGGAAACTGGGCTGGGTGCTTGCACAGGCACGAGCTACTACAGGGAAAAGGCTCTCCCAGCCTCCACAGCTTGGAAGGAAATCACCTCACAGTGTTTCTACTGATTGAACTCCCTGATTTCCAAGGCCCTGGGACTCTACTCGCCCTCATTTAACCCTCTCCCACTCTCTGGTTCCAAAGAACTGCAGGAGGAAGACCTGTCCAAGGAGAAGTCAGTCTCAGGGAGCTGCTTCTTCCTGAGAATGGAAATCCAGCCCTTTTGGAGCTGCCTGAACACTGAATCCCCATTTTTTTTTCTTGATGGACCACAAACGATGAGGCTTCAGTGGCCCAACATTGTGGCCAGCAATCAGCATCAAGCACCTGAGAAACAATTACACTCTGGCCTATGTGGAGTTATATTTTCTGTCCCCATCCAAACTGGACATGTGTCACCAATTCCATAGAAGAGCACCTGAGATCCGTGGCTCACTTTGTCCCAGAGCTGGCTACAGGGAGCTACAGGGAGCAGGGGGAGGCAAACCTGGGCTGGAATCTGGGCTGCCAGAGTGACACAGCTCCAAAATAACCACAAATTACCAATGTTCGTGTCTTTTAAAGCACTGAGCTCAGCCCCCTGCCCGCAGGGAGGTTTGGAAGGGTCAGGGAATGACCATGTGGATAACTGGAGGGACAGCCCCGGGACTGGGGTGTGGGGTGTGCTTTCAGTGACTAATCCCTGGCAGGCGGTGTCCTGGCGGTGACAGGGGTGTGACACTCCTCCCCACACCCATACTGAAGCAGTTACAACTCCACACAAGCTGTTGGCATTTTGGTTGTTGTCTGGAGCCCTCTCGTGGTTCATGCAAGGCTTCCACCGGAACACAAGAATAGGAGGAGTTAGCCTAGGACCGTACTCACTTCTACCTGACTATAGATGAAGTATGTGCCGTCCACCAGTACCTCCAGCTCCCCACTGCGGGCATGCAGCTTAAACACCTTGGGGTTCAGAGTGATGCGAGACCAGTCATTGAGGACTCCACCTGAAAGATCTCAGTATGAGAAAACGGCGGTCACTCAGTACCCGTCAGGAGGAAAAGCGCAGGAGCAACACAAACACAGTCACAGCACCACAGAGAGCAGCAATTCCGAGGGGGAATCCCAGCATTGCAGCAGGGATCTCTCTCTAGCTCTGAGCACACGATGGCTCGTGGGGGTGCCTGTCCCTCCATCCCTCTGTGTTCTCAGCCTCAAAACCCTGCTGTGCTCTGCTCATCCCAGGGCTGGACACGGATCTGCCTCCTCCTGACTGCAGCTGAGCTTGTTTGAGCGCTATTCCCTGTTGTGTTTGAGCTCTATTCCCTATTGTGTCTGATCTCTATTCCCTATCGTGTCCATCACAGAACCATCATGGAGTGGTTTGGATGGGAAGGGACCTTACAACTCATCCAATTCCACCCCATGCCACGGGCAGGGACACCTTTCCCCATCCCAGGTTGCTCCAAGCTCCATCCAACCTGGCCCTGGACACTTCCAGAGATCCAGGGGCAGCCACAGCTTCTCTGGGCACCCTGTGTCAGGGCCTCCCCACCATCACAGAGAACAATTTCTTCCCAATCTCTCATCTAAATCTATCCTCTTTCAGCTTAAAGCCATTTCTTCTTGTCCTGTCACTCCAGGCCCTTGTCCAAAATCCCTCTCCAGCTCTCTTGGAGTCCCTTTAGGCACTGGAAGGGGATTCTTGGAGCTTTCTCTTCTCCAGGCAAAGGGAGGCCAGCTTTGGGTCACACAATTGATTTTAAATCTGGTGTTCCTTGACTTCACCATTCCTGACTTTGTAACTGGGATAATTTCAACAAAACCTTTGCCTTTACAATTCCTACAGTTTTTAAGAGCCAGAATAACAACAAAGTAGGAAATTGCATCATATCACAGCACAGTAACCCCTAACTGGGGTCCCTCGACATTGCCAGGGATTTATGGATCCACCACCCAGTCCTTTGGCACTGGGATTACTGGGATAACCTAGGAACACACTTAGCTGTGAGCACCAAACCTCAGTTTATCAAATCCCACTCTTTTCCTCCCAATCTCCATCTGCCTCTCCTCTCCCTGCTCCCAGCTGGAGCTCGCCAGGCTGGCAGCTGGACAGCATTCCTGGCTCCCAGCTCTGGATTGTTCCCGAGCAGCAGGGAAGGACGCTCACAGGGCATACCCACTCCTAGAGAGCAGTGTTCCCCCTGCAAACCCTCAGCATTCCCAGTAATGAAGGGATAATTGCTTTGTGAACGTAAGCAAGGGCGGTTTCCTTTTAATTTCGGGGAGCTGCAAGCACAAATCTCTACCCTGAGAAATTCCAGCTGCCACTGCTCAGTGCTGAGAGGGAAAGCTGCCTTCCCACAGGAGCGGTGGCCAGCCCTCCCCATCCCACGAGTGAGGCAGGAATTCCTGGCCAGGGATCCTGCAGCCCCTTCCTGCTGCCCCCACCCTCGGGAGCCAGTCTGGGATTGGGGGAAGGATGGATGGATGGATGGATGGATGGATGGATGGATGGATGGATGGATGTGGTCCCTGGGGAGCTGGGACTGAGGGAGGGGACAAGGCAGCTCCTCTCCAGCACGGCCAGAGCAGGGAGCAGGAGGTGATGAATGAGCCCCAGCTGTTGGAAGGAGAGCAGGAACTTGAGGAGAATTTGGATGGGGATCTGGGAATCCCATCCAAAGGAGCTGCCTGTGGACGGGAAGCGGCTCGGCAGGATTTGGGATTAAAGGATGTTGGTGGGGGCAGAGATGCTCAAGAGATCCCAGCAAGAGCTGGTGGCCAGACACCTCTGTGTGCTCTCACCTCTGGGTCTTCCCTGCCTTCAATTCCTGGGAAACTGGAGGGAGGTGGGCAAATGGGGAAGAGACAGGACAAGGATCCACTGAGGGCTTAAAATAGAATGGAGGAAAATAAGGCCTGGTCATGGAGGGGCTGGGGAGGCACAGGGCATTCCTGGAGGTCAGGGAGAAGGGAGATTTAGTGGGACAGAATTCCTGGGATGTACAGAACAGGGATAATCTGGGAGATAAACAGGAGCTCAGGGGAAATGGGGGTGGAGACTCCCCCCAAGACTCCTCCTGGGGGGTCTGGGCAGGGGTATGGGAGGGCAGGGGTCACCTGGGAGCTGTGCCATGGGATGGAAGGGACCCAGGAATTCTATGGGTGCAGGAGGGGATTTTCCCAGTACCCACAATTATCAAGAGATCCTTACCATTCTTCACTTGGATTGCTGAGCCTTGGCCTTGGAGATGGACCACAGCTGGCTGCAGGGGAGAGCACACGGGTTGAGGATTAATGGGAAGCACCATGTCAATCCACAAAAATCCCCCCCAAAGCTGGGTTTTGCATGGAAAGATCAACCCACCTGGATGTCTCTGGAGCTGGCCTTGTCTGTGGCACCTGCAAAAGGCAATTCCACATCATTGAAGAAGAAGGTTGAATGAAAAATCCTATAAATAACACTTCTTTTTATCCCAAAATAACCCTGAAGTCCCATACAAATAATTTTTCTTACTCCATGATAACCATTAAACCTGTTTTAACAGCAGGAGGGATATGGGGTGCAGGTAATATTAAAATATATAAACTAGACATATTAAATATTAAAAATTATTAAAAAACATATAAGAAAAAAATTATCTAGTTTATTTCTGGCATTTCTGTCCAACCATTAAAATTATTTTGTTATTCAACAGCTTTCCACTAGAAGGAAAAATTGCACAACCCATTCCCTGATCCACAGTGGGAATAAAACTTGGCTGCCAAGATGCCAAGTTTGCCTCTGCAGGTCATTCACTGCATCTCCCTTCCCTGGGAGCCAAATCCTAATTCAGGAGGAGGTGCACAGCAGGGAGCTGAGGGGCTCCTGCAGCTCCTGCTCACTCAGAGCCATGGAATCCCAGAAATTCAGAAATGGTTAGAAGGGTTGGAAGGGTCACAGCCCATCGAGTTCCACCCCTGCCATGGGCAGGGACACTTCCATAGGCTGCCCCAAGCCCTGTCCCACGAGGAAACCCAAGTCCTGCCCCAGGCTGTTGAGCCATCGCATCCTGACACCCTGGTGACATCTCGGGTGACATCTCTGGTGACATCTCGGGTGTTCCCACCTGTCCAGCTCGGAGCAGAGGGCAGGGGTGGATCCTTACCTGAGGGGCCCTGCACTCCAGGTGGTCCCTGAGGGCCTGGGGGGCCAGGGGGGCCGGGTGGTCCCATGACGGTCGTGCCTGGAATCCCGGGGATGCCGGGAATGCCGGGGGGACCCTGTGGCCCAGGAGGCCCTGGTGGCCCTTGGGGACCATTGGGCCCTGGAGGACCAGCCTTTTTACCTGGAAAACACAAGGACAGGCGTTACCTGGGGCTGTGGGGTGGGCTTGGAGCTGCAGGAAATGGGAGTTGGGGATGGATCACTCCAGGACATTGCCCCTCTGGAATTGCTCTGGAGGCTGCAGCCATCCCTTGTTATTTGTTGGGCTGACTGAACGTGGGTTGAGCTTTGTCAGGACAAACCTCTCCAACATAAAAGGGTGGGGTGGGTGTCCTAAGGCTCTGCACCATGAGGACAACGCTGCCGACAGGGCAGGACCAGGTCAGCACCCTGCAGGCTCCTTCCTACTGGGAATTACACCTCAATGGGGCACGAGGACTCTCCGGGGCCTCTCAAGGGATGGAGGCTCAGGGGATCTCTTCCCACAGCATGGGGTCAGTCCTGGGGCTGGTGACATCCCCACAGACCTGGGATGACCTCCGGATACAGCCAGGATGCTCCCACAGCACGTTCCAAGCGAGCCAAGGCTGCGGTGCTGTGGTGTAAATGAACCACTCTGCAGTTCCTCAGTTTGCTGGGTTTCCATGGAAAACAGGGATGATCTTCCCTACCTGTTACACGTTAGGACTGGGAGATGATCCCCATGGCTTGGTCTCCTCCAGAGGGCAGTTCAGAGCTGAGCTCCAGCTCTTCCCCAGCATTACTGGAAGAGCCCCTGTGCTGCTTGTGCCTCAAAATAATTCAGTGTTTTGGGCTTTGGATGGAGGAAGGGGCTTGGGAAGGACTGACCCCATCCAGGGGATGGAAACACTGGAGAATTGTTACAATCACAGAATCCCAGACTGGTTTGGTTGGAAAGGACCTGAAAGCCCATCCAGTTCCACCCATGCCATGGGCAGGGATAAATTCCACTATCCCAGGCTGCTCCCAGCCCTGTCCAGCCTGGCCTTGGACACTTCCAGGGATGGGGGAGCCACATCTTCCCTGGAAAACCTGTCTCAGTATTTTACCAGTCTCAAGGTAAAAACCTTCTCCCCCTACCACGATCCTCAAACACCTCACACGTCCCAAGGAAGAGAAATGACATAACCACATCAGGAACGACTCTTACATACACAAAACAGGATGAAACAAACTCTGCAGGGAAAGCCTGGTCCCTGCTCTTCTGATTTTCCACAATCCTGACAAAACTGATGATCTTTTGATGTAGTTTTTTAAATGCCACTTTGGAACAGCTTTTCTGCCAAGGAACATAAACGCAGCAAAATCACTTCAATTGCTGCCACGAGGTCCCCAGTAGGACAGAATTAAACTGGTATTTACACCACAGCAGCAGTTGGGATATGAAATTATAGTTGTTGGAAGAGTTTCTGAGTACATTTATGTACTTGTTTCTCTACTAATGTCCATCTTTGTAATGGACAGGAGTGTCAGGAAAAATCCTTCTGTTCTAGCACAGGAGTGGGAATCTCTGGATGGCCACTAGCCAGGAGCAAGGGCACAAGGACATCAGTGTGGGACAACTGTGGGCACAATTTAAACATGCAGGAAATGAAGTTAAAGTAAGCAGGGGTGAGAAAAGCCACACTGGTGTCCTACAAAAAGTGGGAAAATGCTTCAGGGGACAAATCTCCACAGCAATATTTCCAAATCAGCAGCCATGAGCTCCAACCTGAGCTGGCCACAATCCAGCCTCCCTCTAATCCAGTATTTCTCCTCCTCCTCGGGATGATGCTTTGGAAATGATCACCTTGAACCACACCAAACTCCTCTCACTGACACCCCCCATGGCATGTCCCCCATCCATGGGAATGCTGCTGCTGTCACTGCAGGCTTCCCTTCCCAAGAGGGATGCACATCACAGCTGGTTTAACTCATCTGCCTCCCAAATCTGCTCTGCTGCTCAGGGAGCTGCTGCTCGAGCAGTGACACCATCGCTCATCCCAGCGACACACTTCTGTGCCTTTCCCTCCCTCAAGCACTCCTCTGCATCAACAAACCTCACAAGACAAAAGATATTCCATTTATTATCCGACATCTCCCTTATCAGGTCTCCAAGGAGGGTCCCAGTACCCAAATCCCAGCCTGCCAAGTCTCCCATGTCCGTACCCAGGGGCTCCAAAACTCAGAGCAGGGAGTTCTCCATAATCCTCACTCATCAAACAATGAGCTGCAACTCGAAAAAGAATTAAATGTGACAATACCATAAAATTAAGCTACTTTATACAGCTGTATGCAATCCAGCTCCATGAGACCCCCCTGCCCCTCTGGAATTGCTCTGGAGGTTGCAGCCATCACTTGTTATTTGTTGGGCTGACTGAACGTGGGTTGAGCTTTGTCAGGGCAAACTCCTCCAACATAAAATTTTACACTGCTTCTCAGAGAAAATACAAAAGCTAAGTGTGGCCTGTTCCCACCTCTCAGCTGTGGCTCGGCAGTTCGCATCCAAGGATTAAAGCCATTTGATGTGCTACTGCAGTAGTACAGACATGGAAAACTCGACTGCTCAGATGCTTGAACTCACTAAAACCCCTGGAATTAAATGTGGGACTCTAAGTGTGGGACCCTTAGTGTGGGACCCTTAGTGTGGAACCCTAAGTGTGGAACCCTAAGTGTTCCCAGCAGTCCCACAGAAACAAGGGTGACATCAGGAACCCCCCAAAAAGGGCTGCCTGAATAATCCAAATCTCAGCAAACCACTGCAAACTGCCTGAGGAACATCACCAAATCCACAAAACTGAGCAACACCCAGAAGGGGCTCATAAAATGCTAATTTGGAGGTTAACACAAGGAAAAGCGGGATGCAAAGTGTGCTCATGCTGAGTTTGGTGGGTCTGGAGGAGAATCCAAGCTCAGGTTGGCAGGATTGGGATGAAAGCCAAGGCTGGCAAACAGCAACAGCTCCTGCTATTTGCTACTGACTTAACTCTTCAAAAGTGGAGAATCTTCAGGATGACTTCCACACAACACAATTAACTTTTTTCAGTGTTTAAAGAAGTTTTAAGGGTGCCTGTGGGTGTTGTTCCAGCTTTTCCTGGAGAGGGAAGCTGCCATTGGTTTCTCCTTTGTGCTGGCCAAAGAGAATTCACAAAACACAGAAAGGAAAATTCATTTAAAACTCAAACTTACCCTTTTTCTTGTTTTTCACAGAACTTGGACCTACAAAGGGAAAAAAAAAAAAAAGAAAACTAGTGAAATTCAGGGATCATTTCATCAGAGAAAACCCCTATTGCCATTTTAATTTCCAAGTGGACAATGGATGTATTTGTGGCCCATGCAGCAGCACAGGAATGGTCTCAGCTGAGAGCAGTAACCCAAATTTCAGAGCATCACAGAGTGGCTGGGATTGGAAGGGACCTTTAAAGATCATCTGGTCCAACTCCCCGCTGACTCCTTGTGAGCCAAGTTGTTTAAAAATAAGAATAAAACACTAAAAAACCACAAAAGCAAAGAATTATTCCGAACTGGCTGTTTGAAACAATGGGAACCCAAAGCTCCCGAGCATGGAGAGAAAATATTTACAGTGAAGCTGAGAAATGACAGGACTTTGTGAGCAGAGGCTGAAGTGTGAAACATGTTCCACTGCTTCCCCGAGAATTCATCATGTATGGGAATGAACTGCAAAAATCCCCAAATATTCCCTCGTGATTCTAGAGGGAAATCCCGCTAAAACCTGGGGTTTAGCACAGCAGTGAATGAAATCACCTTTAACTCAGAGAAAATTATAACTAACTGAAGGTAATGAGGTTGCTTTGAGTCTGAGGGGGTGGGGAAAGGTAAATTACCAATAGAAGAGCTTTTTCCCCATGGACAGTTAGAGGAAAACTGGGAAAAGGACCAGAGAAATTACCCATCAACCTCAATAACGCCTTTCCAACAGAAATATTGGTTTTCTTTCATTGTGCTGTAATGGGAAAATGATGGTATTATCTACAAAAGGCATTATCTATAAAAGACATCCTCTACAAATGGGGGTATATATAATTTTAGGGAGAAATTCTTCCCTGTAAGGGCTTGGCACAGGGTGCCCAGAGCAGCTGGGGCTGCCCCTGGATCCCTGGGAGTGTCCAAGGCCAGGCTGGACAGGGCTTGGAGCACCCTGGGATAGGGGAGGGTGTCCCTGCCCACGGGGTGAAAGAGCTTTAAGGTGCTTCCATCTAAATGATAACTTCACTATTTTAAATAATATTTTTATTCAATATTTTACTAATCTTCACAGGTTGGACAACACATGGATTCCTAACGATGCCATCCCAGCATCCCACTAGGAATCCGCACCAGACTGCAAAACATTTTAGGCTGGACAGCCAGGCTCCTGAGTCTGCACTTCTGAGCCCCACCAGTCCTCACTGTAGCCACCAGCCACTGAACAACATTAGAAGAGGAAAAAAAAAATCCCATTTAAAGATCCCAGCCCATCCCAACACAGCGAGACGCGAGCGGCTGTGCCTCGGCAGCCCTCGGAGTCACGAGAGTTTATTTCATGTTCCATAGATCCCACCATTAGCACCAGAACCAGAGTGAAAGTACAAATAGCTGTGGCCAGCCAGACACATTTGGGCTGGCTGGATCCAATTAGCTTCAAAGATGACTGGGAGGAATGAGAACCACATGGGATGTCAATGTTCGCAGTCTATATTACAACACACGCATCTGTTCCAGGCACGGCAGAGAGAGATGTTATGGATCTGCAAGTGGAGCTTTCGACAGACACAAAAATATTCCTGACACGAGGGGGAAAAAAAAAAAAAAAAGCTCAGGATTATTAAGCTTGGGAGCTTCTGAGTCTCTCTGGGGTTTGCATCTGTTTGCCTCCCGAGAGCAGGGGGGATTATTTAATTGGAGCGTGGGGCTGAAGCTTCTGCTGCAGTAGAATTCCCCTTGGTTCTGCTCAAAACGGGAAGTTCATAGCTACTGCTCCATTTAGGCTAAAATGGTAATCAATTCCTGAGGCTGAGCTGAGGGCCACCAAAATTTCAGATCAATATTCCTCTCAGGTGCTGAGGTGTTGAGGAATAAGGCTTGAAAACGTGGCTTGATGGACGTTGTTCCAACATTGATGTGCAGAAGAGAAAAAGGGAAATTAAAAAATCCTTTCTGCCAGGGTTTTCAGAGGCTACAATCCAATATTTAAACAATAAACCTGCTAAAATATTTTAGAATACTGTTCAAAATATTTAAACTTGCATTTAATGCACATTTAAGTTTAAAACTTAGATGCAGTGGTTGAAGACATAGATAATATCATTATAATATAATATTTGACTCATTCCTGGCAGTGTCCAAGGCCAGGCTGGGATAGGGGAAGGTGTCCCTGTCAGAGGCAGGGGAATGATTTCAGATTTAGGGTCCTTCCCACCCAAACCAGTCTGGGATTCCATGATACATCTGACCCACTGTTACCTCTTAACTGATGGTTAAACACCTACAAGCTATGCAAACCTAAGTGTTTCCCACCCTGCCAATCCCACCTCCCCATCCCATTCCTGCCACGGAGAGGCTCCAGGACTCAAAGCCCACATTTATTTATTGTAGTTTCATGCAGGTCTTGATTCCAAGCATGGCCCAAGAGAAAACCCAGTTTTTTTTTTTCCACTCCATGATGTGGACCACAGGTGCATCCCCCATGCTCCTCCACTGTATCAAAAACCAAATTACAGGATATCTTCTGCTGCTCCAGAGTCTACAGAGCTGCCCCTTCATGGAGAAAGAAACTGGTTTGATTTGAAGGGTTTCTGACTGATCAGCATCTTCCATACCTGATTTCAGGGGCTTTGCCATGCTGCAGTTGAGGATTTATTCCAGTCCCAAAGGGATCTAAGAGCAACCCAACCTCCCAGCTGCTCCCTGGCACCTCTTTACCCTTCTTTGGAAGGCTGCACCTTTGTAAGTGCACCTTTCTGCTCCTCATGAATCCTTTTCCAGATCCATCAGGAATGTCCCAGAGATCCAGGTGGTGCCAGCTGCCAGGACTGGATGGGACAGCCCCCCAAGCACAGTTATTCCTCCCAGTTTCTGTCCTTCCCACCAACCCCACCTCTCCCTTTCCACATCTTGTCTGTTCTCCTTCGAGGTCAAACCAAAAGAAGTCTAACCCCTTCTATTTTTTTCTCATCTTTCAACTGGAATTAAATATATGCTTAGACTCTGATCACTCCTTGAAGGAGTCTGTTCACCCCTTGTTTAAGGGGAGGGAAGCTGGTCAGAATTGTTCATACAGAAAGGGGTTGGGAGAGCAGGACAGGCTGGATGGCTTTGAAGGATAATAAGCATGGAATGAGATTCAGTCATACAAAATATACAGTCCTATAAAATATATATACATGGGAAATAATAAAGCCTTCTGGTGGATGCTGGAGGACACCTGCACGTGCTCAGCTGCTGCTGCTCAGCCAGGCAAGGCAGAAACACAATTCTAAAATGGGAATAACTCTGGAAAACGTGGGGAAATCCTGCTGCCATTTAGTGATGGGCTGAGGAAATCCTGGGAACAGTGAAGTCAATCCTGATCATCAGATACAGAAAGATGAATTGAAATGAGAAGAATTCCACAGAAAGGCTCCTGGGAAGGGCAAGAAGTGGGCAAGTGAGCTTGCTTTGGTGGCCAGCACTGGGAAAGGGGTGAGAGCACCACTGGGAAAGGCTAAAGAAGGAGAAGACCTGGAGGGCTTCAAGAACGGTGCTGGGACACCCAAATTGTTCCCCAAGACCATTGAGTTGGGAATGAGACTTCCAAGGAGAAGCACAGGTCTGGGGGGATCTTCTTGCTCAGAGAGAGCCCTCCTGTGTCTCAGGGCAGGGCTGGAAAGTCTCTCTAAAGTCTCAATTCCCTTTGGAATGTTACTTTTGGGATTATTTTTGCCTAACCACAGAAGCCATTGCTACTGAAGCTGCTGCTACCTGGTGTCCTCCTACCACTGATTTCCCTTTTCCTGTAGGAAAAGCCCCTGATTCTGCTGTAGTAACTGGAATTTCTCATCCCAGGATGGGATTCCCCCAGGAAAGATGGGAGCAGGAATGCTGCCTGCAGGGCTCTGGACACCCTGGTTGTGAGCAACACTCCAGAGCTAGACCCCTCCAAAAGCTGATTTTCCACAACTATAATATAAGGAAATATAAGGGGATATAAGAAAAGGAATGTCAAGCCTGCAGGAGGGGTAAACCTAGAGGGGAAGGCACAAGCAGGAAAGACATCTCTATATAATGACAAAACACCTCAACCCAAACAGAACCACCACAGGTAGAAAGCTCCAAGCCACTCCAAAAAACTCCAAGTCCCTTCCAGCAGAAGCACTTGGGCTTCAGATGCAAGCATCTCCCTTGAAGCTGAGGCAAACGCTTGCAAGAGATAATTTTTGCTGTGCAAACCCCCAGCTGTGGCCCAGCCAGCAGCAGAAGACATCTCCCATGCTTCAGGGAGCAGGTTCCAGCCCCAGCTCCTGCAGCCCTACCATCTGCTGGATCAATTCCAAGGCCTTCAGAAAAATCCCAGATGGTGATGCAACTCAAGGATATTACATGTGACATGTTTGCTCTTAGCAAGATTAATAGAGTTGACTTTGCCCCCCCTCCAATCTCTCTTTCTGCACGCTACACACTGCTATGATTTACTATAAATACACAAATATCCCAAACTTCTTTAGGACATCTGCTGATATAAATAGGATATTAAAAAACCCCTGCCTTCCCTTATTAGCTGTGTGTGTGGATTAACAAGAAATAGTTTAAATTCCTGCCAAACAGTTCCAACTGGTTTTATGGACAGGAACAGATCTTTGTAATTATGCTGATTTTATATCAAACCTATAAAAGGTTGACCATTATAGGAATCAGCCAAACAAAGGATACACCTAAAGAGGTGCTGAACATGCTGGAATTCCCAGTTGCCAAGAGCAGGAAAAAGCCATGGAATGCCACAAACATGTTTTAGCAGCATCATTTGATTCAGGACATGACACCAAGAGATGTCTTTAAGGTGTTCATCCAGTTTGGGAAAGGTACATGGAAGCAGCCACCAGTTTTGAGTATCCATCCATCATCCATCTATCCATCATTCATCCATCATCCATCATCCATCCATCCATCCATCATCCATCATCCATCCATCATCCATCCATCCATCCATCATCCATCATCCATCCATCA
>PYHW01009577.1:4611002-4640987 GCA_013186435.1 Turdus rufiventris
AAAGGACTGGGATGCTGCCTGAGCCATCTGAGCACCAGAGCAACACCAGCTCCAAAATTGATGGCCCACACTGGGCTGGAATCACTCAGACAGTCTGTACCAAATGCATCAGACTTGTCAGCATTCCGGGCAAGAGGAATCCAGGGAGTTTCACCAAGCTCTGTCTTGGAGCAGAGCCACAGGGAAATGTTTTCTCCACAGTGAAACTGCAAAGGTTTCAGGGGAGATGGGAAACTCACAGAGCAGCACTGGAAAACTAACGATGATTACAGAGTTAGGACTTGGGCTTAGCCAGGCACAGAACCACGACTCCATCAGTTCGGCTTCCCCTGGCATCCAGTCCTTTCCCCTCTCCTCTAAAAGGGATCTGTGCTTTCCTGCGGTAGGGAAGCAGGGGAGCTCTTCCAGAATTTCATGCTCCAGTCTTTGTGTCATGACAATCATGTAAAGTCAGGACTGGAAATCAAATTCCTCACAAAGAAATCAGCAACCTTTCAGCTCTTTTAATCCAAACTTTGTAAAACTTTGCCTTCCCTTCACATGGGCTTTGACCCCACCTGAGACTCCACAGCACGTCAAAACCCCCTCAGAGCAGTCACCAGTTTGGGATGCAGATGCTCCCAGCTGTTTGTTGGATTGTGAAAAGCTCCTTGATGATTTTAACAAAGCCAGGCAAACAAGTACAAATTAAAGCCTTAAACAAACACAGCTCGAGGAGTCAAGGATGGAATTCCTAAGCAGCATTAATTCACACAAGACCTACAGTTGCAGAAATCAGAACTCCTGGAATTCCTCATCCGGGAGGGAACCAAAATCAAGGAGAAACAGAGCAGGACTCACCGTCGGGCCCTTCACTGCCTTTACTCCTTTTATTCCGACGCACGCGTCTCCCTTCCTCTCCAACGTGCAGCTTCTCCTCGGGGTGAAAGAAGTTCAGCAAGGCCAGCTGCAAGAAGAGGGACAAGTTTAAGCATCTTTGCAAAGCTGCTTCAGCCAAGCTGAGAGCTTGGAGCCCAAATGCCAAATCCTTTCCATCAGGGATGAGCCGAGGAGGACGTGAGATGGCTGCTCATGGATCTCAGCGCATCCCTGGAGAAACGTCCCCTTGGAAGTGGAATAGGATTTGGGAAAACTCCACCTGAGGGGTTCTGGCATGGAGAATCCTCCCCCCAGGGATGGGGGACTGCAGGGCTGCAGGGAGATCTATGGCTGGAAATAATCTAACGCCTCAAAGGCCGAGGCGAGAATTCCTAATTCTTCTCTGCAAAACTTGCTCAATCCTGGAGCTCTTCCTCCAGCATTACTCACTGCCAGTAAGTTTTTCCTCTCTCAAGCTCTTCTCTGCAAGCCTCATTAGCTACTGAGATTCAAAGGTCTTCAGGGACCTTTAAATCCAACCCAATATGCCACATAAATTAACACTTTAAACCTACAGCAACATTTGTAACTTGAGATTTGCCAGGAGGCAAAAATTTTATGTAGCGACCTCTTATTCAGGAAAAAATTGCTGCTGCCTTTAACAGATCAACATCCCAACCCAGACATTGGAATTTGGGGACAGAAACCAGGATCCCAGCTAACCCCGGGTGTGGAAGTTCATCACCAGCAGTTCAGCATTTTCCTGTTATTTCCACTTCATAAAAAAGGGAAGTCAAAGACCAATTAGGGACCAAACACCTTCTGTGTGTTACTGCATCCAACAGCCAGGGCTGCTCCGACCAGGATTGGTTTTCTTGCTGAAAAAATTAATGATTTAAGCTGTAAGTGATTTAAGCTGTAAGTACACAGCAAAACAAAATCACAGCCCAAGACAAGAACCAGGAGGCTTCAAAGAGCAGCCCCAAAGGTTATCGAGCTCATCATTGTTCTGAGAACAAAACCTGGGGCATCAAAAGCATCTTTGAAAGAGCAGAGAAGAACAAACAGCTCCCCTGAATTGCCGGGCTCGTTAAGCTCCAGCCCATAAAAGTCCCTATCAAGAGCAATAATCGCAAAGGGCCCTCGGCTTTTCACAAGCCCCAGGGCTCTCACCTCCCCTCCCCTCGAATTCCCAAGGCATTTCCCAAGCACAGCTCCCCTCCCAGCCTCAGCATCCCAGTCCCTCACTCAGATTTTACATCTGCATTTTGCTTTGCTCCAACAAGCTCCAGTGCAGTCCCACAAATGGAAATGTTTGGAAACCCTTTGGTTTCCAAAGAACCCCCAAAGCATTTCTCAAATTCCCAAACTGCTGCTATTTCCTTCTGTCCCTGTGCAGGTCTGCAAAATTCCTGGGTGTTTGTCATTGCAATGATGAGAGGACCCCAAAACGCTGTGGGATGACCTGGGATCAGCTTCCCAAAGCCTCACTTTTAAACATTCCTAAAAAGCAATGATGAGTAAAACTCATCTGCCAGAGGAAGGCCAGGTACAGGGTTGGGTGGACAACTGAAGGCTCTCGTTTACAACGAGGAGTAAAGGACGAGAACAAATCCCAAAGCACCACATTCCCAAAGCTCCCACATCCCACTGCACCGCCCCAGGTGTGGAACTCTGGAGCAGGATGCTCCTGCAGGCACCACCAGCACCTTTCCTGACACACCAGAGCAGGGCCAGCATGAGAACAAATTGATTTCTCTTTAAACCCCTTATTTCACTCCCACCGAGACACTGAGAACTAATTGCAGGAACAAATTGCATTATTTAGGTTAAAGTGTCAATGAAATCCTCAGTGTGGCTTTGGAGTGCGGTCATTGCCTGGATCATTACTGGAGTTTTACAGAACAGGGTGAAATAGAGGCTGCTCCTCCAGGCTGAACAAGCCCAACCCTGCTGCCAGGCTCCAGGTTTTAATCTGTTGGGATTTGTCACTGACCACTCAGAAAAACACTAAATTTTGGCTAAAAGTAATCTACCCATTCAACTCTGTATTTCTAGTCAGAAAGAGAAATGGCAGCGAGGGTGAATGACTGAATCCCACCTTTTCCTTAGGAAACAAGCCCATAAAAGCAGCTTGTGACACTGTGAACAACTGGGACAACTCCCATGAAACTGCGCTTTCCAGGAGAGCAGCGACACATTCAGCCTGGGAAAGGACACAAGCCATGAGAGCAGAGAGAGGGGCTATCCCCAGGGTGCACCTTGCAGAGCGCTTGGAATGATGCAAATAATGGCACTGACCCTCCAGTGACTGGCACCGAGGGCTCGGGGGTCAGGGATGGAGGCAATGCTCAGACCCCTGGCGAGGTCAGGGCCAGGGAAAGGGTGACCAAGCCATCAGAGCCACCAAAGGCCAAGTCCCTCTCTGGGGACTCAAGGGCTCCCTTGTTCCAGGGCTGCAGCTGCCGGGGGTCAGGGGATGAAGGGCCCGTCTGTGTCCGCCTGGGAATCGTGGCCGGCACCACTGGGATCTTTTTCCATTCACCAACCCTGAGATATCATAATACACTGGGAAAAAAATCCTCCCTGTGAAGCCTGGGCACAGAGAAGCTGCGGCTGTCCCTGGAAATGTCCAAGGCCAGGCTGGACAGGGCTGAGAGCAACCTGGGACAGTGGAAGGTGCCCAAGAACCAAATTATTTTTAAGGCTCCTTCCTTCCTCTGCATCAACCCTGGGCTGTGCCACCTTGTGCAGAATTCTAAAAGGAATTCTTACCTGATTTCACTGAAACTCCTCATGCTCAAAGTCACAGGGAGCTGATTCAGCCTCTGCACTTTTAGAGCCAGAGAATTTTTCCGGAGTGAAGCACACACAGCTTCTTTTTTGGGAGCAGGTATTTTCCCTGCACAGTCTAAACATTCCCCATTTCCCTCCTCCTCCAAACTAAAGCCCTCAAATCACCTTTAATTTTAGCAACACCGTAGGTTTAATCAAGAGAATCACTAAAGGTCAAAAAGCCAACACAGGAAAAATCCCAGGGGAAGGAATTCCTCAAAATAACCTGGGAAACAATAGCACAGGCAGCGCTCGCCAGAGGGAATCGGATCTGCCTCGGTTTCTCTGGGCAAAATAAAACAAAACAAAGGCACACAGAGCTGGCTTTCCCTGCAGAACCTGCCTGGGAAACACTGGACAAAGGTGCTGCAGGATGGGTGTCAAGGGAGCACGGTGGGAACTCCCAAAATACCAGGGCCTCTCAAACTTTGGAGGATGGACATTCTGCACTCCACACAAGTAGGGGTAAAAAAAAAGGGATTATTATTTTTCATAAAATAAAGTATTATTTGTCCTGTCATTCCACGCCCTTTTCAAAAGTCTTTTGTAGAGCACTGGGCACCAAGGGAATGTATTTCCAATGGTCAAACAGCTTCAAAGGAAGAAAAGTGGGAAAATATAATACAACTCATATAATTATGCACAAAGGGTGGATTTTTCCCTAGGTTAAGTTGGTAAGAAGAACGAGTGTCTTCTTCCTGGAGAAGGGAAAACACCCAAACCTTCAGGTGTACAAGGACTTTTGGGTGAAAAGTTAAAAAAAAAAAACAAACAAAGATTTTCTGCCTCCAACAGCTCCAGTTCCAGAAAACCAGAGCTCAATGTCTTAAAGTACCTGAGAAAGAAACCCATGAACTCACACTCTTGAACAAGTGTTTAACAGGATTGTTAAAGTCAAATTCCCTCTTTCTTTGCAGTTTGGGAGATGAGCAGTGTGAGGAGCCTAAGAACCAGCCCAGGCTCTGCAGCAGCATTCTCTACAAGCAATATTGTTATTTTTTTGGTGCTCTCAAGTTCAGCCTGTGGTTCAGAGGAGCAGCTACTTGAATATCAACCCCATTGTCCTCCAGAACTTTGCCTCTGGTCACACGTGGTGCAAAAAAAAAAAAGATCAAGTAGATAATTTATATTCCACCAGCTCAGGGAGTAGCTTTGCTTTATTGAAAAGAAACCCCATTCAACATATTTTAAGAATTGTTTTTGTCATAATTTCTTGCTCCTCATAAAAATGCAAGGAGCAAATGAGGGAACAATTCCCATTTCAACGTGACAGAACTTTGACACCGTGTCTTGCCTGCAGGACAAGCCACAGCCCTGCCTGCCAAACTCGTGGGATGGGATCAATACCGTGATGGGGAGGAGCAGAGATGGTAAAAGCTCCACCAGGCACCTTCCTCCCCAAAGCTGGCACTCCCAGCTGGCTGTGAATCCTCTGGAGCAGCTTCCACACCATAACAAACCCCTTCCCTCAGTTTCTTTGTGTGAAGCTCCAGTTTGCTCCTCATCTTTAAGATGCCCAGAACTTCTCTGGTCCCTGTTGCTTCACCTCTGCCATCCTTCCCTCCCAACGCCACTCCTGCTCCTTCCAGCTGTTCATCCTGAAGTCCAAGACCCCAGAGGCACAATCCTTCAGCCTGGAGTTGATATAAAATCCCAACTCCTCCTCCTACCAATCTGCACTCAAGGATCCTCACCAAGGTTTTCAGACACACCAGGGAACTTCAAAAGCATTTTCCACTCGAAGCTGTTCTATAATCCCAAAAGAGCAGTGATGCTAAGGAGTTCATCCAGGTGGGAAGTTTGGCTGGGAGAAGGGATTGAGGTCCAGGCAGGAGGGCAGAGCTGTAACAGCAGAGCCACCTCCCTCCCAACACTCATGAGGAGTTTCACAAAAACGACAGCCAAGGAGTCAAGGGAGTACTTGACCACTAGAAAACAGAAATGGACTTGGAGATGGACCATGGAACGCCATGGACTGGGGGCACAGAACCTGCCAGCGGGCAGGAACCCCGCTATGAGCACATCTACACCCTGACCATGCCACCAGTGCTTTTGGGAAGGGGATCTGAGATGCTGCCAACGTGCTGAGCATCCCTGTCCATGAGTCAACAGCCTGTCCCAAGGACTGTGCCATTCCAGTTTGGAGAATGGCACCCTGGGTCTCCCAAGCACTGCAGTAACAGGCACTGACTGGAGAGCAGTGAAGAGAGGGAGCAGTTTTTCCCCAGCTTTTACTGGTATTTTGCCTTCATTACCCAGGAGAGCACTGTGTTTTGCAGGACAGAACCCTAAATCCAACTGCCAGTTCTCAGTCCAAGCCAAAGCTATGGACACAGGGAATGAATGACCATCAGAACAGCTAATATATCTTATAAACTTCCCTTCAGAACCAAACCCTGCCCAAAACCTTCCCTCTCCCTTCCTCCTTTCCATGTGGAACTGGGCTTTAAGCAGACCTACGACAGCAGCAATCATCCTGCAACTCCCAGTCCAAACTGGAATTTCCTCCTTTCTTCGAATCCAAACCTCCCCCAGCTCACTCAGTTCAATGAGCAACATCACAAATATTTACATTTCCACCACTGACCCAACTGAACACATCACTTGATTTTTACTTCCAATCAGCTCAGGAAACCTGGAGCAAATGCAGGTAAACCTGCCAGGTAAGGACACCACAGAGGCAGCAGGGAGATGGATTTGCTCCTCATGGGAGGAGTGAAGTGTAACTTTGGAAAAGGAAAGTTAAAGCACTCCTTCAGCACAGGCAGAATAACCTCTGGAACCCTCAGAAACACCTTCTGTCTTAAACCTCCATAGAAAATTGGTTTCAGGCCCACAGTCTGAATCCCTGGTTCCCACACACCCCACACCTTTCCCTGACTGTACGAGCACCTCAATCACTAAATCTGACCCCAAACCAGCATCACCTCAAGCCTGGAATACCATGGTTTGTTCAACAAGGCTGTTTGCCCACGCACTTGTCTCAGACACCTTTCCCTGGAGCTGCCTTGAGCTGGAGTGGGGTTTTGATGGGGGAGAAATGTCACAGAGATGGACACAGCTCCAGCTGAGCCATGGCCGAGGCTTCCCAGTCCTTACACCTGCTGGCACTGAAGGGAAAGCTCAAACACAACCCAGATGTGAGGAGAACAAGGTCAAAGCTGAGTTTAACACTGCACATGAAGACACCTGCAGTGAATTTTTTACTGGTAGCAGGGGTAAGAGATTCCTGCTGCAGGCTCCGGGTCCAGCACAGCACAGCCAGGGAAGCTCCTTGCTGGGAACAGGCTGAACGCTGAGAGGGATCAATGTCAGCAAGGTAAGGAACTTAAATCAGTTCCTTTTGCCTCCCAAGGAAATCAAATTTAGCTGTGAAGCAGCGCCAGGCAGGGATCTGCTGTCTATTAGCAGGAATTCTCAGTTTTTCACATTTTAATTAGCTTTTGTAGCCCTTTTCAGGCCCATTTTCAGCCAGCTGGGCTACGCCCCCTTCCAGATGGAGGTCATGGGTTCTTCTCCTGCATTCCAACAGCAATTCCTTCCTTATTTGAGCAGTTAGATTCCCAAAATATTCATGCATTTTATAAAACACAGCACACACTTGATCTGGGGGAACCCAACCCTCAGCAATTCCGTATCACCATAATTCCTGTTCCTTTCTCCAGCTGCACCATTGCTCTTGCTCCTCATGACCTGGAGCTTCTCCAGCACATCCAGGACAGCATGAGGTCAACAGCACAATCCTCCTCAAGCCAGAATCTCTCTTAAAAATATTCTGCAAATCAGGAGCTGCTCCAGCTTCAGGGCCCTGCTGCTTCCCTTGGAGCACCTCTGCTTCCTGCAGGATGAAGAACCGGGCTCTCTCCAGCTTTAAAGAACCCTTGGAGCACCTCTGCTTCCTGCAGGATGAAGAACCGGGCTCTCTCCAGCTTTAAAGAACCCTTGGAGCACCTCTGCTCCCTGCAGAATGAAGAACTGGGCTCTCTCCAGCTTTAAAGAACCCTTGGGGCTCCTCCTTAGGAGAAAAACTCCTTTTGCCAGGTTTGAAAACACTTTTAGGAATAGCTGGAAGGTCTTGGATCATGGCAGGAGCAATGATCTCAACAGCTTCCACAACCAACATAACACAGACCATGACACGCACGGGGACCATTCCCAGAGGATGCTTTGGATCATTTCCACTGAAGGTGCTTCTCTGCCCCAACTCCTTCAACTCCCACCAATTCCAGATGTTTCTCAAGAGACAGGGGCACTGAAATCCTGACATCTGGGAAGAGCAGCTGATTCAATGCACAATCCCCTTTTTGCACCAATCTCCAAAGCAGACAAACACTCCAGGTGACCAAGCCACCTCTTCCTGCAGGAGGTGACCAACCAGATCCTGCTCTGGAGCTTTGCATTGGGAATGTGGCTGCAGGATCCAAATTTATGGCATTTTTCAGTTCTCTGGTATTTGGCTTTTTATCTCCATTCTACATAACCCCATTGCCTGGAGTGGGACCAGCTGCAGCAAGGAATTGGTTTGGATTCACTCGTGGAGATGGATCCATGCGGGAGAAAGTTACAGGAGAACATCTGTCACACACTGGAACCCATGAACTTCATTCTGCCCTTGCTCTCACACAACTCCTCCTATCGCTTTCGGGGGGAAATCTTCGTAATTTTAAATTTTTTCTGCTGTTTAGGTAATTGAGCTGTTTAAGGAAGTGTCCAAGGCCAGGCTGGATGGGGCTTGGGGCATCCTGGTCTAGTGGAAGGTGTCCCTGCTCATGGAAAAGGTGTGGAATGAGATGAGTTTTGAGGTCCCTTCCAGGCCAAACCATCCTGGGATTTTCTAAATCTATGATAAAGTTTTAAAAACATTTTTCCTTGCTCCATAACAAACCCATGACTTCCTGTCTGAGCGCATTTTTTCCCTTTTCAGCACAAGGGCTTTAAAATCCTCTTTTCTCAATCTGAATGTTAAATTTGGTCTTCGGTGGGGATTAATTTTTATGACATTTTATTGGAAGAAGAAAAACGGAAGGGAAGGAAACAGGAGGAGGGAATCTAGGAGTCCAAATTGAATAGAATTAAAATGAAAACAAGTCTGCTGAAAATGTAACAGCCACAAAATAATGCATCCATGAAATAGTGTGGATAAACATCCCACTGCAGCAACAGGGAAATAATCCAATTATTACCCAGCCATCCACTGGGTAATAAAAGCAATTCCCACACCTGCAGGGATGCATGGAATTGTGGTGGGAGACAGCGACTGCCTGGTTAATTCTATACAATAATCTGCTCAAATAAATTATGCTCTGTTGCCTAATTAATCAGATCCCCTGCAATTAACGTCAAGGAGCCAGTGACCTCATGCAGACAGGATTAAGAGCTCTGCAAGGCTCCGTTCCGGGCACAGCCATGGGAACAAGTCCCCGCAAGGCAGGGCCAGGTGCGGTGCCAGAGATGCTCCTTCATGCAGGAATTGCAAAACTGCAGATCCTACAGGGACTCCTCAGAAGCCAAAATAACACAGCATAGGAATGGGGGAAAGAGGGAACATCCCCTCAAGCCCTGGATCCAGGGAGAACCAAGGGGCATCCCAGCACGTGGCACTGGAGCAGCTCCAGATAAACATCCTGCTTCCCAAAAATCTGGATTATAGAAATGTGGAATGGTTTGGGCTGAAGGGACTACTCCTCTGCCATGGGAAGGGACACCTGCCACTAGTCCAGGTTGTTCCAAGCCTCATGTTACCAGGCCTTTAATATTTCTAGGGTTTGGGGTATCCACCTCCTCTCCAGGCACCCTGTGCCAGCAATGGTAAAAACCTCATTGCAAAAAACCTTAAATTCCGCTGCTCTTTACTCCCCTCCTGGCCTGGCTTCCCGTACCTGTGTGAGCTCAGCAGCAGGAATTTTCTCCTCTGGAAATGAGGACACCAGAGCAGCTCCCACAGCCAGGGCACCAATGAAATCACCGACACGAGGGGAAAACAACCCCAGCACTTGTGGGATGGATCCTTCCAGAATCAAACCAGTGGCAGCCTGACCCCCCTGCCAGCTGTGCCCTCTGGACGTGCTCTGGGATATGTGGGCAGCGGAGGGAGGCACAGGGGATCCCTGATGGCTCCGTGGGATTGGCAAGGCTGGCTCTGCCCCACCACTGGAACAGCACAGCCCTGAGCTAGGAGGGATGAGGTGAACGAGAAACGCCACGATGTGCTGCAGAAACTCTGGGAGAAGGAGCTGGGAGGAGTTCAGGAATGTGAGTTTTCCACAGGCTGCTATCTCACATCCCCGGCCGCCTCTAGGCCCAGCTCTGGGGCCGCCAAACGCGGCTCCACTTGCTGCTGCAGGCACCAGACAGTTCCTAACCAGAACAACATTCCCTGCTTCTCTCCACATGGCAACAGCTCCGTTTTCCATCCCAAAGAGCCATCCCCAAGCCCCCGCGGCCCGGCCGGCGAGCGCGAGCAGCTGGCGCAGCGCGAGCAAGTGGCTCTGGAGGCCGCGCGCAGGAATTCCATTTTCTCCCCAGCAAACAAACCTCAACCACGGCAACCCCGGGTCTCTGGCTGCGCCTGGGGAGCCACGGCGGCCCCAGAGCAGAGCAGAGGTGTGAGTTTGTGCAAGCCAAGCCTTTCTGAGCCGAGCTTTGAAGTGCAGAGCCCGACTCACGTCTTCAAACAGCGCCTGAGGCTGCACAGCAGCATCGGCTCGGCGGCTCCCGCCATGCGCTGCAGCCCATCCAGATGTTTCCAGCCAGGCAGCCAGGCCAGCTGCTGCACAGCTGCCTCGTGTCGGGCTGGGGCAGCTCTTGGGAGGGAGCAGCGCTAGCTCAACATCCCCTGTGACATGTTCTGACTTTGGGAGGCTTGAGAGAAGAAGGGTTTTGTGCCGTCTGAGTTGTTTGTTGAGAGGAGTTTAAGTGAGGAGAGTAGGAAAGGATTTAATGTTTCAGCTCCTGGATGCTGCTCGTGGCTCTGCGGCAGCTGGTTCTGCATTGTACAGTAAAACTGAGGTTAAAACAAACAGAAGGTTGAAAAAAATGGAAGGTTAAAAAAAAAAAAAGGAGCCAGAAAAAGAATTTCATGGACAGTTCTGTCCATACCCAGTGGCTAAAATGAGACTCAACTAGCTTGGACATTTTGGAGCTGGCCAGCAGCTTTTGACCCTGGAAAAGAGACAATTCCAGCAGCAGAGGGTGGAGAAATCAGGACCATAGGATGCCAGATTGGTTTGGGTTGGAGGGACCTTAAAGCTCATCATGTCCTAGCGACACCAGACCAGGGTGCTTCAAGCCCCATCCAGCCTGGCCTTGGACACTCCCTGGGATCCAGGGGCAGCTACAGCTTCTCTGAGAACCTGTGCCAAGGTGTCCCCACCCTCACAACCAGAAATTCCTTCCCAATGTCCCACCTAACCCTGCCCTCTGGCAGTGGGAAGCCATTCCCTGTCCTGGTCCCACTCCAAGGTCACTCTCCAGTGTCCCACAAAACTCCAGCACACAACTTGGGGTGACACAGGAGCTGTGGGGGGGTCTCATCCAGGCACTCCACACTCACCAGCAACAGGAAATGCTGCTGTGGTGAAGAAAAATTAGGAAAACAACCCCCTCCTGCAGCCAGGGACTATTTTCCTACTTCTCTGTGCGAGACAAGCAGTGACATTGCTTGGGGCTCAGCATAAGAAAAAAAGAAATAAAATACTGTTTACAGAGAGAATTTTGCAACCTCTCCAAATGTCATCCTGGGTCATATTTTGCCCATGATGGGGACACAAAACCTGAGGGAAACTCCAAAGGCTGTGGAGCCTCAGGGTGCTCCCTGTGGCTCCTGCCTGGACGTGGAGAGGCATCACCACGTGCTGGAGAAGGACCCACAAACCTTCTGAAGGCTTGAAACTGAAGAAGGATGGAAAATGTTTAACTTTTGCCAGGAAAAAGTATCAAATATATCCTCCTAGGATTTTTCAGACAGCTTGGTTTGGGTTTGTTTGTTGTATTATTTTGTTGGTGGGTTTTTTTTCTGAAGTTGAAACCGGTTTCCTAAATCATCCTGGACACACAAACAACCAGGGACATCACACAATTCAATACCCAAACAAAGATGAATCCACTGGTCAGCTTTTGCTACCAGCTGAGTGGATGAAACCCTTTATTTTTCAATAATGACCAGCCATGCTGCCTGCAGAGCACCAGAAGGTCAAGGGCAGGATCTGGCTAAAATCCCATTCCAGAGGAGCAACAACACCAGGGACCAGCTGGAACCACCGCTGTGGGATTCCCCTGGAGTGATCAGGTTCATGAGATTTTATTTCCCTGACCCCTGGGATCAGCCAAGCTGGGAAAGGCTCCCACAAAAGAGCTCCAAACGAGAGGGGTATTTTACCATAACCTTAAATAAACAAAAGCAGAGGAGAGAGAGGAGATGCTGCTGGGAACTACAAAGGGGAACTGTAAACACAACAGCAGATAAAGCAGATGGATGTTTGAAACAACCATTTGCACTGGAGAAAACACATGGGATCCGTCCCCAAGCCCGCAGGGAATGAATTTACTGCAGCCAGAAACCACGTGCTGCAGTCAAATTTCCATTTATAACCATTACCTGCTAAGCCTGAAAAACCCACAAACAAAATCCAGGGCAGCAGAAATTTGTAACGTTGCAACAGGAAAAAGCAAATGACTGAGGATCCCATGTGGAGAGAAAGATACTGGGAATGGTGCTGCAGGGAGCTCGGGGTGCCTATGGGGCAGAAATTCATCTGGTGGTTTTAATTCCCAGAGAAGTCGGACATCCAGCACCCAAAGGAGAGGGAAATGCTTGGTCTGGATCACATCAGCCTCAGTTCTGACCCTCCTTCTTTTCTCCAGCAGAGAAAACAATTTGATTTTTATTATTAGCCTGGAGAGGTGCAGGGTGGAGGTGGGAAGTGAGTGAGCAGAGCAGGAACCAGCCTCTGGTGAGAGATCTCCTGGAAGCAGCAAAGCACAGAAACCACCAATAAAACAGTCTTATAAAGTGGATTATTTGGGAATGACACCACCGCTTAACCATGGTGTTTTGGTAGCAGCTCCCACTCCCCCAGCAGCACCTTGTGGCTGAATTTTTAAATTTAATTAATTAAACCATGGCCAGGGAGGCAGGAGGAGAAGGTGTTACTGTGGACCACAGTTAAATAACAGATGCACACACTGGACTGAGGCACACTTGGAATGTGCCAGACTCCCAGAAAAGCCCATTCCCCACTTCTCTTTGCTCTGCCTACACACGGCAGTTCCCCACACAGGGCTGGATTAAAGGGGGAACATTTCAGCAGTGCTGGGAAGGGATCCTGAGGTACATGTGCGATCCTAGAGAAATTCAGGGAATTAATGAGCACCCCCCCATTCCCAGATGCTCCCATATATCACTGGGCATGGACAGCACACTCAGACAACTTTATGCAGCAAGGTCACCTTTCAAAAGGAGAAGACACCCAAGGCCTCTTTCAACTTTTAGAGTTGAAGAAAAAAAAGAGAAAAGAACATCTGAAAAGGATGAAACCCCAGAAGCACAAGGTGTAACCCCCCAAAATTCACCTCACTGCTAGAAAACAACTCCCCATGGCCTGAGTGTGTGTGCAGCTCCTGAACCCACTTCCTTGTGGGATGCCAAAAGAACTGTCAGCTCTGCATTCCCAGGGGAGAGGAGGGATTTCTGAACCAGCTGTGTGTGCAGACACAGCTCCAGCAGCAAGTCCCAACACCTTCCCCTCGGGCTCTGCTTTCTGGCCTCACCCACAGCCCGTCAGGGGCTTGGGAGTGATGACAAATCCTGTTCTGCACAATCCCCACAACGGGAAGTAACAAAAGGCTGGGCTGTGTTCCTGTGGATTAGCTGCTCTCATCCCTCTGGCCAGGAGCTGTGCCTGTTCTGTGCATCCATCAGGATAATTCCTCAGGCAGGCATTAGGCACAAAACCCAGGGAAAGGCAGCACAGCCACAACAAACAGCGGCTACCCCGCACTCAAAGAGAGGCACAAGATGAACAGAAGTGCTCTTCACTTCTAGTACAGCCTCAAGCTGTGCCTGAGGAGGTGCAGGGTGGGCAGCAGGAGCAATTTCTGCATGGAAATGTCGGGCATTGGAAGGGGTTTGGAGTGCCCATCCCAAGGAACGCCTGCATGTGGCACTCAGTGCTCTGGGCTGGGTGACAATGGGGTCCCAGGATGGACTGGATGATCTTGGAGGGCTTTTCCAACCTCGGTGATTCTGTGTGATGTTGTGGAGTGGAAAAGCAGCACTTAGTGCAAGCAGAATGTTCCAGGCAGGGAACGTGTGAGCAGGCAGCAGTGGAAGCTGCTCCCCAGCTTTTCCTTTGCTTAGCACCTTTCCTGAGCCCTCAGCTGGAGCTCCATCCACATTCCAGAATCTCCTCTTCACACCAATGCCAGCTCATATATTTCAGCAGCAGTTTTTCCCCTGACAAGCAGATTTTGACACATCTCATGTGGCACTGGAGTTCCACCACCAGTCAGGGCAGTCACCTCCTCCCCTCACAACCACAGGAAAACTCAGACCAGGGAAAAGGAAAACGCACCGGCACAACCCAGGTCACAAACCAAGCTCAGAGCACAAGTTCATGTCCCCTGTGAAGAATCCCAGACTGGTTTGGGCTGGGAGGGAAGTTAAAGTTGATCCAGTTCCACCCCTGCCATGGGCAGGGACACCTTCCACTAGCCCAGGTTGCTCCAAGCTTTATCCTTGGACACTTCCAGGGATGGGGCAGCCCCAGTCTCTGTGGCTGTGTCCATGGAGATGTCCATGGGCTAGGGATGGACAGTGCCCCCACCCCACAAACCCGATGGATGTACATGATACAGCAATATAAATGTAAAGATAAACAGCAGCCTCTTTACCAACACTTCCCCAAAACCAGTACAAAAGCAGTTCCCACCCAGAGCAAGGCTCCACTTTCCCATCAGCAGCACACACAAGCTCCCAACACAAACACAAGCAGATCTGAGGCCATCACTCAAGCCTGCCTGATGAATAATGTTGGGAATAATCCCTTTAATAGCAGCTCTGCTCCCCGTTTCCCTCCCGTCCCTGCCCAGACACGCTCCCGGGCTGAGCTGCTCCCCTGGGCTCTGACGTGGAGACGCAGAATCCCACACTCACAGGATGGTTTGGGGTGCAAGGGACCCGTTTGGGGTCACCTTTGTCACGGGGCACATCACCTGGCCACGGATAGCAAGCCAAAAATTCAGTCTCTGAGTCAAAAAAACCTCACTCCAACCCCTTCAAATTCCAACAACATCATTCCCAACGTGTCATTTACAAAGAAATGAGAAGCCAGAGGAATGGCAGTAAATACAAGGAGAATCTGTTCTTAAAAGACTCTGCTAGAAAAGACGAATCTCAAATTCAAGTCCTGTGCTTCCAACGTGTAAGAGCAGCTTATCATGTTACCAAAACCATCTGATTCGAAGTGAAAAAAAAACCCAATCCACATAATTATCAAACTGCAGGCATTAAACACTGTGTCTTCCCTAATTTTACAACTTTCCTTTGTTAATCACTGATTAACACTGCAAACCCCTGGCCCTTCACACTACAAAGCAACTGAGAAAAGAGGGAGAAAGCTTTATTCCTGCTTCAGAATCTCCAGTTTGGGCATGACAAATCCCTCCTAAACCAGCAAAGTGTGCTCTTAGCAGGTGCTGGCACAGCAAGATGCTCCTTCTTCCCAGTTTATTCGAGAGTCAAACAACTCATGCTAATTTAATTCTTATTTACTGTAGAGCCAATGCTCAGAACTGCAGCACCCAGTGGGTGAAAGGCTGGATTTCTCCTGGAAAACCAATCCAAATAATCATATAGAGAATAAAAACAGACCTAAACAAGACACAAACCTCATGGAGCCTTGAACTTTTAGAGGTTTAGTTGGGAAAGAGTGAGAAGCAACCAGTGGAGCAATAGGAGCCAGAGGTAAAAATAAAAATGCTTAAACAGAGAGAATAAAACAACATGGAGACCTCCCTGCTGCAGCCACAGAAATTAATTAATTAATCTTAGTTTGTGCATGACCTGGCCAAGAAATTGTGATTTCCAGCACTGCTCCTCAAGGTGCTGTTGCATGCCAATTTTATTTCTTTTAAAAAGCTGCTTTTAGTTCACTTATCTCAGTTTTTCCATGTCCTCTACAGACACAGGTCCCTGGTAGTGGTTTTTACCCTGCTCCAGGAGGGATTTCAGGAGGAAATCAAGGAGGAGAAGCCATTTGAAGTTTATCACACTGCCCAGGAGCTGGCAAAGGCCTGGAGCTTTCAATCTGCTCCATCACCACCACAATTTTCATGTTACAGACCTTTGGGACAGACCTTCTCAAGCTTCAAACCCCAACCTGTTGGGGAATATCCTCTACAGCAACGTCTCACAGAGGAAATTCTGGACAAATCCCTTGGCATGCAGAGCAGGAACCTGTGGATCACCCTCCAAAGCCTGATTTGGCACCTCAAAGGTGCACAGATGTGCTGAACTCTCCCTGTCTGCTTCCAGAATTGCTGCTGGATCAGCTCCTGAGATCCCACAGGCTGTAAATCCTGGCAGCCCTGACCCCAGGGAACACGTGCTGCTCCCCACTAATGTCTCCAGCAGCTCAATCCCAACTCCTGCACCACTCCAAGCCTTGCTCCCAGATGCTACAAATTAGTTCTGACTATACAAATCCCAGCCATAACACTAAACCCAAACCTCCAAACAATAGAAGGGAATCCAAACCTCACCCACAGACCGTTTGCTGCTCTCAATAGAATTTTTTATAATGTTTGCAGCATAAATCAGAGCAGAAGTGGCCTGGGTTTGATGACATCATTTGATTTGGGGGTGGACATGGTGATGCCTCTTTTAGTGCCATTAAAGACGTTTCCAAAGCCACCTTGCATGGAGGGGAGGTACTGCCACAGGAACCCCTGGAAAATGCCTCCAGCCCCTCAGGAATCCCAGCTCCTTCACCTGGATCAGCCTCAGGTTGATTTTCCAAACTATCACAGAACAATCCTGGAATGGGTTGGACTGGAAGGGACCTTAAAGCTCATCTTGTTCTACTCCTTCCCCACCTTCCACTACCCCAGGCTGCTCCAAAACCTTGTCCAACCCACCCTTGGGCAATTCCAGGGAACATTCCCATCAACCTGCCTCCATCCCAACCCCGCAGTGCCTCCAAAACAGTTGCCAGAGCACGGAAAAATGGAACAGACGGACGGCAAAGGCACCATCCTGCCTGCATGTGTGCTGCCAGCAGCGGCTGACGCGGCTTTGGGGATTTCAGGACGCCTCTCCCACCCAAAACAGTCGAGTTTCCCTTCAGCAGCCTTGTCCAAGTGAAATCCCGGCTTCCCTCCGAGCTGCTCTGGCACTTTGGGATGCCTTTTTTTCATTAAATCCCTCCTTCCAAGTCGAGAGCTTTTCCTAAATTTAATTTGAGTGAATCACTTTCTTGCCAAAGGAAAAAAACAAATCAAAGGTTTATTCTGATGCTATTGAATTCAATGCCTGTAAATTTAATTTCTATCTGTACTTTTGTTTAAACATTTTATGGTGTTAATTACAACAAACCATGCAAATTAGGCTGCCAGTGGAATAAAAGGCCTGTTCTAACAGATAATAAATAGCTCTCAACCATAAGCTCATTAAGATGCTGTTCGAGTGCGTGCTCCGACTCCCAGGTTGAGATCAAAATCTGCATCCCAAAACCAGGAGGATCTCTGGGGCAGCACGAGCAGTTGGCATGGAATATTGCATTCTTTCCAAAGGAAGATCCTGGAACAAGAGGATGGTCTGAAATCCAAACCCTCCATGTCTGGTTTGGGACTCCAACAGAGCTATTTTAAACAGGTACCACGAATCCTATGCATTATTCCTGCTCAGTCATCAGCATTTAAATGCCAAGCTTGCTGCAAAGAAATGACTTCTTCGGTTGAGTCATTGATATCTTGCAAGCCCCGCTGCCCTGACCCCCACCCTTAAATCCATAGGGAAAAGCAGAAGTGTCAGACACATTCCTTGCAGGCCCTGCAGGAGAAGCTCAGCACCTTTCTGGTCTCCCACAGATTCCATTCTGACCACCCCAAAGGAGGCTGGAGCCCGACACGGACCAAGGAGAGGCAGGAGGGATGGAGAGATCTAAACTTGCTCTTTCTTTACAAAACCTGGGAGAGATTTCATGGACACAGAGTGAAGTTTTCCCTGCCAGCTGCAGGTCAGCCTCAGGTTATGCAGGATTTTGAGGACATCTGATCCTCCCCTTGTGATCCAAGAGCCTGGGAGAGAGGAAGGTTTCCTGCCAACACACTTGTTGGTCTGATAGGCTGCTGACATGGAGACAGAGAGCACTTATCACTTCCAGGCAGGAGCAGGTGATCTGCTGACAGGGCTTCCAGCAGCCAAGGCTTCACAGGATGCTGGTGCATCCCAGGAAAAAAGCTCAGCAGCTGTGGCAGACAGACACCTGCACATCCCACTGGGATGTGGGAACGTCCTCCCACCCCAGGGGCAGCTCTGAGCTCCCACCCTGCAGCAGCCACAGCCAGGGAGGGATGGGGAGACCTGGAAAGGAAGAGCAAGGAGAAGCTTTTCCTCCCAGGGAATGTGAACAGCTTGGTCTGAGCTCAGGACCTCACCATGCTTTACTGGGATCCATCACCACACTGGCCAAGCACCAGGATCCTGCCAGTGCTCCTTCCCTCCTGCCTTTGGAAGGACACCAGTCCCAGTGCCATGTGCCATTGTCCCTCTGATCCTCAAGGGACACAGCCTCAGCCTGAGGAATGTCCCTTTCCTCTGGGCTCATCCAGAGATGAGGATGTGGAACATCTCCACAGTGACAGCTCCCAACATCCCAGCCCCGTCCCACTGTCTGCTGGGTGTGTCTGCAGCCAGCCCAGCAAGGACAAACAGCTCTGAAGCTCAGTCTGCTCCTGCAGGGAATTATCCTCCTCACTAACTGGGAACTGAAGTTAAAAACATCTAACATGAATCCAGTGCGTTTATCCTTAACACCAGCCCTGGCTGTTCCATGGATTTGAGCCCTAGGATAAAGATGGATTTACCACAGAGAGGAGACCACCACTCACAGCCCCTCCAGGCACCACCTCCCTGCCTTCCTCAGCACAGAAATCCTGGGCAGAGCACCTCCAACCACAGATGTTCAACCACACATCTGGCACATCAATGGCTTTCCTCCATCCCTCTGCATGGACAGCGACTCCTTGATCTCCTGATTTAATATGGATTTCAAAACAAAGCACAGGCAGGTGTTTCCCTGCACAGTTGGGCTTTTGGCTCTGTTTGAAAGGGCAGAAGAGCTCAGAGAGCTTCAGGCAGAGCTCTGGCTGGAGGTGGTGGCTCAGGGCTGTGCTCAGGAGATCCAACTGGAAATGTTGGCTCAGCCAAATCCGCCACTTTGGGCATGGGGGCTCCTCAGCACCAACATCTCCCCATTTATGATGGGGTGAACTCCCCAACCCAACCATCCCCTGCTGCTCTTCAGGGCTTCTCCTGTGTCCAGAGGAGAGAACAGAGTTGGGAAAGGGTCTGGAGCACCAGGAGCAACAGAGGGAGCTCAGCCTGGAGAAAAGGAGGTTCAGGGGAGACTTTGTGGCTCTGCACAACTCCCTGACAGGAGGGGACAGCCACAGGGCTTGGGCTCTGCTCCCAGGGACAGGGACAGGAGGAGAGGGAACGGCCTCAGGCTGTGCCAAGGCAGGTCTAGTTGGATATTAGGGAAAATTTCTTGTCCAGCCCTAGAGTCTCCATCCCTGGAGGGGTTTAAAAGCCACGTGGATGTGGCACCTGGGGACGTGGGCTAGTGGTGGCCTTGGCAGTGCTGGGAAAAGGCTGGACTCAATTATTCCAGAGGGCTTCTCCAAGCTGAATGATCCTGTGGTTGTCTGAAACAGAAAATGAGGCCAAATCCAAGGGAAAAGGGGGTCTGAAGGTGAGGTGGGGGCACAGAGCAGCACTGCTGGGACCACTCCAAGGGCTGGAGAAGGTTGGGTCAGATCAATCCAAGGGTGCACGGAGGGGTGAGATGCCTCCAGCTCCCATCCTGGAAACACAAGCCTCATTTATCCTTCCTGGAAAAGAGAGGTCTGGTAGGTTGGAGCTATAAAAGAGAATGGCAAAACATCGCCGAGAAGGAATTTTCCATTCAGCATTAATTAGTTTCCATTAACACCCAATTCCACGGCTCACTTTTAGAAGAAAAGCTCTTTTGTTCCAATTCCAGGGGCTGAAAAGGGCAATGAAGGGCTGAAAATGCTCTTCCCAGAGAAAGAAAAAATATCAGGGTTCATATTCCTGGGGTTTGAGGATGTAGGGAAGTCATTTAAATGCAGAGTTTGGTCTCCTCCTGCCAACTAATTTTGTCATCGATAGAGGAAATTCCAGGGAAAAGCAGTGGCTGTATGAGCATCTTCAGTACTAAACTCCTTCCATCCTTTAGGATAATTATTTGCACAGAATCCTGGAATGGTTTGGGTTGGAAGGGACCTGAAATCTCACCCAGTTCCACCCCTTGTCACGGGCAGGGACACCTTCCACCAGACCAGGCTGCTCCGAGCCCTGTCCAACCTGGCCTGGAACACTCCCAGGGATATAAAAGGAACATTCCACACTTGGAACAAGGAAGGAAATCCAGTAGGATGAGATTAATAAGGAAATAAACAGAAAGGTGACTCTGCCCACATTCCCTAAAGCTCAACACTCCAAAATAAAAATGCTGAGGGTTTCCTCCCGTCATTTCCAACCCTTTCATGCTGCATTTGAGAGTTTTTCAGGGTTTTCCATCTACATGCAGTGCAGGGGATGGGAATCTCCATTTCCAACCCAAGTGGCAGCAGCCAAGCCCGGGCAGGAATAAAGAGGAGCAGGGAATGCTCATCCCATTTCCCACACAGGACACTCAGCCACCCAGAGCTCAGAGCCCCTGGGGTGCCCTCCAAGAGCCTGAGGACAACGTGGGGCTGCACAAGGCAAATCCTCAACCCCTGGGTGCTCCCCATTCCTCCCTGGGGCTGGGGGTGCCCCACTGGGGTGCACAAGGGAAGTTTTCACATCTGCTCCCACAGCCCAGGCACATCCAGCAGCTCCCACTCCCTCCAAACCCCGGCATGGGGGGCACCCCAAACCCTGGGCACCCCTGGAAAGCACCAGGCACCACAGTCCCGGCTCTGCTCCCTCCAGCTTGGCCACATATCCACGCTCCTCTACACAGCCCAAATTCTGCTTTGTTAGGGGTTTTGGGTTGGGGTTTGGTTTATTTTTTATTTTTTTTTAATACTATGTTTAAAGTTGTATATTGTTCCAAAGTTTCCTTGTTTCATGTCATTGTTTGTTACTGTGTTTGAAAGTTGGCACATATTTGTTCAATTAAAGATTTATTTGCACTATTTGTTGAATAAAGATTATTCTTGCTAAAAGCTAAATAAAGTTTCATAAAAACTCACACGTCCCATAAACAAAATACAATGTCCTTTCCAAAAAAGCATTGCACAAAACATTTCAAAATCACTCAATTCATTAGACAATAAATCCACACACAAAATAACCAGGCCTTGCCAGAATACATCATAAAATCTCATTACAACACTTTCAGGCCGGGGCTTCAAAGCAGGAACACAAAGGCTCCACCAACCCCTCAGCCTTGAAAAATTGCTGGCGGCGTGGCCGGAGCGAGTTCCTGGCACCTCCCAAAAGCTTTGGCACCTCCAGCAGCACCCATGGGTGCCAAATCCTTGCCTCGTGGCTGCTCTGGGTGGCTCCTGGCCAGCTGGGCTGTCGTGGTCAGAGTGGGGATCCCGGGCATCACATCCCAGGGGCAGCCGGAGAGCAGCGCTTCCCAAATCAGCACCACACGAACCCCTCTCGGCACAGGAGGAGCTTCCAAAGCCACGGATTCATCCAGATCCCAGCCTGGACATGGTGACACTGCTGAGGTGAGAAATAAGTCCTTGAAGTCTGAGCTGAGGTTTGGGACAGAAAGTGATGTTATAATGCACTGAGGGAATCCCAGCGTGGAAAAGTTGGGATCCCCACGCTCAGAAATGCTTCCCAAGGAGGAGAATGGAAGCCCCAAAGGTTTGGTTGGAGCCAGCACTGACCATGGCAAAGGCACCAGCCCAGCATCTCAGCCTGGCACAGAAGAGGACAGTGCAATCTTCCCATCACCAAAATCAGCATCATGGAATATCCTGAGTTGGAAGGGACCCCCATGGATCATCAGTCCAGCCCCTGGCCCTGCACAGACACCCAACAATCCCACCCTGAGCATCCCTGGCAGTGCTGGCCAAACCCTCCCAGAGCTCTGGCTGTGCCCATTCCCTGGGGAGCCTGGGCAGTGCCAAAACAGCCTCGGGGGAAAGAACCTTTTCCTAAAATCCAGTTGAAAGCAGGTTCAGGTAAACCTTCTCTGCCCCCAAAACAAAGCTGTGCCCTTACACACAACCCCTGACCCTGAGCAATCCTGGTCCCAGGGCACAGAACATCCAGCTGTGAAAACCTGGCATTTTCATTTACAACTCACAGCACCTTGATTCTTCCCACAACCAGAATCTGGAAGTTGGGGAGGTTTTGGGGTTTGTTTCCCTGGGTTTCAGTGCCGAGGGCTCCCAGAGTGCGATGGCCACGCAGCAGCTGTGCTCCCTCCGGCACAAATCCCAAACTTCATGGATGCACTTACCCACTCCCCTCTGAGCAGCAGCTGTCCATGTGGATTTGGTTAGTTGGGAGCAGCTACTCCACAGCAGCACTGGAAGAATCCCCCAGTGCCCAGGAGCCCTCAGCAAATCCCAAAAGAAAGGGATGATGGCAGTGCCCCAGCCCAGCCTGGCTGGGTGTGACAGAGCACCCAGGCTCTGCTGAGCAAGGGAAACTCTGGAATAATGCTTGGAAGAACCTGCTGAGAGAGGGATGAGCCTGTGGAATCGCTTTCCAAGAAAATTGGAAGCGGAGCTGCCTGAACAGCGCAGGGGAAATTGAGGGACGGAGCAGAAAAGGGGCTGGAATGAGATGATCATTAAAGGCCCCTTTTGACCCAAACCATTCCATGATTCCACAATAACAGACCACAGCACAGATGCCCCATCTCCTAAAAACCCAGGACACATTTTCCACCTGGAAAAGCTCCTCGACTTCATTACAATCAGCTGCTAAAGCTCACGCCACAGGAGGAGGGACAGGGACAAAAGCAGCCAAAGGACAAAGACCCTTGAAATGGGGCTTGGAGAGAAGATCCGAGGTGCACAAAGGTTCACAGGGTTAAAACTCTGCTTTTTCCTGCCTTCTCAAGCACATAATCACTTGCTTTAGTTGCTAGAGACGCCTCCCTCGCAGTTCTTGGGGAATATATTGTCTCAGCAGGCAGAGGGGGATGAACTCATCGTGGTTTCCCAATCCTGACCAGGGGCTCTGCGAGCTACTGGCAATACATATAATAAGTTATTATGCAAATAAAAACTGGACCCGGCCAAGGGAAATATGCTGGCTCTTCAAGTCCCATCTGCATCCCAGCAAGGATCTCAATGAACTTTAAAATCCTTATTGTCACCACAATGGGCAATATTATATTCTAGTTTGGATCTGTTCCTTCGGAGCATTAGCTCTCATTTGGAGATATTTTTAGATTTTCCTATCCCACTCCTCATTATGAAACACTGAGCTGCAGATTGATTTATTTCTTAAAAGCAAGTTGCTGTTTTCCCAATAACAGATTTAACAAATTTGTTCCACCTGTTCAGCTATGCTTCCAGTGTCTTTTTTGTGGTTTCATTGAAGTTTTTTTTAATCCAAACCTCAAAGCCTCTAAACTCAGCATTAAAAGACAAGCTCAGCATCATCACTACCACTCACAATTCAAATGCTGCTCCAAATTACTGCAAGCTTTCATTTGTAAGTCGATACAGACACCAAGATTATGGAGCTTAATGGCTGTGGGCACAAACACACACTCTTCCAAGGGCATTCTCCTACTGGAAACCCTGCCTTGCTGGAGCAGGGACTCGCTGCCTCATCCCCTCCATCCTCCTCCCTCACCCCAGCTGACCCCAGCCCCCAACGGCAAACAGAGCTACTGAAACAGAAATTCAATCATCCTAGACATGAAATAATCCTATATTCACCAGAGACTCTCCAGCCCAGTGTTTTCCATCATTTTATGGAAAAAACTGTGGTTGTCCCATCTCTGGAAAGGTCCAAGGCCATGCTGGAGCAGCCTGGGATAGTGGAAGGTGTTCCTGCCCATCTTCACCCCACTGCTTTTAAGAACAATTTGCCCGAACAACCTCTTTTTGTGCAGCCTTAGTTTACAACTGACCATGTGAAAACTCTCAAAAGAATAATTTTTAGCTTTCCCAAACCATTCTTCGGCAAATATTTTAGGAGCAGCACTTCAGGGCAGCAATTTCCTGGTGGGTGATGGGAGTGCACAGGTGTACACGAGAGCTGGCCAAAAATTCTGCTTCATTTATGTGCAAATGGTTCTGTTGTGGAGATTTCAGAGGGAAAGAACAAAACAAGGACTGCGTATGAAATAATCCAAGTTCTTCCAATCTGAGCACGTCAGCACTGAGCAATGACAGCAAAAGCCTGAGAAAAATCATGGAATCGTTGAGGTTGGAGAAGCCCTCTGAGATTGGAGTCCAACCATTCCCTCAGCACTGCCAAGGCCACCACTGACCATGTCCCCAAGTGCCACCCCAGCTGAGGGATGGGGACTCCATCCCCCCTGTGCAGGGCTGGACAACCCTTCCCATGCCAGGTCAACTTGGCCAAGAGAGCCCAACCCCGCCGATCTTCTGTAGCTGCTTCACTGGTCCCTCTGAGCAGCCTGGCAGGTTCCTCTTCCCCACGGACACCAACCCTGGCAGATCTGGGTGGAAAAACCCACGAGGGGCCCAAACTCAGCCCAGCCCAACGAGCAATTCCTGATCAGCGAAACGAGCGGCACAATCCACTGGATGTAAAGATAAACGGAGTGACTCCTCATCCTCCTGCAGCTCCAGCTGCCACACACATCTCCCAGTCAGAACTCCCTAAATCACTCACCCTGTGGGTGAAGCCCTGGCTACACCAAGCCCAGCTGAACCCACCGACCTAAAAGGCACCACAACAGAAGCTGCCGGGGCCACGGGACCAACAGGGCATCACAGACAACGTGGCCAATCTCCTCCATCTCGAAACCGCCATAAATTTTCCCCACAGAAGTTCAAGATCCTCAAACCCAGAGAAGTGGCCTTAAAAAAAACAAAACAAAAAAAAAAAACAACAAACCCCAAACATCCAAGCAATTGCCCTGGGTTTTGTTCCATCTCAGGCGCCCGTCAGGCTGACACGTCCCGACACGAGAGCCCGGGGGCCAAAAGGGACACGGGGACATCGGCTCAGCCACGGCTCCTCCTGCTCAGACCTCTCTCCCCAGAGCACAATTCCCTCCACAACCAACCTCTGCATCAGCAGGGACGTTTCAGCCGGGTCCCTTTCAGGGTAAGACCAAAAGTAAAACCCAGGGAAGGCGAGCAGCGATTCCAGCTCTGTTCTGGGGATATTTCATGGGAAGATGTCAGCTCCTCACATTTAATGCTGACACTGTCATTTTGCCCTTCAGGGAGAAGAAAGGCATGTAAGCAACACAAACCAAACTGAAATTTTCCCCATTGCAAAGCATTCCTGCCAGGAATCACAATCCCAGTGTCATGTTTCTTATGCCCTTCCTTCCACAATAGCCCTCGAAGGCCACACTTCCAAAGTTTTATTGCTCAGAATTCCTCATGCCAGAGTTCACAGAGCATCCTGGACACCCTCTGGACCAGTTTCAGGCCAGTGCCTTTCTGTATCAGAGCGAAATCAAAGGGGGCAGCTGGATCAGGACCAACATTGCCGCTTTATTCCTGATTTATTGTGTCCAAGTCCCTCTGTTTGTCACAAACGCAGTTTTGCTTCATTCTCCAAACACACACGACAACCAGGACAGAGGGACTGGGGGATGACACGTGACACAACACCCTCACAGAAACATTTATTCCCATTTAATTCCCATTTATTACCATTCAATAACACTCCAGACCAATCCAGCCCCAGCACAAGGGGAAGCCCAGCTGGGGTGAGGGCTGAGATGATTTTTTGGGGGGTCTCAGAAAGGGCTGCCCCTTCCAAAATCAATTTTTACTGCCCAACCCAAATGTTTTCCTTTAGTTCTTTCTAACCCACCTCTTCTCCAGCCTCTAAAAGCCTCACAGAAGTTAAAAGTTAAAACCCTTCCAATCCCAGTGTTTTTAAAACTCTGATTCAGGCACTATCTCACCACACTTGGCCTCGCTCCAATTAACCCCTAAATGCCAAGGAGTCAAACAAAAAGCAAAAAATCATTTGTTATCTCCAAGCTGCATCTGCTGACAAACCCTGCAGTGGGGCTTTTGTTGCTATTGTTCTCCAGGTTTGGGCTTTTTGAGCACTTCATGATAAGAAAATTGTTCGGTAAATATGTCAGGAGCCCTTCCCTGTCAGCCCTCATCGCCTCGGGCTGTGATTGCTGCTCACAGACATCAAAATTTTTGCTATTTGCCAGATTTCAGAAAGCAAACTTGGATCTCCTGTGAGATACCTGGCGCTGCTCGTGTGCACCAGCAGCAGGAATTTTTAACTCCTTCAGTACCTGATCCAGCCTGAAGCCACATGGGACCTTCCCAGGGATTCAGCTGAAGGGTGGCTGCCCCAAACACCCCATGAACCCTCATCAGCAGAATTATCATTTATAAATTGGGGTTTCAGCATCTTCAGAGATGGGGAAAGAAAGAGTTTTCAGTCTGAAGGACTCAGTAGAGAAGTCAGCAAGTGGGGGGTCCCTGGGGGGTTTTCTCCTGAACCCACCTGCACAAAACCAGGCTCAGAAAGCCTTTTTTAGGAACGAGTTCTTTAATATTCCAGCCAAAACCCCCTTGATCCAACATTTATATACCATAGAGCTATAAATGAGTTATTCTCAGCCCTCATGTGAGGCGCTGCTGTCTGGAACGGGTGAGGACGGAGCCGAGGGGATGAAAGCATCCCTGAGAACCCCAGGTTCACTCCCAAACAGCCCAGCTATTCCAGAAAGCAGGAGAAAAGCTGCCCTGCAGGGTAGGGAGGAAAGAGTTGACAGCTCTTTGCTGCATCCAGCGTCATTTTCCTTGGCAAATCCAGGCTGTTGTTGGGAACGTGCGCCAGAGCCGGGATCGGAGCGGGAGCAGCGCTTGGGATTTAACACTTGAAGACCTCAACTTCCCAGAGCTCCTCCTGCAGCTCCATCCCAGCCAGGACAAGGGCCTGGCACATCTGGAATTGTCGCACAGCACATCTGGAATTGTCCCAGCCCTGCAGCCACACAGGGCTATGAATGACCTGTGTTAGAGGTTAAATCCTGCTTTTATTAGGAACGTGCTGGCTCCCAGCATCCCTGGCTGTGGCACAGAGATTCTCCTGCCCCTCTGCTGCTGCTGTTGAGCCCAAAATAAGAACCAGGCCCTGGGGACATGGGGGAGATGCACTGGAGTGCTGGATTCCATCCAAGGGATCCAGGGATTACACCAGCCAGCATCCGGCAGGTGCTGAGCATGGAGCCTCTCCCATCTCCTAAACAAAATCCACGCTGCCACCAAAGGCTGGGTTTTCCTCTTGGTTTCAGCATCTCACCAGGCATGGAGGCCAAGCTCAGCTGAGCCAGGATTAGTGCCCAGCTTCCAAGGCTCAGCTGCAGCCTTCAGTTCAAGGATTTTTTCTTTCCAGAGAATGAAGAACAGGATGGATTGGGTGGGAAGGGACCTTAAATTCTGTTCCATTCCCCCCCTGCCATGGGCAGGGACACCTTCCACTATCCCAGGTTGCTCCAAGCCCTGTCCAACCTGGCCTTGGACACTTCCAGGGATGGAACAGCCACAGAATCTGTGCCAGGGCCTCACCAGCCTCACAGAGAAGAATTCCTTCCCAACATCCAATCTAAATCAACCCTCTTAGTTTAAACCCATCACTCCTTGTCCCTTCACCATCAAGTCCTGCACAGCCCAGGAATCTCTGCAGGAGCCATGTTCTGAGCCAAAACAGCTCTTGTCAACAACAGGAGAAAACCCCAAGTTGGCAATAAAGATATTGCTCAAAAGAACATTAAATATTCCCTTAAAATGCACAATACCAGCTTTAAACTTTACCTTTCTGCTCCCTAAAAAAACAAAACCAAACTCCTTTTGACCTCAGAAATCTGCCAGAATTTACTCAGACGTAATTCCTGATGGGCTTCCCTCACCTTTGGACGGGATCTCCCCCCTTCCCAGCAAGAGTTAACAGCCCAGACAGACAGAGCAAGCACCAACAAGCCCATCCACAGCCCCAAGGCAGCCAGCTACTCATTGAGTTCATTATCACTCAAAAGATACAAACAGCTGCAGTAGAAAACCCAGCTCTTGTCTCCATCCTGCTCTCCAAATGCACCTCGTCAGCTGCACATCCAGCAATTCCTTGTCTGATCCCATTTTTCTGCCATGGGTTATGTTTTATGGCAAAGCATGAGAATTCATTTTCCTGCAGCCCCAGGAACAGCAGCAACTGCAGTAAAAAATTAAAATAAACCTCTCATTTTTGAGTCTGAACTGTTCCATCCTCTTGGGTTGGCAGCAGTTCCAGCTGCCAGCTTTAAATGCCTTATCCTATTTTCCTATCCCATGGGAAAATTAGAATAAAGTGCTGGTTAAGGGAACCAGTACCCAGCAACTTGTTTGCAAAGTTGGAGGAAATAATTGCTCTGAAATGATTTCCTGGATTAATTTCACTGAGCCTGGCACGTGGGGAAGGCTGGAAGAATCACAAAGGTCTGTTTAGGCCATTAGTGCCTGCCCCACATCCCTGGGAAACCCAGGGAAAGCTGCTGCTGCCTCATGGATCAGAAAATACAAAGAAGAATTCAAAGATTTAGTTATTTTTGGAAAATATAAAAATTATTATAAAATCAGAATGAGATTCAAAGGTTTGTATTTAATTTATCTTTTTTCTGGACAGGGCACTCTGATCTTCTCAACTCTCTGGGAAAGAATGCCAGCATTATCCAGTTAAAACAAGACATGGAAAGGGCAGAAGAGACAACTGGGAAGGTGCCCTGGGAAGCTGTGCCTGCCCCATCCCTGGAAGTGCCCAGGACCAAGCTGGAGTAATTTGGGATAGAGGAAAGAGTCACTGCCCGTGGAATGGGATGAGCTTCAAGGTCCCTTCCCAGCCAAACCATGCTGGGATTCTGGGATTAAAAGCACAATGGGGTCTGTCCCACACAGCATCTCCCCAAATTCCCCCCTGCAGATAATTTACAACACAGAGCCCGTACCTGCGCCCAGGTGGGTTTGACTTGCAGCCCAGCTCAGGGAACACCTTCCCTGTCTGCCCCTGTGTCTGTGCCTCAGGAGGGGCTGAAAGCCCAGAGGTGACAGGAATTGCAAAGAGGGATTAAAGGACAAAGGGACAGCACCCCGCTGGCCTGGCACGGATTTAACCCTGCTGTCACACAGGGATGGGATTTAACCCCTGGGGCACCGGCACTGCCCAGGAGGGGTCTGAGCTCCCAAGGGGCAGCTCTGGTAGGAGGCAAAGCTTCCCCAATCCTCTCCTCCCTCCTGGGAGCATCCAGCAGCTCCCAGCCATTGTGGGGCCACAGCATGCAGTGAGCACAGCCCTGTGCAGCACAAACACCCCCTGACCTGTCCACCTGGCACATCCATGGCACACAACAGCACTGCCACGGAGCCACCATGGCACATCCATGGCACACAACAGCACTGCCACAGAGCCAGCATAGCACAGCCATGTCACACAACAGCACTGCCACAGAGCCACCCTGGCACAGCCATGGCACACAACAGCACTGCCACAGAGCCACCCTGGCACAGCCATGGCACACAACAGCACTGCCACAGAGCCAGCATGGCACAGCCATGTCACACAACAGCACTGCCACAGAGCCACAGAGCCACCATGGCACATCCATGGCACACAACAGCACTGCCACAGAGCCACAGAGCCAGCATGGCACAGCCACATCACACAGCAGCACTGCCATGGAGCCACAGAGCCAGCATGGCACAGCCATGGAACATGGACCCTCCCTATGACATAAACCCACACGTGATGGACACAGACCCTCACACCATGGAACCCAGACCACCCCCACACCAAAGAAACCCTCCCCATGGACAAAGACCCTCACTCCAGGGACACAAACCCTCACCACACCATGTCACTTGGTGTCA
>PYHW01009577.1:4657069-4684373 GCA_013186435.1 Turdus rufiventris
TTGGGCACTGGAAGGGCTCTGGGGTCACTCTGGAGCCTCTCTCCTCCAGGTGAGCACCCCCAGCTCTCCCAGCCTGGCTGCAGAGGGGAGCAGGTGGGGTCTCACCCGAGCAGGGCAGAGGGAGAGAATCCCCCCTTCTGCTGCCACGCTGGGGATGTGCAGCCCCCCATCATCACCCCCAGCCCCTCTCACCGTGTCCCACCAGCCCCCCAAACTCCCCCTCCTGCATCCCCCACTCTGTGCTTGGCTCCTGCACCAATCTGCATTTTTGAAACATTTCTTTCCACCCCCATCCAATTTCTCCCCCTTTTCCTGGTTTTCTCTCCCAGCAGAGTGTTTGCAGCTCGGGATGGGGATGGCCAGAGTGGAACTGCAGAGTTTCGTCCCGTGGCCTTTCCCAGCCTGGCACGCAGCGCTCAATTTGGAGCGCGGTGTCCTCGCTCTGTTCCATGCCGAGCTCTGTTGTCCAGAGGAATTAATTCCAGATTATGTGTGGGTGTGGACTTCAGCTGGGCAAAATTTGGATACCCTGGTTGAGTCATTATTGTCTGATGAATCTCTTGGTGACAGCCTTCGCCCCTATTGTTCTGAGGTGAGCCCCGTGGCAAGAAATGTGAAAGCAAGAAACAAAAGAATATAAAGAAAGGTTACGAAATCAAATTCAGTTAAGGCAGGGTTATTGTCCCTCCATCCCGCCTCTCTGGCCTCCAGTTGGGATTGGATTTGGCAGGAAAACAACCCCCATGGGACAGCGGCTGGGGTTTAGAGCAGGTTCTGGGGGGAGCCCGTCCCTGTGGGACCCCGGTGGCCCCAGTGACACAGCAGAGACAGGGAGGAGTTATCATCAATTCTTAACATTTTATTTCTTTACTGGGTTAAACAAGGAGCAGAGAAAACCTCGGCCCCAAAATACAACAGAACTGAAAGCATTACAGGTACAGAGACTATTGAACACAGAGAGTAGTAGGATAATATTTTAATACAACTGAATTATAGCATGGGATTGTGTTTTTGTTGGGTTTTTTTTCTGTTTGTTTTTTGTCAAACCGGTTTGGAAAATAAATGTAATAGGAACTAGTGCAAAAAAGTTCTAAACATGAAGCACAGTGTATAAAATGGCATAAGAAAACTGTCCCCTCGAGGACACAGTCACTTTCTTATGACAGAAGGGAGAAAGAGAAACAGAAGGGGGGTGGGAACAGAGGGAGGGTCCAGGAGGCGGAGGAGGAAAAGCTGGAAAGAAAGAGAAACCGGGCCGGGGGATTAGAAAGGATACTTTGACCTCAGCAATGTTGGTTCGTGTTTCACCACCACGCACTGATACAGGACCTCGTTGGGCTCGGGCCGAGCTCTGTCACCACCCACATGGCACAAGCACTCGAGAAGGGTTCGGGCAGCAGCAGCCGGGGCTCTGCAGGGGTCGGGTCCCCCTGAGGTCCCCAAGGTCCCCCCAGGGCCCTGGGACAGCCAGCACAAGGCAGGGGCTGGGGTCTCCTCCTGCTCTCCCTTCCCTCAAGGACCAGCACATGGAATCTGTTCCCAATTCCCACCCCTGTGCTCAGACGGGAGCGTTTCCCTTTTGAAGGCATCCTGAGGCTGTGTCCAAACAGGAGGCTCAGAGGAGCTGCATTCAGTTTGGCTTGGAACAAAAAACCAACCCAAAGCTCCATCAGAAGGGATCCCCAGGAATTCCTGCCAGGATCAGCATCTCTGGTTCCCACGGGGAAGGTGTCCCTGCATTCCCAAGGTGTCATCCCTGCTCAGCCTGTTCCCAGCCTCCTGCCCTGGAGAAACTGGCTGGATGCTATTTTAAGGAGAGCTGGTTGGAATTCCTTACAAATTGCTATTCTCTCCCAATCCGCTGCTGCCCGTTCCAACTGTGCGAGCAGAAAAAGTGTGATTGGTATTTTATTTTATTTTATTTTATTTTGCCTCGTTTTCTTTTTTGGAAAATGAAAGGGTTTGTGGGAAAGGACTGTTCTGGATGCGTTTCTCAATTTGGAAAAAAAAAAAAAGAAAAAAATTGGTCATAATGATCAATCTGGCTTGTTTTGACAAGTTTCAAAATTTAAAAAAAATCACTGTCTGGCTCTTTTTGTCTTTTTGTTTTGCAATTCAGGCATGTCCAGTTCCCAAATACATTTAAAAATGGTAAAACCAACCCCAAATTTCATAAGCCAAACCTAATTCTTGGGGTTTTTTTGTTGAGTTTCAGTTTACAACACGCGGAGTTGTCAGCTTTCTGGGCTGAAAAAGGATCATCCCGAAGTGCTAAAAAGGCTGGAAACCACTCCTGGCCTGCCTGGAACACAAGTCCTGGAGATGTGGAGCAGCAAAGGGTGGAGGGACTGGGCTCAGGAACTCACCCATCTCCTGCCCAGGCCTTTGAAAAGGGCTGAGACCTTTGATAAAACCCCAACAACTTTAAAAACTTATTATTCCTTATTTTTTTATGATCCCCAATTAAAAATGGTCCATCCTTCATCACAGCATTCCCTCTGCTCCCTTCCTCCTTCCTCACAGACACACGCAGGGCTGGGAGGTCACCCCAAGGACCAAGAACACCCAAACAGAGCTGCTGAAATCCTCCCATTCCTGCGATCAAATGGGCTCATGGAGGGGGAGCCGTGCAGCTCCAGGGCTGCTGTGATCCAGGAGCTCCGAGCAGGCTCCTTCTGGGGGGCAGGAGAAGATTTTGGGGTTGTGTGATGGTGGAACCTCCTGCTGGGATACCCATGAGCTAACTTTTGGGCCGAGGAGATCCTTAACATCCAAGCTGAACACCAGACATGGTCCTTCCCAACTTTTCCAGCTCGTTTAGGATCGATTTAACCCCCAGGGATGGGAAGCTGCACAAAAAGCTGATACACAGAATTCCCTGTCGTGGGTTACAATGTAAGGTGTAAACAGAAGGTAATGGGGCAGTGTTCTTTATCTTCTCCATGAGTCAGCCCCGGTAACTCCTCCAGGGAAGCAGCACCACTCCTGAAGGGCCATCAGGGTCTCACATAAACACTCACACCCCACTGTGAGATGCCCCACACAGGGGCACGAACCAAACATTCCTACCTGGAAATATTCTGAGGCTTGGAACACCGCGGGAGCACCGCTGGGTTCCCAGAGGACGGGAGCTCCAAAACCACTGCTGGACCTCCAGAGAAGAACCAGATGTTTCTGCAGGATCACTGCTTTGACAGAGCCACATCCATCACTCCAGCCCCCAGTTAATGGCACTGCCACCACCACCCTGCCAGGGTGCCAGGCATTCTTCTCCCTGACTTTGTCAGTCTAAGCCAGTCTTTCTGTCCTACTGCCTTTCATTTTCCTATTATTTGTAGTTCTGACTGGAATCTCCTGCTGGTTTGCCTTCAAACTAGGACAGTTTTGGTGCTGGAAGAGAGGAGCTCCAGGTGGAAGTGGCAGGGGTGAAGCACAGCAGCGTTCTCTCCTTGCTGGCGGTTTACGCCGAGGACTCGGAGCTGGAGCTGGACAGCAAGGACAAGGTGACCCCTGGAGCACCCACGGGACAGAAAGGAGGCCTGGTGTCACCTGGGTATGGAGAGGATGACTTTACCTGCCTGGATGGGGATGATGGGGACAGCGGGCAGTCAGATGGCGACTCACACACTGAAAAACCTGAGGCTGCTGACCTAAAGGAACTCCGAGAAGTGGAGGAAAGAGATCCTCAGGAACTGGCAGCCTCTTTTTCAGAGAGAGGGCAGAACATGTCTCCAGATGAGATCAAAATCCCTCCTGAGCCTCCTGGCAGATGTTCTAAGCAACTGCAGGATAAAATTGAGAAGCTGTATGAGAGGAAAATGAAAGAGGGCATGGATATGAAGTACATAATCCAGAAGAAAAAGGCATTTCGCAATCCCAGCATCTACAAAAGCTGATCCAGTTTTGTTCCATTGATGAATTTGGTACAAATTACCCAAAGGACATGTTTGATCCCCACAGCTGGTCAGAGGATTCATATTATGAGGCACTAGCTAAAGCCCAGACGATTGAGATGGACAAATGGAAGAAGGCCAAGAAACAACGGACAAAGATTGAATTTGTGACTGGCACTAAAAAACGTACAACAACAAGCGCTGCTTCCACAACCACAACATCCAGCACCACTGCGGCAGATGCCCAGAAGAGGAGGAGGAGGAGCAAGTGACAGGTGTTGAGGAAGGGTCCCTCAGAATGACTCAGAAAATCTCATCATCTCATCGTGAGCTCCCCTGCCCTGAGGGGAGGATCTGAACATTCCTACCTGGATATATTCTGAGGCTTGGATCAGCACGGGAGCACCACGGGGTTCCCAGAGGACAGGAGCTCCAAAACCTCCAGAGAAGGACCAGATCTTTCTATAGGATCGATGCTTTGACAGAACCACATCCATCAGTCCCCATTTAGTGGGACTGCCACCACCACCCTGACTGTTGGTGTCAGGTTGTATTCTCACTCTGTCAGTCTAAGCCCGTGTTTCTGTCCTGCTGCCTTTCATTTTCCTACTGAATTGTAGTTCTGACTGGAATCTCCTGCTGGTTTGCTTTCAAACGAGTACACTGTCCCATCACTTTCTGGCAGAATCCAGGAATGTTTCTGTCCTGCCTTTGTCTCCACCTAGCATTCCTTTCCCAGATGGCAGCAGGAATGGGATTAGGATGAATCACAAATTGAGGATAATCTGGGCTATGGGACCTCGCTTTCTTTGGCTCTGTGGAAATCATGGAATCCCAGAGCGGTTTGGGTTGGAAGGGACCTTCAAGACCATGCAGTCCCACCCCCTGGCACAGGCAGGGACACTTTCCACTATCCCAGCTTGCTCCAAGCCCTGTCCAACCTGGCCTTGGACACTCCCAGGGATGGGAGAGCTGCAGCATCTCCAGGCAAACTCACCAACCCATCCCAAACCACACACGTTCAGTGCCACCAGAGAGCAGGAGGCACCTGCAGAGCTCAGCACAGGGACACTCCATGGCCTGGCCTGGCAGGATCCCGCCTGAGAACCACAGATACCTGGGATTTTCCCTTTATTCCCTTCCTCCAGGCGCCAGCCGAGCATCTCCCGGCCCCGCCCGCGGCCCTGAGTGGCAGTGAATGAACTGCCCTGACATCTCCTCTTGAAGCAAAGCAAAATGTGTTGAAGAAAAACCAGTTCCAGATGTTTTCCCAGTGTTGCCAAGTTACTCAACATGTTCTGCTTTAGTTGTCAGATGCTTTCAAAGCGATTTCCCTAACTCCGAGCACGAATGGTGAGGGCTCTCCCTGGGAATCTTCTGCCTGGGGCTACCATGGATCTGTATTTTCATAAGAAAAAGACTCAGCTAATGATTAATGTTCCCCAGAGGAAGCGGGGCCTTTCTTTGGGATTTTTCTTCAGTTATTTTTAATTAATTTGTACAACTGGCAGCTACATGAAAGTGCAAAACCCGGGAATAATGCTGGACCCGGCTCCCTCTGCTCCTTCTCTCTGCCCACACCTGGGGCTTGTGGAGACATCAACACCCCTCACTTCCCTGGGGATGAGAAACCCCCTGACAGGGAGGAATCACTGCTTCCCACTGGGAATTTTCTCTGAGCAAAGAGAAGTTTGTCCACTGAAGGAAAAGTTGAGTTTTACATATCAATCCCAACATGGGGCATCTTGTGTAAGGAGAAGAGATAAGATCATTGGATGAGAAGGACAAAGCCCTTTGGGTTTAATTCCTGGTAGGATGAATCATTTAGAGCTCGTGTTTTCCAAGGTGGCTTTGGGAATGTGGAGAGCATTTAGGATTGCAAAGGGCCTCTGTTGTGGCAGGCACAGGGTATGGGGTAAAGCATCCCTGGGCACACAGGTAAGGAAGCCCTGCCCCTCCTTATCCAGGCACATTCCTTTTCATCCAAGCACACTCCCTCCTTTTCTAGGCACATTCCCTCCACTTTGCAATAAAAATAATGCCAGTACTGTAAAGTGAGACAATGTCACCGTCTGCTTCTAAGGCTGTTCTCTCAGAGAGCAAAGCCAGAGCACTCAGGGATGGAGGATTAGGTGGTTGTAATGTCAGACCAAAGGCAGGAATTTTATCTGACGGGCTCCTGATGATGGACTGCTCCATGCACCGCTTCCAGCTGCTCCTGCTCTGGGAACAGCCTTGTCTGGATCTGTTTAAGGAGATTGGCAAAGTGTTGAATGCAGCATATGGTGCCCTAAAACCACAGAACTTATTGACAGCAGCCCAGACTCGCTAAAGGAAAGATCTCCTTCCAAAGCCTCGCTCTGGGAAGACTCAGCACTTTCTTCCCACTTGCAGCAGGTAAAGCCTATCCCACGCTCCCAGAGCAGATCCGCATCCCGTGTGCTCCTTCTGGCATCTCATCTCCTTGGGAACACCCCCTGGGAGCCATGGCCTGGAAAATGCATGGATCTCCTGCCCTGGGGGCTCCTCACTCTCAGTGGATGGGGCTCAAACCTCTCCAATAGGCACCTAAACCAGCCCAGTTCTGAACTGGCTCCACTTCCTGATTCACTGGGATGCAACATACACTCCTGACCACCTGAGGGAAGCTTCCAGCTGGTGTTAGGGAAGGTGAAACTGTTTCTCACAGCAAATCCCTGCCAGCACCCCCTGAAGACGACTTGGGTTGTTGGATCTCACTCCTGCAGCTCTGTGGAAATCATGGAATGGTTTAGGTTGAAGGGATCTTAAAGCTCATTCTGTTTCACCCTCTGCCATGGGCAGGACACCTCCTACTGGACCAGCTTGCTGCAAGCCCTGTACAACCTGGCCTTGGAGCTTCCACAGCTTCTCTGGGAATCCCACATCACCCCAAGCCTGGCCTGACGCTCCATCACCAGCAGGACACGAGGGTTTCGGGGCAGGGGCTGAGGCTGGGCCACCCTGTGCCCACCAGCACTGCTCAGTGTCTCACACGACACCATGAACAGGGCCAGTGACTCAGGGCCACTTGCTGACGTTGGGCTACTGCTCTCTCTCCTGATGAGTCGCTCTGAGATTGGGCACAGTCTATCTCTGAGAGAGGAGCCTGGAATTAGCTTAACTCTTGGCAGGAGGAATCTAATTTCCTTCGGGATCCAGCTGTCTGGAGGCAGGGATGGGGCTGTGCTCCCTCCCCTGGCCTGCCTGGGAGCTTTTGCTCCTGTCAGAGCAGCTCCACAACCCACTGCTCACAGAAAATCAAGGGATTGGATCCCGGTCTGCAGAACTGCTCCATGCCCAACTGCTCTGATTGGTGTAAACTAGGCTGAAATTATATGGATGTCATGAGGAATAGTCAAATGAGAGACATCCTACTTTTTGCGTGGCAACAGCAAGGGAATCTGCCTGGGAAACACTCTACATCTTCCATAAGCACCACCTCTCCCACCCCAAAAACCCCGGGACAACGGGATCACAGGCCTCATCTCTGCAGGACTTTGGGAACAGGCAACTGGTGGTGTGTAAACATCACCCCAAAGCTCTGAGATTCAAGTCAAAGCAGGAATCAAACATTCAGCTGCTTCTCAGAGCCTCTTTGGTCTGGAAATGGGCTGGAAATGTCAGGAAAGCTGTGCTTCCCACGAGATGCCCGGTACTTCCTTCTTCCAGCCGGGCAGGAAGTAGCTTTGCTCATGGGGCTCTGCTCATGGGGCTCTGCTTGGTTTTGCTTCACCTCAACAGACCACAAAACTCCTACAGGTCATCAACTTGCACCCTCACAGGGATCTGGGATCAATTTGGGACGTTCTTCCTGCTCCATCCCTGTCTCCTGCAGTGACCCACGCAGGGCTCTGCTGTAGGTTCCTGTCAAGAGCCAGCCTGGAAACAGAGGGACCATCCCAGTCCCTTTGGGAGCAGGGAGTGGGTTCACACCCAACTCGAGACCTTGTGCTAGAACACCCTCTTGTCCTTCCCTGCCCACACCCAGGACAAATGACAGCCCCTGGTGCCTGGCCTGGAGGCACCACCTCGCAGTGTCCATGCTGGGAACAGTTCTGGTGGCTGGGTGGAGAACTGGGAGTTTCCTAGGAAATGACCTGGGGATCAGATCCTGGGGATCTGATGTTTGTTTAGAGCTGAATCCCTGGATGTGCTGAGCTCAGGTTAAAAAACACCCCAAGTGAGCCGAATGAGGCTGCACCAGCCAGCACCTTGCCCGGCCAAGTCCAGCTGGGCTCCCAGAAATTTCCGGATCTGGGGGCATCCATGGATTGAAACTATTCACAAAAATGCTCCTCCCTAGCTGGGCTTTATTAGTGCCTCTTTGTGTGGGAGACTCTTCCCTTCAAGCCAGATTTCTCCAGCCTGTTTGCCCAGTCCTCCTGCCATCCAATGATTTGTAGCTGGGAAGCATGGAAGGATGCCTTTGGGATTCCCTGCATCCAGCTGCTGCCACGTGGGAACCCTCTCCCTCACAGCCTGTGTGCTGCTGGAGTCACATCTCCCCAACTGCTCGCTGAGACCAGTCCCACCAGCCAGGGAGGACAACAAAAAGGTTACACCAAATCATCGGGACACTCGGCAAAGTGGGACGTGGGAATGCTGGGGACATCCCTCCTGCTCCGTGCCTTCTTCCTCTCCTCTTCCTCGCACAGAGGAGCAGGAAAGGCCAGGCTGGAGGAGCAGGTTGGGATGCAGTGAGACCAACCCCGAGTGGTACCACAGTGCAGTGTCACAGCGCCCCACTCCTGTCCCCAAACGCCACCGGCGAGGCAGCGCCGCGCTGAGGACGCTGCGCTTCTACCCCGAGCCGGTGGCTTTTCCCTGGGACAGGAGTGGGCCAGGCTGTGCCGGGAGGTGCTGCCCCTCCGCCTGCTCCCTCGGGATTCACAGACCCAGGAGAAAAGGAACGAGGGCTGGGCTGGGCTGGGCTGACCGTCAAACCTCGGCACGGCGCGGGCGGGGGACGCGCGGGCGCCCAAGGCACTCGCGGCAGCGGCCGGGGGACACTCGGCAGTCCCATGGGGACACCCTTCGATCCAAGGGACCCCTCCCCTCGGTCCCCCCGCCCCCGTGCCGTCCCTGCGGGGCCGGGAATGCTGCCCCTGCCCGAACCCTTCTGGCGCCGGGTCCCGCAGCCCTGTGCGCATTAGAGACTCTTCACCACGGGGATGCCCCGCGCGAGCAGCTCTTGGGGGATGTGCGGGGGTGCGTGTGAGCCACCCCCAACCCCGTGCCTCCCATTGGAGGAATAGCATGTGCCCCCCTTATGGAAAAAGATCTGGCGTTCTCCTTGGAGGTCGGCTCTGCCCTCTGTGTCACTCGTCCCGTGCCACGCTCTCCTCCAGGGCGGGGGGGGTCTCCAGGCCGAGCCCCCCGGCGCCGCCGCCGTGCACGCTCGAGAAGGACACCATGGTGTGGAGGAGCATCAGGACCAGCACGCACAGTCTGATCCTGCTGCTGCCGAGGCGAGACCCCGCAGAGACCGGCAGCAAGGACGGGGAGCGGGGCTGGTGGTACTGGTGGTACTGGTGGTGGTGGTAGAGGTGGTAGTGGTTCTGCCTCTGGTGATGGAGGTGGGGGTCGTGGCGGTGGAAATGGAGCGACTCTGACGCCGTGGATTTGGGGGATGTGTCCTCGTTGCTGTCTGGGGGGTGCTCGCAGGAGTCCCATTGCACCTCGCAGCACTTGGCCTCCTCGTCGGGCAGCTGGTTCTCCAGCAGCCCTGCGGGAAGGAAGGGAGGGAGCAGGAGGATGGGTCAGCGGGACACTGAGGATGAGCCCTGGTGCCCACCAGCTGTGGGATGGACACACCTGAGAACCCCCAGACACACCCTGGTTCTGGCCCCAGTGCATCTGTGAGCCTGCACACACCAGCAAGGTGAGCTCAGGGCTCCCCAAATGCTGCTCACAGCGGTTCAATATCTCCACCCTGCTTTAATCCATCACCTGCAGCTCCTTCCATGCTTTAGCTTTCAGCAGTGGTAGGACTTTCACCCCTTGGGCTGAGATGTTGCTGCGTCCCCATTAACCCCTTATCCCGTACCTTTGGCATGGCCATCAGACAGTGTTTCCACACCCACTCCGCCCCCACAAGCCTTCCAAACTCGGGAATTGGCTTGGAAATACCCCCAGGGCTCACCATCACCCCACGCCGTGCCCGTGTGAGCCCGGCCCTCCTTACCCGTACAGATGAAGCCAGGCAAACCTCCATAGATCAGCTCGTCATTGTCCGGTAACACGAAGGGGCACCTGGTCTGCACCTCCAGGCAGTATTGCTTGCATGGGATCCGCTGCCGGCACTGCTGCTGGGTCACGTTGAAGTACTCGGAGCACAGCCACGCCTTGTAGACAGCCTGGGGAAATCAGGGAGAGGGACACGTCACTTCCCGAGCACTGGGATAGCTGGAGCATGGCAGTGTGAAAGGGGATGGGAGAGCTCCCAGCTCTTGTGGGAAATGTGTGTTGGAGTCATTTGTTGAACAGCTGATGGATTCAAACAACCCGCTGGAGTGTAACAATGGTGGAACTCGTCTATCCAAATCCACCACAAAAATAAAGCTAATTACTACATGGAATAATGTCCCCTACAGACAGGCACCGTGACAGATTCTGCCAGTATCAGTGACCCAAGAGCTCAGGCTGTCACGCAAACATTCAAATGCAGCTTTATCACCCGTCCAAGAGCATCCTCCTCATCCCCAAGACATCCCACTGCTCTCCTGGGAAGAGGAGGGATTCTCACCTCCTCTAAAGTGCCTTGGCCCCCATCAGCTCTGGACAAGGCACAGCAAAGCACATCATGCACTGGTCTTTACTGGAAATTTCCTGCTGGAAAAGCTGCTGGACAGAAGCAGCTGGGATGCAGCACACAGAGTCAATGCTCCTCAGGCCTGTCCCTCTCTGCACCAAGTAACACCTTCCTCACCTTCCCTGGCAGGTCCTGGGAGAGATTCCTGATTCCCTGACATCTGGAACTTCTGCTGTGCCATTTATTGGCTCAAGGGGAAGTTTGTTCATTTCCCATGGATGTTCTGGCGCTGGGATGTACCAGTGGTCCAGGTGTCTCCGTGTGCTCTGTTCTCCTTCAAGCTGTGCTTGGCAACATTTCCAGAAGGAAGAGCAGCCAGCTGTGACTGCAAGGCTGTGCCACCTCCCTGCCTCTCCAGCCTGTCCAGTCCTGGGTTTCCCTCTTCCAGCTTCCATGTGCATGTGCCCATGGCAGACACACGGGCATATGGCCTCAGTTACAACCATATTTTCCCTTATCTCCCCAGCATCAGGCCTAGGGGAAGTTGTTTGTCTCCAGTGGCTGCAGCAGAGAGGGAGGGAGAGCTCCCATTTCTCCTGGTGTGCATCATTCCTCAGGCTGCAAGGAACCTGTGGCACTTCCAGCCCATCCACGAACTCATGTGGGTAGGAGTGACAGCACCACGGCCATTCCACGACCACACCCAGCTTCCTTTGAAACCAGCTAGAAAGGGCTGCCTGTGATACAAAGGGAATGAGTTTCCCTCCTTGGCATGCTTAGAGAAACCCTGTGCTCCTCCTTCCAGCTGCATTTTCATTTTCTGGAGGCTTTAAACCCATCACTTCTTTGTTTCCCCATGTTTCCTTTGTTTGGACCACGGTGGTGTCTCAGGATTAAAGCTGGTTGGGAAATTTCTTGGCAAGTTATTTTAGTTTGGTTTGTTTTTTTTTTCCTGGAAAATGCCAGACCATGAAACCCAGAATTTTCACAGAATTGTGTTAGCTTTGGTGCAACTTTTATCCCAAAAAGTTTAATGGGCACCAGGACACAATTTATGGAGTGAACATTTTGGAGCAGTCCCCAGCACCGTGGCCAGGGCTTTGCCCTGGGATGTGGGAGTGCAGGTGTGGTTCTCCTTGTCCTGTTGGATATTAATGACAGGGACACAGTGGAATGGCTCCAGAGGAGGGAATGGCTCTGCTGCAGAGTGTGAGGACACAAGCAGGAGAGTTTCCAGACCTGGATCTGCATCCCTGGAAGTGTCCAGGGCCAGGCTGGATGGGGCTTGGAGCAGCCTGGGATAGTGGAGGCTGTCCCTGCCCACGGCAGGGGTGGGATGGGATGGGTTTGGGGTCCCTTCCAACCCAAACCATTCCATGACTCCACGATCTGCCCGAGCTGACTCCCTAGAGCTGAGGAGGAAGAAGCCATGCTCCAGAGGGGCCACAACCCCCGTGCCCTCCCTGATGGCCTCTGCTCCCTTGGGGACAGTGTCAGGATCAAGGAGACACGGGGACAGCAAGGAGGACACAGCAGGAACCCTCAGTGGGTGGCACATGGCCCTCTGCAGGCACCAGGAGCTTTCTCTGTTGGGAAAGCAGGACCTGTCACTGCTGTTATGGAACCTCAACAGGATGTAAAGGATGGTGACAGAGCTCAGGGGACAGTGACACCTCACACTGATGTGACACAGCACCAGGGGGTGTAAAACGGGCTCCAAAGCACGCACTGACTGCCCAGGTTTATCCAGACAGGCCATATCCTTATTCCAGCCTCAACAAATCCCTGCCTGGACATGACGCTGTTGTTTCCATACACTCCAGACACACTCCAGTGTAATCTGGAGCAAAACAGAGAGAGGCCTTATTAATTAACTTAATTATTTGGGCTGCCTTTAGAACAACAAGGAGAGGGTTTCCTGAGAACACCCCGATCCTCAGAGCATCTGGCAGCAAGGGGCTGGACAAGCTTCTCCTTCCCCTGCTGACCATCCAGGATTTTGAACAGATTTTGGTGTGGATGACCTGCTTGAATTTGCACTGGTTGAAGTCAGGCAGGTGAACTCCCCCCAAGGCCAGCATTAAAATCCAGATAACTAAACCACAGCCAGCATGTAGTTTAAAGGGGAATTATGAACATCCAAGGAGCTGGATGGACAGCACTGGTGTGCCCAGCCCCATCTGGGATGGACACCCCGAATCCATCCCTCCAGCTCAGCCTCTATTCCAGCCCTCATCTGCCTTAGGATAAACATCTCCATCAGTGGGACTTCCTCGTGTTTCCCAAGGAGCTTGTTTTACAGCACTTATTTCACTGCCTACAAGTTTTCCTTCATACTTGACCTACATTTTTCCATCCAAAAGTTCACTCCCTTCAATCATTCCCTCCACCATTCCCTCTCCCTGCTCCGTGTTTACACATCTCTAATATTTGCAGATGTCTCACGCTCCCCCTTTAGTCACAACTCAGGCGAGCTCGGCTGATTTACTCATTCCCATTTCCTGCCAGTCTTCTCCTCAGCCCCGACTCTCCCACGCTGCTTCCCAGATCCCAGTCACATCCCAGCTCCCACCTGGGCTCACATCTCACATGCAGCCTGGCATGGATACACTGAGTGCTCCAGCACGGGATACAGGATTGTGGGTGTCACCAGAGCTGTCCCAGTTTTTTTTTTTTTTTTTAGTGGAAAAGGCAGACAGAACAGGACAGAACAGGGGATTTCCCAGAGCTCTGTAGGAATTCTACAGGAATTTGTAGGAAAGAGAGCTGGCTCTGCATGGATCCACATGTATTCATGTATTCCCCCTCAAATGTTTGTGATGATTCCTGTCAGGGAAGTCTGGCAGAGGACTGGGGGCACACACAGGGACATTCCATGAATTTAATGAAAACGTGGAAGGAGAAACTGCAAGGAGCTTGATGCCACTGGGGAGGGCAGAGCTGGAGCACTCATGCAGAAGCTGAACCAGGATTCCCTGGCTGCTTTCCATTCTTCCTTCCCTTTCCAGAGCACCTGCGTTTCCTGAGAGAAGCGCTGACTCCAGCCAGCCCTTGCCATTCCCTTGTGGCAGATCCTCCAGGTGCTGCAGCAGGAATTCCTGCAGCTCTGCAGGATGGAAACTGCCTGTGTGTACTCAAAACCAGAGACACCCAAGAGCTGCTGGTCCAACAGGGCTCTCCCACTCCACTGGGACAGGCTGAGACACAGGAGCATCTCCAGGAGATCCCAGTGTCCTCCTGTCACTCACCCACAGAGATCCATGTCACAGACAAGGAGCAAATTCCCACACAACCTCCTCAGTTCTGTTCAAAAGGACATGTGAGAATTTAGGCCAGGAAGAAATTTATTCCCTGCTTAGATCAACCAGAAAGCTCCCTGGTTTCCATCCTTGCCCTCCCTGGATTCTTCAGGAAGCGAGTTGGGTTGCAATCAGTGTTCCGGCCATTCTGGTTTGGCTTTTGGCAGATCTCCAGCCTGGCCAAGTAAATATAAGTGACCTCAACTCCAAAATAGCTCAGTTTGGTGCCCTCTTCCTGCATTTTTAGCTCTGGAGGACTGGCTGCATGACTCTGAGAAAGCACATGGAATTTGGCTGCCTAGGAAAGGAGCCAGCTTCAGACACCCAATTTACATGGAAGGAGGAGGACAGGCTCTCTGTCCACATCGCAATTCTGCAGGTGGGATGAAAAACCTCATCAGAAAAGACATTACAAAAACCCCAAATGAATTGAATTTCCAACAGTGAATTCAGCTCCCTGTCTGCTCACACTTGCAGTGGAATCTGGAAGCAGCAGTCAGAGGGATGGTGCTTTCTCAGGGAATTCTGTGCCAAATGGGAATTCTTCCCTACCTGCACTATCGCCTCTGGCTCCTGTCAGTACCAGGACAGCATTCCCTACCAAACTGCTTTTCCAAAGTCCTCTGCACAAATTTGGCCACTTCAAGGCCAGTCCAGTATGTTGGAAACTGTCACTGCCTGTGGAATCATCCCAGCTACATTTTGGGAGAACCCAGGAGCAGGAATGGATACAGCAGCACTGCAGAGGATGTTTGGATGTGTTTGGATGCCCACTGGGAATGCCAGCTGTAATTAACACAACAAAGTGGGGTTTTCCCATTTGAACAGGAATCAATGCTCGGGAAGTTTCCCCCAAGAAAATCCTCCTAATGGCACAATTGTAGCAAACTCTTCTCCTTAATTAGAGGCAGGGGTTGGGGCAGCATCCCCAGCCCAAAATCCACTTTTATGGAAGGGGGAGATGCAGACTGGAAGGCAGAGAGGGAAATAGGGAGCTTTTCCCCTACAAAATAACCCCAGAAGGAAACCTAGGAGTGTGCTTGGAGCAGAGATGAGGATCACTCTGGAAGCTGGGCTCTGCCATCATGCCTCTCCTCCTTTCCCTCTTCTCACTGGGTGCACCCAGCTCCCAGCAGAGATAAGAAGAAAAATCTCTGCCTGTCCCTGCCAGACTCGCAGTCTGGAGCAGCTCCCTCCTCTCTCAGAGCAATTCCTGGGACTCACATTTCCATCCTGGCCTGAGAGGAGCATCTGGAGTGGCTGTGCCTCATTAATCTTGGACACAGGGAAATGAGCAGTGCTAATGAGCCGCTCGGGCAGCTCTCCAAGCTCTGGCACATCAGGATGCAGCGCGGGAAGCAGGACAGGCTGGGGGGGAGAGAAGAGCCCCCTTGGATGGCAGAGGATTAAGGGAATGCTGAGGTCCAGGGCCAGTCAGGAGGAGTCACAAACACATCTGCAATGTCCAATTACCACTGTATTCAATTAACTCGGACAGTAACAATGTGGAGCTTTAAACCAGCTTTTTTTAGACTTTTAAAAAAATTATCCTTGCTATGGGCTGTTCCAACATCATCTCTGCAGCAGCTGATTTCTGGTTTCTTTGATAGTTCTGCAGTTGTTATCCCTGCCTTGACACATTCACATGCTCTGGGTTAGGAGAAGGGGGAGAAAAACACCAACCCAACCCTAAACCCCAACAACTGGACAGGATTATGAGATTTGTATTGTTTTTCCTTAATTTTTAATATAAAGTTGCCTTTTCCCTGGTGATGACAGCACTGGAGCCGCAGCTCCTCCGTTTCCCAACCAGGGGAGCCTGTGCCCATTGCAGCCAGCTCCAGAGGGCACGGAGGGATGGGGCTGCCAGCAGGAATGCCTGGGACAGGGATGAGGATGGGAATGGGGATGGATGCATGCAGGCTGCAGGGAACAGCACTGCTGGGAATCCCAACCAGAATGGGTGCTCCTCAAACACCACTGGGAACTCCACACAGAGCTGGGCTGGCTGGCACGTGCCCATTCCAGGCTCTCCTGCAGCCCACCCCTCTCCAGGGTTGGTTTTTCCAGAAGTTCTCCCCCAGCCATCCCATCCATGACATCAGTTTGCATCCTGCTTGTTTTGTGTGGTTCTGGAGACAGGGGGGTTGGGGCTGGCACTGACCAGGCTCATCCTCAGGGAAGGTCCTGGGCACTGCAATGTCCCCTGTGCCCCCAAACTGTGGCTTCCCACCTACACCCCACAGACCAGACCATATCCCTTGACCCAGTGATGAAGTCACTCCCAAATTACCTGGAAGCATCTTGCCAGAGCTACTCACTCACCACTCTATCACCTCATGAAACAGCTGATAAGGTTTAAAACTTTGAGTTTTCGTTTTAAAAGTAAAGCATTTTAGCTTTAATTCTCAGTTCTTGGATTAAAGAGACTGTCTGAATGCTCCTTATTTTAGAGGAAAAAGCCCCAAATTTCCCCCTCCAAGCCACTCAAACCCAGTCTGAGACACACAATGGCCCAGGTGCTCATTGGCCCAAACTAGAGAAAATGGTTTTAAAGTGTGACCCCCACACACCTGACACACTCAGGGCCCAGGTAACAACTGTCCCACAATGTCACAGTATCAGGCAGCACAACGCCTGCCTTGTGAAGGACTGGAGTGGGAAAGGATGGGAGAATCAGCACCCCAACCTGTCTCTGCAACCACACACACCCCCAGCAGCCACAGGTGATGGCCTGGGGGTGGCAGGGCCAGCTCCCAGCCCTGGGAATGCTCTCAGGGGACAGACACCACAGTCACAGCCTCCTGGCTTTGCTCATGTGCTCATGGCACCGAGGGCTGCTGTGTGCAGAACCCAGGGAAAAGCCTGGTCTCATCCCAGCAGATGACACACTGCCCTTGGAACAAGCCCAGCAGGAAGAGCTTGTGCTCGTGGTTGTAGTGAGCAGGAAGCATTCCCTGGAAGAGCAGAGCTTGTGGAGCCACTCTGGACACCTGTGGCAGCTCCTGTGCTGAGGGGACAGAGCACATGGCATCCCAACATGGCCATGTGCCTGTGCCTATTGATTAATGACAGTAATTAATGGCACAGCTGGATGAACAGGAAGGCAGTGACCACTGCCAGGCCCTCCTGCTTCCCACAGCCAGTGCCTGTCTCCATGCAGTCTCAGGTTGCTCCATGTCCCTGCCCAGCAGTATCTGCAGCCCCTTCCCTCCCACCACAGCTCCCACTTTTCCCAGTGCAGGTTGGGATCTGGCTGGAGGTTACCCCCTGTTCGCCACCCAGCCCTTCCCAACCACTGCCACAGCCCCCAGCCTCTTGCTGGAGGCTCCTGATCCCAGATCACTGCTACAAAAATCCCAATTCCCATGGAATATTTCCATTTCATTATCAAGCTCCACCTCGGGGTAGCTGCATCCTCTCTCCAAGAGGGTGAGGACAGGGTGACAGTGCTCTGCTCACTGACATTCCTGATGTCAGCCTCCTGTTCTGTGCCCCCTCCTCACATCCTGGATGTGTCCCCTGGCAGTGTCTGGGACAGGGTGGCCCAGCCATGGTGGGCTGCCCTTGGGCACTGCTGCCAGACCTCAGCACAGCCAGTCCCTGTGCCAAGATCCCAGCCTGGGAGCACGGGGAGGGACCAGCATTCCCAGGCTGCAGTTAATCCAGGCTGCTGCTCTGTGCTCCCCTTTCAAAAAGGGTCTTGGCTGGGTTTTAGAGAAGACCAGAGCAGCTTGTCAGGAAGGTGAGGCCAGATGGAGTGTGGAGGTTTGTGTGGAAAGGGTTTGGACACCAGGAGACAGGGACAAACAACGGGTTTGAGAGAGAGCAGCTCTCATTGGCATCTGGAGGGCTCTGCTCTTGTGACACCAGCTGGCCGTGCCCCAAGGTGGAAGAGAGAGACCAGGCCTCCAGTTCCAGGGCCCCACCACGCTCTGAGGAAAGTTCTTCCCAATATCCCGTCTATCCTCTGGCAGTGGGAAGCCATTCCCTGTGTCCTGTCCCTCCATCCCTTGTCCCAAGTCCCTCTCCAGCTTTCCTGGAGTCCCTTCAGGCACTGGTAGGGGCCCTAAGGTCTCTCTGGAGCCTCTCTCCTCCACGTGAACACCCCCAGTTTTCCCAGCCTGGCTCCAGAGGGGCTCCAGCCCTTGGAGCAGCTCCAGGACCTCCTCAGGACTCGCTCCAGCAGCTCCATCCTGAGCAGCCCCTCACCTGCCAGCCCCCAGAGGGTCAGATACCAGCCCATCCTACCAGGTCAATGACTTATAAAGTAATTAAAGACCTCTGCAAAACTGAAGCTGAGCATGATGGAGTTGAGGACAGAGGGAAAGTGAGGTCCCTGCAATCCATTAGGATGGCTTGAGGAATTCACTCCCATTAGATCCTGCTGCAGCCAGGGGCTTAGCAGGATTCAAAAGTGGATTAAACATTTATACAGCTAATGAGAACATCCTGTTACATTAGATAGGATATAAAAAAATAAAGGCGAGACACTTCAGTGCCACGAGCCATAAATTACCCACCAGTGATGGGGGTGAGGGAGAAGTTTCTCTGCTCATCCCCCTTTCAAGGAAGTGGTGAGGTTGGAAAATTGTTCTCAGGATGGTGTGAGTGGAAAACTGTGCACTTCCCTGTGACTATGGAAGGGCCCAATCTTGCTCTGTGCCAGGAGCTCCTTGCACAGCATCCTGCGAGGTTCCCTTTGGCTCCAGTGGGAATGGGACAGGGGCGTGGGACAGTGGGGATGGGACAGGGCACAAGGCAGCAGGGGGAACCTGGTCCCTCATGTCATCCTTGTGCACTCCATGGAGATGGGCAAGCAGGATCTGGTCCATCCTCACTCCCTCATGGAGCAAACAGCAGGGAGACAGGAGCATCCTGGCTCCTGGGCACCTTCCATAGTCACAGGGAAGTGTACAATTTTCCATGCTCATGCTGGGCCTTGCAGCCACCTCAACTTGTGCCCACAGGTCCCTTAAATGCAAGCAAAGATGTTTCTGAGATGCTTATCAGCACTCCTGGCAGCTCCTACTGCTGGAGACACACAACAGGCCATGGCTCATGTCAGATCTGAGAGCTGCAACCTCTGCTTTCCTACCCCTGGCTGAACACCACTTGCAGAAATCTCTCTCCCTTGCAGGGGAGGAAAGCCCCAGGGTAACTGTGAGTCTCTGTGCTGAGCAGCAGGGCAGGCGCTCCCGGCTGGCATCGCTCCTCAGGCAGCGAATCCCAAGGGATGCTCGACTGCAGGGAAGCCCCACTCCTGCTGCTCTGCCCTGGAGCAAGCCCAGGACAGGCTGGGGCTGTCCCTGTCCCTGTCCCTGTCCCTGTCCCTGTCCCTGTCCCTGCTTGTGCTCTGCAGAATGAAAGTGTTTCCCCTGCACTCCCATGAGCAAAGGGTGTCTGGACAGCAGTCCCAGGACCGTGCTCTGAGCCAGGCTGCCACCCCAGAGCTCCTGGTGCTCCCTGACAGTCTCATTTGAATGGGAGAGCAAGGAATGCTGACAAACAAGCAACACAGCTCAGCAGGAAAATACTGCTGCCTGCACACACAGGCAGAGACCCCTGTGGATTCCTCCTCTCCACATCCAGATCCATGGAAAATGACACCGAAGATAACCAGCTCCAAGGAATATGACACTGAAGATCAAGAGCATGTCAGGGAGATGCCTGGCTCTGAAGGGGGCTGAACTCATTACATTAAAGACAGAAATACAGCTCCTGTCCAGTCAGCACTGCTCAGTCCTTCCCAAACTGTGGCTGTTTAGAAAATCCCACGAAAATCCCACTTGCCTCCTCTCCCTCTGTAACCAGCAGCAGCGGGGAATGCTGCCTGCCTGCAGGCACAGGGTGTTCCAGCCTCCCTGATGTGGGCAAACCCAGGTGCTGGACACCCCTCAGCAGCAAAAGCCCCAACCCAGCCACTTCCAGGCCCCCTCTCCAGCTCTACCTTTGCTCTCCTGTCCATCCGCAGCCTCCACCCACCAGCAGCGCTGCAGAGCTGCCGTGCAGGGATAAGATTCCAGCCAAGATGCCAAACACGTGTATCTGTTACTCCCAAGAGGATGAGCAGGGCAGGTGGCATTTCTTTCTCCAGCCAGGACCAGGAACACCAGGATGCTGGCACGGGCAGCGCTCTGGAAAATCAAATCCTTGCCAGGTGAGGCCATTTCATGCTGCTTTTTTAACAGAGTGGCCACGTTGGCAGCATCTGGGGGAGCCAATGCTGGCAGCACTGCTCTTCCTGTGACACCCCAGGAGCACAGCTGGGAGAGAGGCCCCAGGGAAAGGGCAGGAGCTGGGAAGAGGAGTGAGGCTGAAGCAGGCGAGCCGAGCCATTCTGGGCAGGCAGCTGCCAGCTCTGCCCACAGGAATGGGGCTGGAGCAGCGTGGACAGATGGCTACTCCTAGCCCAGGCAGCCTCCGTGTCTCATTCACAGATTTGCTGTCCCTGAGTCATTGCCCTTCAAAGGACAGCGGAGCTGAGCTCCTGCGTGGAGCCAGGCATGAGTCGCATCCTAATGGCATCCCGGTGACAGCGGGAATAGCCCCCGGCAGCCAAGTACATCCTGCCTCTGCCGCCTGCTGCCTCCCACCCTGGAGCAGCCCACAGCAGAGGAAAAGCCTGTGGACATCCCTAGGGACAGGCCTGGGGCTGTGGGATGTTTTGACAAACCCTCTGTGTGTGTGATCCTTGGCACTGCCCAGCACTGGGGTCAGGCCAGGCCACGTGTGATCCCTGCTGGGCACGAACGGCTCCTTTCCTGCTGGAAAAGAATCCTGTCCTCAGGCAGGGACCAGGTGAAGCCCGCTGGGAGGGCAGGTCCAGCTGGGTTCAAGCAGACACCCTGAGCATCCTCTCCCACCTCTCGGTGCTGGTGTGGGAGGTGCTGCCTCCTCTCCCCGCGATGCCTGCGGGGCTGGAAGTCAGCGTGGCACCAGCAGATCCCTTTGTCCATGGGGAGCACGGATCACTGCCTGGTAGGAAAAGCAGCGTGGCAAGACAGCCCTGATCTGCAGGACACAGGCAGCCTGTGACAATGGATGTGCACAGCAAGGGGGCTGGGGGTCGTGTTGTTTTCCCAGATCTCCTATTTTGCCAATATCACTGCACACACTGCTGAGCTTCTGACTCCCAGAGCCCTCCCGCATCACACAGAGCAGCTTTCCTTCTCCAGCTGCCGAGGTGGCATCCCTGAGAAGTTCATCCCACCCGGCTGGTGAAGCCCCTGTGCCCACCATGCTCCCAGGCATGGGCACACATGGAGAACCTGGGCTTGCACCTGGCACAGATGGCAGCAGGCACAGCCGGGAGCACACGGAGCCTGTGGCACCTGGAGCTGCTGGTGACAGTTTGATGGAGACAGATGTCACCCTCCCCTGCCATCCTTGCACCATTTGCTGGCCTGCCTGTTGCTCCATGGAGACCTGCTGCTGCCTTGGGACACTTGTGGGCTGTCCCTGGAGCAACAGTGACAGACACAGGTGAGGACAGGCAGACAACAAGGACTGACAGACAACCAGTGCAAAAGAGGCAGCCAAAACACCACCCAATCCCCCCATAAATCCCTTCCATTCACACCCTGACCCTACCACAGGCTGCTTCACCCACAGCACCTGTGCAGGTTGGGCCTCCAGTCCACCACAGAATCCCAGGCAGCTTGAGATGTCTCAACCCCAAGCACACCCCAAACAAAACTCAGGACTGTCCAAGCACCATCTGAGCATCCCCACTCCTGCCTGGCTTGCAGCTGTCCCAAGTCCAGGTACCACTGACATTCCTGACACCTCTACATCTTTTATTCCACAGGGCAAAGTCCTTCCATCAGTATAGTTTTTGTTCCTCCTGTTCTCCAAGCCTTGATCTCAGTTTTCAAGGTACCAGACACAAGGCACTGGAATTGGGCTGTGCCAGAGGCTGCAGCCACAGCACCTGCAGACCAAACCCACTGTAGTCCTTTGGCCCAAATTCTTTATACAACTGAATCACATCTTTGTGGGGCTGCAAAAAAATTCCCCTTTGCTCCCATGGAATGGGTGGGGAACATGGAGCCACACACTTGGCTAAGCTTGTGCACGTGCTCCCGCTCAAGGTGCCAAATGACTGCACTGATCTGCTGGAATTACTCTGGAATTCACTCTGGAACCTTCTTCCACCTCATGAAATGCCTCACAGACCAGGCTGGTTCTGGAGAAGCTCTGGAGCTGATACAGATGTGTGGGAGCAGCCTCTCCCCTCCCAGGTGCTGCTCCTGGTGCACCAAATGCTCTGCAGGGGATCAGATCCAGAGTGCAACTTTGCAGTCACCCATGAACAGTTTCTCTAGAAGCCTCACTGCTAAAGTACCTCCCTTAGAAAAGCACAAGGTTTTGGTGAAACCACTTTTGTTGTGGTTCTCAAGTGACCTTCCCTCTGTGCAAGGAGCCATCCGGGCTCGGAGCAGGAGTGCACCAGGTTGCGCAGCATTTTGGATAAGCCCAGGCCAAAAAACCCCAACTTTAACTATTTTTGTGAAGGTAAAACGCTGCTTTGGTTCCCCCAAGAGGTGTCCCTGGCACTGGGGTAACCCCAAGACATGGTGTTCCCAAAAGTCCTGGTGCCAGCAGGCTTGGGTTTGCAGAGGATGCTCCACAGGGAGGGATGCTGATTGCTGATGCTATTCCTGGTTAAACAAGAGCCAGAAAACAGGACCCCAGAGGGTGCTGAACCTGGGCACTGGGGATTTGCTCCCTGCTTCATGTGGGCTGTGCCAGGGGGGATGCCAGAGCAGGAACAGCCTCCATTTCTCACATCACTGAGCACAGAAACATCATCAAAACCTCGGGAGTGAAATCCTGTCCTGCCAGGGGTGCCAGGGAAACCAGAGGTGCAGAACCAGATCCCACAGCCACGCAGAGAATCCTGATAATCTAATCACATCTGAGATGCTACAGGTCCTGTCCAGCCCAGGCTGCCCAGCTCTGCTGCCAGCCCCCTCCTGCCTGTCAGCCCTTCTCTCGCCACAGCTTTGTTTCTTGCAGCCTAATGACTCCTTAATTCCGCAGGCTTTGTCCCATAGATCTTGATTTGCCCCAGGACAGGTGGGAGGGGGCACTTTTGGGAGCTGTTGGGGCGGGAGCCAGCACGCAGAGCTCAGCCTTGGCACGAGCAAAGCTCTCATCTGGTGTCTGAGCTGGAGCAACACTGCTCTTTTCCTGTCTGGAAAGAAGGGAAAAAGGCACAAAGGAGCCCTAAACATCCCTCAGGGCATTGCTTTGGAGGGACAGCGATTTCCTCCTGCACTAAGTCCTGCAAAGTCTGGGCTGACAGTCTGAGTACTGCTGCTGCCCCACATTTCCTGATGGATATTCGAGTCCAATATCCACATCCCCAGGCTGTGACCTCCTCAAGTCCCTTTGGAGGATGCTCCAAAGCGTTCCCACAACTGCTCAGTGCAGTTCATTGTGTCTTGCAGTGACAAAGGGTACAAGTCACACAGCAACAGGCGACATGGAGGCGGCCAGCAGCTGCTCCTGACTCAGTTAATGACTTTTCACTCTCATGTCCAGAAAAAACCTGGCGTTTTCAACCTTTTATCCACATCATCCCTGCCTAGCACCATCACCCAGCAGCTGGCAGGCACATCCTTGCATTTGAGAAGATGGATGGACCTTGTGGACCCATCTCCCTCTTCCTCCTGTCCACAGGATGCTGGTGCCCCCGTCCATGAGCATCCCTGTGGGAGCCAGACCCCCAAAATCCCACCAAATGGGAAATGCAAACGATAAACCCCAGAAGTGCATTCTCATGGTTTACTATCTCTCAGCCACAGGGATTTCTCGGGTTAGTTGTAAGAGTAACAAATAAAACACTTCCAAGGAGTGATTTGGAAGCTGATGGTGCTGCATGGGAATAAGAACATACACAGAAAGTGAGATCTGCCCAGGAATGATCCCCAAGCAGAAAATAAAAAGGGAGGGTATTACAGCACTGAGTAATCTCAGCAGCTGAATTACACACAGACCTCACCATTTCATGGGATTCCTATCTCCCAGGGAGACTTTGATCCAGTCTTCCCCAGTCTCCAGGCACAGACAGATTTGCATGTCTAGGATGCTGTTTCCCCTCCTGACAGCATCTGCCTTTTCTCCCCAAACCTGAGAGCAGCTCTCAAGAAGATTTTTTAACAGTGAGGACTTATATGTCCTCCTAAACCAATCCACAACACTCACACACTTCCACATTTTTAGCTGGGGGTGAAACCTGCTGCCATAGGAAGGAACTGGCAGCTTCAGTCGGGATTTGATGTTGCTGTTGTTTGAAATCAGGTGAAATAAAATCACCAGAGTGGTTTGGCTGCCACAGAGCTCTTTGTGAGCTGCCTACTGAGCCACACTTCTTTGGCACCAAATTCCAGAGGGATCCGTGGCTCTGCAGAGAGGGGCTGTGTGCAGGTGAGCTGGAGCTGCTGTGCTTCCTCATCTTCAGTTTTCCAGCTGCTGTTACAGCATGGCAGGGATGAGAATGGGAAGCAGCACTGATGCTCCATGCACAGCCCTGCTCCCACAGTCCCGTGTCCCAGAAATATCATTTAAATCCTGTTTCTCCAGCTCCAGAGCTCCTGCAGCCAGAATCCTGCTGTGAGGGCTCTGCAGGAGCTCTCACACTGGCCGAGCTGCACATTCCACTCTGTTTTCCTCCACTCCTCTCCTGTTTTCCTATTGTTTGCTCTCAGATGTTATCACCATCAAGCAATAGCTCTGCCATCCCTCACAAACAGGTATTATCCAGCATCTGGATGAGAATGACAAATTCAAACTGCTTCAAAAATCCCGCCAGCCACGTTTTTCCAAAGCAATGAGTAACTGCAGTCCCTGCTCAAGTCCAGAGGATTCCAAATCAGGCCAAAACTCGCTCGTCACCACAATGCTGGAGGGGTCTGGCATCAGCCTCAATTCACAGATGGGGAACAGCCACTGACAGGGAAAAGCTGAGTCTCATGGATGTGAAAGGCTGGAGTAAGACACATAAACATGGAGTGAATGGCCTTAAACAAAGCAGGCTGATTTTCAGGAGCAACCAAAAGGATGGGAGCTGTGAAGGCTCTGGTGGGAGCGTGCAGACTCAGGCACTCCCATGGGAATTTCTCCGTGGATGGCCCAGGGGAGTGTGCACAGGTTGTCCCTGCTGTCCTGCCTCCTGTTGCTTCCCAAGTGCTGCCTGTGGAATGCAAGGCTGGTGCTCTCAGATGCTTTAAGGATGCACTGACACAACACAGAACCAGTTCAGAGGGACGAGTCCTGCCACTGCCTCCAGCTCTGCATCTCCCCAGCACATTTCCTGCTCTCCCATCAAGGATGTTAAACCCAGGCACACTGAATGGATACTCATCAAAGCACAGCTCTGTTTCTATACACTTCGGAGTCCCAACATAATGATTATTTTCTCACCTCTGGGTCTCCCAGCAGAGATGGAAGCTAAATCTGAAGTTGGAACATTTATGCTCCACCAGAAATGGCACAGGGAGATCCTGATCCTGCTGGGCCCCTGGACGCAGGAGTAGCACAATGGACAGCACCAAACTCCCTGTGGAAGTGGAGCAGCAGGACCAAAATACTCAGAGCAGGCTGGATACCACGTCCCTGGGAAACCACAGGGGGAATCTGGGAAGCAGACTGTAATTACCTGCCTTGGCTCAGGCTCAGAAGCTCCTGCTCAAACCCAGCTCCTCACAAAAGTGACCACTGGAGTAGTGGCCAGGACCTCACAAATGTGCCCTCAGTGAAAGACAACACCTCAGCGTCCCAGCACTGCTCCTGCATTTTCCCAGGGCATGAACATCACTTCACGAGCTGTCCTGCAACTCCAAGTGTCCCTCAAAACTCCTGTCCCAGAAGAGGAGCAGCCAAGCCAGGGAGGAAACTCTGCCACCATCCCTGTGGGGACAATGCTGTGACACACCCTAAGGCACAGCTCTGAGAAAGGGAAGCAGGTTTGATTATGGACACCACTGCACTTCCCAGAGGTGATGTCTGAAGGGTGCACAGGTGAGCCAGGCAGCTTGGAGCAGGTGGAAGCTGGAGGCACAACGGGCTTGTAAGAATGGAGCATCCAGCAGAACCATACTGCAGGTCCAATGGAGATCCGACCACATCTCTCATCTGGGAGAGGAGATGGCTCCTTCCTGAGCCTCCATCCCATTGATGCTGGGAGACAGGACCAACCCATCAGCTTTCAGAACAGGGACTGTGCCCCAGGGCTGGGGACAGTCAGTGACGCTGGGGGGAACACCAAGGTGGGAGTCACATCCAGCACCCCTGGGCAGAAAGGTGTAAGAGCTGGAAAACTGCTGCTGCGTACAGGGCCGGGGCCCTGGCACCATGGTTCATCTCAGGTCACCACTGCTCTAATGACAGCCAGGCAGAACCCTGGGCTGTCCCAGGAGCAGCAGCAGGTCTGAGGCAAAGGAGAGGGGCCCCACATCTGAGCCAGCACAGGGGTGCACGTGGAAAGGGGTGTGAGTGAGGCTGGTAGGGATTGGGGTGTCAGGAGAGGGGTGTTGGGGGTGGGCTGTCAGAACTGGGGTGCTGGGAGTGGGGTGTCATGAGCTGGATGATCAGACTGAGGTGTTGGGAGCAGGGTGTTGGAGATGGAGTGCTGGGATGTCAGGAGCTGCCTGTGCGTGCACAATGTGAAGGGATGTGTGAGTGCTCTGCCTTCTCTGTCCCACCCGCTGTCCCAACCTTCCCAAGGGCTCCAGACCTGTCCCACCACCACTGTGGGGAGCAGAGGGTGACCCCAGCCTGCAGGCAGGTGTGGGAGCAGGGGGACCGCGGTACCCCACACCACCAAACCCTCTGTGGCCCAGCACACCCGGGACGCCCCCGCGTACCTTGCAGTCCGTCAGGCAGGATCTGACCGAGTACTCTTCCGACTGCAAGTACTTCTCCAGCAAGAGGTCGAACTCCTCGTATTTTTCCTGAGCGTGTTGGTCCAGCCGCTGGTACGCCTGGACGCAGCTGCTACAGGCCTCCCCTCCCAGCGCCCCGGCCGCCGCCACCACCAGGTCCACCATCAGGTTGTCCAGGCTGCAGTCCAGGCCGTCGGGGCCGGCCATCTCCCGCAGCAGGTCCCAGATCGTGTAAGTATCACAAAAGGAGAGGTTGAAGTTCCTGAAGTAAGCCTGCAGGAAGGTCCTTTTGGAGGAGGGCGAGGCGAAGAAGGGCGCGGCGGCGGCGGCGGCGGCGGCGGCGGCGGCGGGGGGCGAGCGCAGGGGCGCTCCGGGGGCCCGCGGGCGCTGCGGGGCGAGCAGCCGGGCGCACGCCGAGTCCAGGTCCCCGCGGGCGGCGGGGCAGGGCCC
>PYHW01009577.1:4698285-4711654 GCA_013186435.1 Turdus rufiventris
CATCCTGATCAATGAACCCTGGTCTCGGATGTTTGCCACAACAGAGCACCCCAACATCTCCCTGGAATGGATCCCCTCATCCCAATTCTCCCCCAAACAGGCCCATGGCTCCCTCCCTCTGGGATCCAGCAGTCAAGAACTGCTGTGCCACTCCAGGGAGCCTCTGATGCTCTGGAACTCCAGGATCCTCCACAGCCACAGCCTCACCCATGAGCTGTGTGATGGGGAAGCAGGAGCTCTGTGCTCCCTGTGCTGGCCTGGATCCCACCACGCAGATTTCCAAGCTCCAGGGATGGGATTGGGACCATCAAATGCTCTGCAGCGGTCCCAGAGCCTCCCCCTGCTCCAGCTGCCCCCACACTTGGCTCTCCATCACAGCAGCTCCTTCCACATCCCATTCCTGAGCCAAAGGCTCCCTAAGACCCCCCTTATCTCTCCTCAGGGCTGCCAGGTTTTACAAGGGGCTTTGCTTTAAAGCGCAGAGCAAATCTGACAGGTATAAAAGCAGAGCCTGGAATGCTGCAGGGCCAGCCCTGCCTGGGAACACAGCTCTGGAGTCCCCTCCGTGATGCTGCCAACCTCAAATGTGACACTGGAAACAGCTGCCAGAGAAAACATTTCTGGGTTTGCTGGATGAAGGATTTGAGCAAAGTTCCTGCCTTTCCTCTCAGTGTCTAAAGGGGGCTTATGGAAAAGGTGGTGAGTGACTTTTTATATGGACAGTCAGTGACAGGAAAAGGGGAAGTAGATTTAAATTAAAAGATGGGAGATTTACATTGGCTATTAGCAGGAAATTCTGGGCACAGGTTGCCCAGAGCAGCTGTGGCCGCCCCTGGATCCCTGAAGTGTCCCAGGCCAGGCTGGACAGAGTTTGGAGCAACCTGGAATAGTGGAAAGTGTCCCTGCCTATGGCAGTGGTGGCACTTTAAGGTCTCTTCCAACCCAAACCATTCCATGATTCTGTGATTTATCAGCTCTCCCATCTGTCCTCCTCACATGGAAGGGACTGGAGACCTCACATGCAGGGAGAAATCTGGAATGCTCAGCGTGTCCCTGTAGGAACACACGTATGTTCCCTGTAGGGAAACCACAGCAGGATAAACAAGGCTGAGCTCCTTGGGCTGTCCCACATCCAGCTCTGGGGAGTGACTCTGACCCCTCTCTCTCATCCCTGCTCCAGCTGCAGCTGCCTCCGGTTTGCAGAGGGTCCAGGGGGCTGGGAAACCTGGGAACAGCAGGACGTGAGCAGGAGCATCTGTCCAGCAGTGCTGGGGCATGGCCACAGCGCTCCCAGGGGAGCAGGGGAGCGGGCTGGGAGCCAGCAGTGCTGGGGGTGATGGGGGATTGCAGCAGGAACATCCTGATCCTGCAATTCCAGGTGCCACCTGCACAGTGTGACAGCAAGACAGGCTGGGAAAACTGGGGGTGCTCATCTGGAGAGGAGAAGGCTCCAGGCAGAACTTAGAGCCCTTCCAGTGCCTAAAGGGGCTCCAGGAGAGCTGGAGAGGGACTGGGGACAAGGGATGGAGGGACTGGACACAGGGAATGGTTTCCCACTGGGATAGATGGGATATTGGGAAGGGATTCTCCCCTGTGAGAGTGGGGAGACCCTGGCACAGGGTGCCAGAGCAGCTGCGGTTGCCTCTGGATCCCTGGAAATGTCCAAGGCCAGGCTGGATGGGTCTTGGAGTAACCTGGGCTAGGGGAAGGTGTCCCTGCCCATGGAAGGGGTGGAAGGACAGCCTGGTCTGTGTTTCCAGCCCAGAGCAGGCTGTGATTCCGTGATTCCCTGTGCAGAAGCTCCCTGTTCACTCCCCATGCAGCTGGGATGCTTTGCTTCCCTTTCCTCACCATTGCAAAGCAGCAGCTGCAAAAGTGTGGGTGAAAAACAAGAACCTGTGACTTAAATTTGGGGGTTTTTATCAGTGTGAAGGTTCTTTGTGCACTCTTGGAGCTGGTGATCCTGGTGGGAGCCGCTGTGATTCCGGGAGGATTCCATGGCAGTTCTGCAGGAGGTTTAGTCCCAACAAAAGAAAGGAAGAACAAAACCACCTGGAGGAAGCAGTGGAGCCCATTTCCTATTGGAATGGCTGGGAAGAGCAGGAGTCTCTGCCCAAAGCAGCACTGGGCTCATACGGGGTCTGGCCAAAAATTAGCCTGATTTTTTAATGAGCTTCCCACAGGATGAGGACATGGATGGAGGAATTCCAATCCACGGAAGGGGACACAGCAGCACGGGTGGGTGCAGGGTGCTCCCAACACCCCACAACCCCACCAAGCAATGGATTTTGTTGTCAGAAGCACCTGGCAGAGCCCCAGCTGCTCCAGCTCCAATGAAGGAGCTGTCAGCTTCACGGGATGGGGGTCTCCTGGCACAGGGAGGTCAGGGACGAGCCAGCCCCTCTGCTCCTGGCTGTTCCTCGGGAACATCTCTGCCTGGAGGCTTTAATGACAAAGCCAAATGTGTGTGAGGAGGTGTAAGCCAAGGAGCCCGTGCCAGGTCCTGCTACCTACTTAATACCTGGGGCCTGTGCAGTGCTGACGATTCCCGCCTGGATAATGAATATTTTTAGCACTCTGCTAGAGTGCTTTTAGTGCCCGGAGAGGCCGTTCCTGGCCGCCTCCAAAGGCGCTGCTGGGGCTGCTGATGTTATTCCAAGGATGTCTTCCCCGATACAGATCCCAAGGGACTTGCAGAATATCCTGGTCTCTTTCTCTTTTATGATGATATTTTTTTTTTCAACTTTCTCTGATGTAAGCGGAAATAAATCCGCTGCTTTGGAAACAGGGAAAGCTGCCGGGCCCTTCCCTGCTCTGGCAGCGGGCACGGAGCTGGGACAAAGGGCAGATCTGTCCCTCCTCACCCCCTCCAGAGCCTGGGGCTGAAGGAAAGGCCCTTGCTGGGAGCAGAGAGGGGGGCTGGCCCCTACCCTTCGGTGGGAGAGCAAGGGGCTCCATCTGGAAGCACTAAGGGTGGGGGGAAAGCCGAGTTTCCAGTATTGTGCTTGGCTGGGATCTTGTTGTAGCGACTGCTGTTAATGCAAATCCCGGGGTGATTCGCTCCAGCTCACTTAGCGAGGGCGAGAGGCAAAAAAGCAAAATTTCTGCAGCTGGAGCCAGCAGCCAGGGCAGGACAGGAGGAGAAGGAGGAGGAGGAGGAGGAGGAGGAGGAGGCAGAGGGCATTGGGATGCCCAGCTCCATGAGCTGCTCTGGGCACTGCAGGGAGGAGCCCACCAGGCTCTCCTCATGATCCCTCTGGGGTATTTTCTGGGCTTTTGGGATTATATTCCCAACATTTTTGGCAGTTGCTGTGGCTGTTGTTTGTACCCACGATGGCAGGCGATGAACACGACCCTGATCCTTGGGAAAGAGCCCTCACTGCCCCAGCTCTGGGTCCTTTGTGAGTGTGTCCCACCCAGGGGCCCCCACTGCCTCACTCCTCTGCTCTGCTTATCCCTCCTGGAAGAGCTTTTTTCCTGACAGGTTAGAGTAGGGATATGGGATGGTTGGTGATTCCTGAAGGGAAGCGCTGGGAGTTGGCACAGGCAGCTCGGCACCAGCAGCCGCTGGAGGCAGGATCTGCTTTTCCAAACAAATTAATTCCTCAGCCCTGGAGCATCCCCGCCGCTATCTCCTCGGGTTACTCCGCTAATCCCGGCGGGATGTTTCCTGCAGCCCAGGGGAGGGGAGAGGCATTGCTGATAACCGGGAGATGCCTCGGGTGGGAGGTGTCGGGATGCTCCATCCTGTGCTGAGGACACACGTGGCAACCCCAGGGTCACTTCTCACCTTGGGCAGAGCTCTGGAGAGCTTCACCCAGGAATGAGAAAATTCCCTGTGACGTGGGGAGTGAGCCCTGACACCTCTCCCTGGAGGGGTGTTCCTGTCCTTCCAGGGATCCGTGTCCTGGCCCTTCCCACACCCAGGGCACGGCCAGGGGCAGCAGGTGACAATTTGAGCAAAAATTGATCCCGTTCCAGGTTCCTGAAGTCACTGCGCCTTTGTAACGTGCTAATTCCTGGGGCCAGCACAATAATTGATTCCAGATCCCGGAGCAGTTTTGCAGGAGGGCGATGGGATCAGACCTTCCCACCTCCAGCCCGGGGAACCTGCAGCTGCACCGGGATGGTGGCACAGCTCCTGCTGAGGGAGGGATGCTGGGAAGGGCATCAGCTCCCTGGGATGCTGCAGGGCTCAGGTCCAAGCTGGAGTGGCTGTGGGTGGCCATTCCATGCATCCCTCCTCCTGATCCAGCTCATCCTTCCTGGCTGCTGCACGTGTCCCCCACCGCAGGGACATCTGCTCCTGCTCTTCCCTCCCCCCTGCAAGCCCGGCCGGAGGTGCAGCTTCAATCTTTCCAAAGGTTCAGCAAGGTCAAAGACTTTTTCCGACGGTTCTCACCGGGCTGTGTCTTCCCGGATTGCATCGAGGCCAGAGCGTCCTCGTGATCCCCCACATCCGACCCCACGGTGAGCTCATCCCTTGGCCGGCATCTTCCCGTCCCAGGTGGATTTATTCACCGCTCTACCCACAGCACGTGGATCCCGGGGGGATTTCCTACGGATCTGCCCTCCAGGACAGCTCCTGTAGAGCATCCCTGGTGTGTGGTGGGGGGTGAAGCCTCGCTGACCCCCTGCCCATGCAGCAGAGCGGGGGGATTCCAGCAGCTCTTAAATCCGGGCTCTTCCCGGCCGTGCAGGGCAGCGTTCGGAGCCCAAACGGAGCCGCTGCGGCTGGGGAAGGTTGTGCTGGGGCAGAGGCAGCTCTAGCTTGTTTTTGCCTCTAATAAAAAACTAATAAAGGAGAAAATGAAAAAATAATTTTCTGGAATTTGGCTGTGTCTGCCTGATTTCCTCTGTCCGATCCACAGGGACGTGGATGTGCTGGCATGTGAGATGTGGGACACTGCGGCATGGATGCTGCAGGGCAGGGTCTGCTTCCTTTCTCCCTCTTCCCCTTTCCCCTTTCCCTTTCCCTTTCCCTTTCCCTTTCCCTTTCCCTTTCCCTTTCCCTTTCCCTTTCCCTTTCCCTTTCCCGTTCCTTCCTCCTGCTCTTCTCCTTCCGCTTCTCTTTCCTCTTCCCCATCCCTTTTTGCCTTTCTCTTCCCCTATTCCCTTCCCCTTCTCCTCTGTCCTTTTCTCTTTTCCTTTCCTCTTTCCCTTTTCCTTCCCCTTTTCCCCTCCCTCCTGCAGGATCCCACATCACACCACTCCTGTTCCACAGGCTCCCATCCCTCCTGCATCCCATCTTTTCCCTGCTTCCCACTCAGTCCCTCCTGCCCTTTCCACCCTCTCCACAGCCATCATCACCCCTTGGCAGGGCCCAACCCCCCTGGCTTTTTTTTGTTGTTGTGTTGGGCTTGGAGCAATCCCGGGTGTAAATCCCTGCTCAGGGCCCATCCCGTGTTATTTATGCTCCCGCCGGGACCCCGCGCTCTTTTATCCTCCTCTTTAATCCGAACCAGAGAGGGGTTTGGCTTAACCCAGTCTGCAGCATTCCCACTCCATCTCCTGCCAGCCCTGCTCCTTGGAAATTCAGATAAGGGGAAGATTTATTCCGGAGAGAGGGGGGTTAAAGGAGAGTCACTTTTGGGGGTTCTTTGAAGATAAATTTAACTTGTTCTTATCTGCTGCACTCAACTAAATGTTAACGCTGGGGGGGCTTTGGGGGGGGTTGGTTTTACTCTTTGGCCTCTTCCATTTTGAGTTCATTCCAGGGACATCCATCACTCTGGCCAGGTAAAGAATTCCTGTCCCTGCCAGCGCTGGGAGAACTGGGGATGCTGTGGATAACTGTGGGATCCTGCCCCCACTGCAGCACTGACCCATCACCTCTTTGGGGTGGGGGTGGAAGGGGGGTCCCGGCCCTGTGGGGCTCTAATCCCCCCCCAGATCCATTGCCAGCCCAGCCCCTATCCCTGGGCTAATGAGCACGGGGTTAATTAGTGCCCCACGTGCTCAGGGCCCAGCTCTTGGCGCCAGGGGTTATTAAGGCACCACCAAGCCGGGGTGACACAGAGGGTGTGGGGGGGTCCCAGCTCTGGGATGGGGGTTCACAGACCCTACCCAGGAGCTGGGCCCTTGCCTTGCCCCAGTCCATGAGAATCCCTTTGCCAGATGCGTCTCAGCATGGATCTGAGGGCAGAAGTGCCCCAATCCCTTCAGGGGATTCATTTTTGGGGTGACCTGAGCGGCTGCAGCTGACATCCCTGGGGTACCTGTGCTCGTGTCTGGGCAGAGCACATAAATACTTTTTAATTGGGTTTTTTCTCTTGTTTTTTCCACTGTTTCTTGTGGTAGGAAATTTTGGCCAGAATGTTAAAGGTTTTCCTTGTCTGAGCAAGGAGAGGATGAGGAAAAGAAAGCGTGGAGGAAATCTTTGCCTCCTGCCTGGTCTCTGTGCAAAGCCAGCCACGGTTTTGCTGTTCCCTATTCCCACATCCCCCTGCAGGACCCTTCCTGGCACCCAGGGCCCCCCATCCCAGGAATGGTGACGATGCCTGGAGCAGCCACGTGTCACTGCAAAGGCCACTTCCCGTGGCTCACTGGGATGGTTGTCCCTGACCTGTGACCTCAAGGTCAGCAGGTATTAACAACCCCTCCATTCCTAGGGGGAAACAAACCTCCAGCCTGCCCAGGAATTCACAGCCTTTGTGCAATCAGAGCATCTCGAGGTGGGCACTGCAGCTCTAGATCCCTCTGGGCCAAGGGCTGGCTCCTGTCACTGACGGCCAGCATTAATTTATGGCCCAGGGCTTGGGCTGCCTTAATTCACCGGAGGAGGGAGGGCAGGTCCTGGCAGCCGCCGTATTTCTGCCAGAGGTTATCTGGGAATCCCGCCTGGCTGTGCCGGGGTTATCTGGGAATCCTGCCTGCCTATCGTGACCCTGCCAAGGGCTGAGCTGTGCCCTCCCCTGCCAGGGTTCCACTCGTCACCCCAGAGCACTCCAGGACTGTCCCCTCCCCACCAAGGGTCACTGGATGCTGACCTGGCACAGAAGTGTGGGACAAATTTGGGGCAGGAGTGTGTGGGGAAACAGGGAGGGGAAGAATTGTGGATGTGGATCCTGGTGGTTCTGCTTCCCAAGTGGGATTTCCTACAGCGTCTCTCTTGGCACAAGGGCTATTGAAGATGCTCCAACCAGCAGGGAACAGTTAAAATAGCAACAAGTGTCCAAAATCTAAATAGAAATTGTGGAGAGAATTGCTGAGGAAGGGATGAAATCCATGCCTTTCCTCAGGCTGCACCGGCAGCTCCAGAGGGTGAATCAGTCCTTATCCATGGGGCAATGATGTTTTCCATGTGCTTTGTGCTCTCTCCGTGCACTGGGTTGGGTGGGAAGCGCACAGGAACCATTTCCTCTCCTTCCCACTCCCCCTGGAAGGTGGATGCCGGCGGAGCAGCAGCGATCCATCAGGCTGAGGACATTATTTGGGTTTCAATCAAGTGGAAATGAGGGAGTACCTGCGGAACAGGAGCGGGAGGGGGGTGCATGAGGCTGTTGAAAGGTCGGGGGCCCTGGGGATCTCTTGCCTTCTCCTGATAAATTGAGGCTGTGTGTTCCAATCCCATCCGGTGTCGGCCCCTCTCCACCTGGGAACGGGATGGGAGCACCTTCCTGGATCTCACTGGGGCATCCCTCAGGACGGTGTTAAAGGAAAATAAAGGTGTCCCCCAACTCTTGGTGCTTGTGCCCCCTCTTTAGGCTCAGTGTCTTTAGGGATTGAATTCCCAGCAAGGCAGGAAAAACTCCAGGTCCCTACATCTGATGTGGTCAGCACTGACCTCACTTTCCAAATCCTTTGCTGGAGGCAGCCCCTGGAAATGGGATGTGGTACCAGAGACTCCCCTGGGGGGCTGTGGGTCCTGTCCCTGCAGCCCTGAAGGACAGGATCCCCCTGGGGATCCCCCTGGGAGCCCTTTTCCATGGCCAGCATCCTGCAGGCACGGCCTGGGTGAGCTCTGAGCATCCCAGGGAGCGGCATTGTCCCAGGCTGGACCTCAGGAGCAGCTTTGGGTGGCAGTGCTGGGGCAAGGAGCAGGCAGGAAACAGGCAGGGAATAGACAGGGATCAGACAGGAAATAGGCAGGGAATAGACAGGGAATAAACAGGGAATAAAGAGGAAACAGGCAGGAAATAAACAGGGAACAGGCAGGGAATAAACAGGGAACAGGCAGGAAATAAAAAAGGGAATAAACAGGGAATAAACAGGGAACAGGCAGGGAATAAACAGGGAACAGGCAGGGAATAAACAGGGAACAGGAAGGGAATGAAGAGGGATCAGGTAGGGAATAAAAAAGGGAATAAACAGGGAACAGGCAGGGATGCAAGAGCCACAGCATTTTGGGAAAGCCAGAGTCTTTCCTTTAGGGGGGACATGGGAAGCCCAAGCCCTGGCAGAAAGCAGCGGGCACTGCCCTGGCACTTTCCCAGCAGAGGAGGGATCCGAGTGGGAAGGGGAAAGGCGAGGCCGAGGGCAGGAGCTATGGAACAGGAGCTGCAAAGGTTTCTCTGAGCCCTGAGGAGCAGAACTTGCCTGCAGGCAGGAGAAAGGACAGGAAACAGAGAGGCTGAGGCAAGGGGAGGGAACAAAGTCCTCCAGCACTTCAGAGGGAGAAGCTCTGCCAGGGAATTTGTGCCTCCACGAGAAACCCACAGGCAAGAAAAGGGAAGTGAAGGTGGGAAGGACACTGCAGAGGAGAGGGAGGATTTTCTGTGATAGATTTCTTCAGAGTCCCTGTGGCGGCAATGCCGGGGGCGAGGGGCTGCCACTGCTGAGGAGAATCCTGAAATCATCAGCCCCAAGGACCACCAGCCTCTCCAGGAGTGCAGGAGGATGGAGCAGCTCCGTGGCACAGCAAAGAGATCGGGCTGGGAAGTGGCCAAGGAAAAACACGATTGTTAAAAATGCCGATTCATCAACTTTGTCAGGAGCAGATCAGCACTATTTGCCTTTTTCACTACAAAAAAAGAGAGAGGAAAACGTCCCCAAATTACTGAACATGTTTTTCTGCTTCGAAAATCCTGAAATTAAACTTAATGACAGGAAAACACATTAAAAATAAATGACCGTCGTGACCGAAACAAAAGCTTGGGAAAATCCAGGGGGGGCACATTTGGGTTGTCCTGAGCTCCTCTTTGCAGATATTTTCCCTTCCCCCACATCATCTTTTAGCTGCTTTTTTGGGGGATGGACTTGAATGGAGAGGAGCCCATCCAAGAGGATGATGAGGACAAGATGGGGTGGCAGGAATCCACAGAGGATCCTGGAATTTTGGGAGGGGTGGATGGAGCTGTGAGCTGGGAATTTTACCTGCACCTCTTAACTCACTTCAAGCCAACATTGAATCCATTTTGTATTCTGCTCCCGGGAATCCCAGAGAGGGATTGCAAAGTCCTTGAGGCGCAACGAGGTGCTAAAGTTATAATGAATAAGGTTTTAATTAAGCTTGTGGTCCCCAAAAAAGACCTTGGTGAGAGATGGGAGCAAATCCCTCCGAGGGAATCTCAGCCCTACAAAGAATGAGGCTGTGTGAGACCTGTAATGGCTCTACCAGAAGGGCTCTCCCTTGGATAGAAAGTGAGAAAAGATGCCTTAATTGCCAATCCAGAGGAATTCGGAGCCATAGGCACAATGTCCCCTCCCCAGTGCCGAGGGATCTGCAGGGAATTCTTGGGATGATTAATCATGGGGACAAATTCATTCCAAACAGAGAGAGGTGAACCCAAAGACTGGATGCTCCTCTGCAAAAGGGATTTTAGTGGGGGAGACGAAGGGGTTGGAGCAGCTCCCAACTGCTCTGGGTGGCCCCGGTGGCCCCAAGGAAGGGCTGGGGTGGCATTTCCTGGCTGCTCCTAAGGAAGGATCCTGAATAGAATTCACCATCCCGGGGGCTGGAGCAGTGAGTTCAGGATTTGAGGAGCTGGTGGATGCTCCATTGGCTGTGCAGGGTGACATCCCCGACAGCAGGACATGAGTCCCTCATCCTTCCGTCCCCTGCAAGGGAGGGCACATCCCTGCAGGACCTCAGTGGGGGCAGAACCAGGGAAGGGATGTGCTGTGGGAGCTGAGGGCAGGCAGAGAGGCAGGAAACTCCAGTGGGAATCTGCTGGGAAATCTTAGCATCGTTTACACTGGAAAGGATCTCCAGGACTATTGAGACCTTAACCCAGCAGTGCCAAATCAGCCTCTTCGGGGAGCTGAGGGTGCCTGGAGAGCTGGGGGGCAGGATGGGGACCCCTGGGTGCCACGAGCCTGCAGCTGGGAAGTGAGCAGGGCTGGAAGAGATGGCAGGAATGGCAGGGATGGCAGGAATGGCAGGACAGGCAGGACAGGCAGGGCTGGTAGGAATGGCAGGACAGGCAGAGCTAGCAGGGCTGGCAGGGCTGGCAGGGCTGGCAGGACAGTGGCAGCATCCTGCCTCCCCAGTCCTCTTGCTCAGCAGCACGGATGCAGCCCCAGGTGTTGTTTCCCATCCCCAGAGCACAGCCGGGGGCCCAGGGAAGCTCCCAAAGCCCCGGGCCGTGTCTGGAAGCTCTTGCTGTGCCGGAGCCCGGGGATGGGGAGGGCCGGGCGATGAGTGGATGGGGATGCCCGATTTAATGTGACCGCTCTTTTTCTGACAGGACCCGCCCGCGGGGGAGATCCCGGTGTCCCGGAGGTTGCTGTGGCTGCAAAGCCGGTCAAAGATCCCTCACAGCTCCGGGACGGGTGGCGGGGTGGCCATGCCCCGGCCCCAGGCACCCGTGCAAGACTCCTCTGGGTCTGGGGTTATTTTGCTGCAGAGCTGGGCCATGTTCCTATGACAGAATTTTGCTCCTGAGCTGCTGGAAGCAGCTGGTGAAGCTCCTGGGGCTCCAGGCTCCTGGAAAAGCCCCATGGCATGGCCCAGGAGAGGAGACCTGAGGGAAGAGGGGTGGGATGCGCTGCATTTACTGAGCGGGGATGTCCCGACACTGAGATGGCTTTGGGGTGTCCCCAATCGAGGTGGCTTTGGCAGGCTGGGATTTCCATCCCTTTTCCTGCTCGAGGACGGTTGTACCCTGGTGCACTGACCCGGGGAGTGGGGCTGGGAGGAGCAGCGAAGGTCTGATCAAAGACGGGTCACTCCTGCGCCCCCGAGCCCCCCAGCGCTCCCTTCCCACCCGCATCTGCCGGGTAATGGCTCTCAGGTGTCCCCCAGGAATCGGCCCAGGGAGCTTCAAAGGGAGAGGTTCAAAGGGAGAGCAGAGGCTCCTGAGCGAGCCCAGGGGTGAGGCAGGGCCGGGGGGCTGCGGGGGGACAGGGAAAAATGGGACACATCCCCACTCCTTGTGCCAGCCAGAGGCTGATGTTGAAACCTTTTTGCCATGGAAGAACTGGGTGGAGAAAAATTCAAACATGAACATTTTGGAGGAGTTTTTATTTTTCCTGTTTCACTCCAAAACCAATGTCCGATTCCCTGCTCTCCCGATTTCGATGAAAGACTCTGAAAACAGGATTTCCCCCATCCTTTCTATGTGTAGAGGAAGTCTTGGCCATTTTCTGACCAGTCTCAGACCCTGTTTTCCCTGCTCTCGTTTTTCCTGCGTCACGGTGCCACCACCTCATCACGGTGACATTGGTCCGAGGTGGCAGAACCCACACCAAGAGCGAGAAAAAGGAGGAACATGAAAGAAATTTTATCTCCCAGGGTGGTTGTTAACACGCTTCACCCTACCCAAGGATGTGGAGAGAAAAAACACCAGGAAAGAGCCCAGGAGAGGGGGATCCAGAGCTGCCGGGGATAACCGGGGTGGATTTGGGGCGCTGCTGGATGGCGCTGGTCCCACTTTGGGGAGACTTTGGCATCCCGGGGCAGTGGGGCTGCTCGGGCAGCGAACACCTGCGGGGCTGGGCCAAGGAAAACAAAGGTGAGGTGTGGGATGGAGGGCGAGGGGCTGGCGGGGTCGGCCGGCTCCTTATCTCCCGCACTGTTTGCTCCAAGATTAACGCGAGCCTGCAAGATGCGAAAGTCCAAGGAAAAGCAGAGGCTGGGCTGGGATGATCGGGGGCCTCTCCCCCTCCCCCGGCGGGATGGCCGCGCACTCCAGCAGGGCTGCAGTTTAAAGTCCAGGCGATTGCAGGGTGATTTACGACTCATTATTCTCTGGTGCAAGAGCTGGTTAATGAGCAATCAGGGGTTGGGCAGAGAGGGGGAAGGGGATTGCGGGGCATTCCCGGGGGGAAGGGGATTGCGGGGCATTCCCGGGGGGAAGGGGCTTCTCCCCCAGCTCACCCCGGGAGGGGAGCAGCGAGCAGCGCTGGGAAGGCAGGGGAAGAACATTCCCAACCCCTCAACTTAGGGACAGAGCAAGGAATTCCTGGATCTTTTCCATGTTTTATACACCCCCTGCCACCACGTTGAGCTGTTTCCCCATTACTTTCCAATCATGCCAGTTATCAGGAGCCCATTTATCTGATAATCGGGGACTTGGATTTATTCCATGTTTTTGTAGTACGTGCTAACACTTCCCATCCTGCTGACTGCATCGATTTGTCTGCAATGGTGTGGACGGGCGCAGGAAACGCTCCCAAACCGGGCCAGAACCGGCTGGATTGTGGTAAAACCTGGAAGAGAGGGAGGCAGCTCTGCCTCACTCCTTGCTCACATCCTGCCCGGAATCCAGAGGGGTCTCACTGCCACAGGGGTCCTGGAAGGGTTAGGATGGAACAAGAGGATTCCCTGCACGCCGTGCCCTCGGGGCTTTGCCTGCCCTTCCCCACAGAGTGCGGCACAAACAGCAGCAGATAAAAAATCCCATCAGTGAACCCCGGGGCAGGCAGGGAGGGGAATGGGGAGCTGAGCAGTGCCTTGGGAAGGAGCCGCAGGGAATGGCTGTGCCTGGAGCATCCCAAATTCCTCCCAAATCCCTGCCAAATCCCTGCCAAACCCAGGGCAGGAGCGGGCCAGGGCAGCCCCTGGCTGACCCCAGCCCTCCCGCAGGATCGCGGATCCTGCCTGGCTGCAAGGCTCGGGAGCTCCCACAGCTTTGATTCCTGCTCCGAGCAGCCCCTCGGGCCAGCCTGTCCCAGCAGGGCAGGGGACAGCCGGTCTGCGGCCCCGGGGACAGGGAGCGCCATCAATCACTGGCCCGGAGGGCTCGGACGATGTGCTGCCCACGGGTCACCGCCCGCGGCCAAAGGGCTCTGCCCGGGAGCTCCGCCTTTGCTTTGGCAAGTGGCTCTGGAATTGCAGCCCCTGCTGGGCTCATCCCACCTGCAGGGAACGGGCGGTGTCCGTGTGTCCCTGGGGTGTGACAGCCCCGGGTGTCCCAGCCCGGAACGGGGCCGGACCAGCCGCGGGTCCCTGGAGCCACGGAGCAGCCCGGTGCTCTCTGCTGGAGCT
>PYHW01009577.1:4712095-4722432 GCA_013186435.1 Turdus rufiventris
GTGGGATGCTCTCCTGTCAGGCAGGGCTGGAGGGGCACCAGTTGCTTTTGGAGATGCCGAGCAAGTGCAATCTTTCCCTTGGATCCATGACTCCCTTGAAGCAGTTTTCAGTTAAAACTCGACTTTGTGTCTCAGCTGCAGCATCCCCAGCCCTGCAGCCAGGACCAAAGGGTCTGTCCCAGGTGGTGCTGACACCAGAGCTGCTGCCACCACCCTCCTCTGCAGGCAGCAAGTGGCTGGTCCGGGTAGAGGCAGCCCAGCAAAACCCAAATCCAGTGATCCAAGAGCGCTGGAGGAGCCAGCCAGCTCCTCCCTCCAAATCCCTCCTGTTCTGTCTGCTCTGCAGCTGTGGGGAACGAGCAGAAAGTGGCGGAGCAGGGACAGAGGACCCAAATCTAATTTAAGTCGGTGCATTAGGCCAGGGATTATTTGGCTCAGGGGCTGTTGGCTGTGAACAGGATCTGGGGAAACGCTGGGTTTGGGATGTCGGGAAGAGCTGCCATGCCCCAGGCCTGCCTCGGATGCACTGTAATTAATATCAGCCAGGAATTAGGAGGGATTTGGAGACTGAATGGCCTGAGATTAAGTCAAACAGCAATGTGATCTGAGCTTTGTTAGAAATCCCCTTCCTAAAGGGCCGGTGCTTCCTCGCAGCAGCAGGGCTGGGGGCACCAGGACCTGTCCCCTCTGTCCCTGGTCACTGGGACCATGCACAGTCCTGGCATCCCCCCTCATCCAGCAGCCATGGCCCGAGGGAAAGGCTCAGAGTCCTCCCTTGGTGCTTCAGCAGATTTTCTTAGTGGCCCTTCTGAAGTCCCCTCTGAAGGGGGCAGGAAGATTCTCTCATCCTCCCCAGGGATCAGATAGCAGGGAGTTAAGCAAGAAACAGGATCCAAATCCTCCAGTTCCTCTCTAAGCTGCCTCTTACACAATTGGGTGCCTCCAGGATGGTCCCTCTGCCTGACCCTGTCCCTCTGCCACCCCTCACCCCTGTCCCTGTGTCCGGTGGCAGCTGCAGCATGGGAGGGTGGCTCCTCTGTGGGATCAGAGAGCTGGTGCTTCTTTGGGGAACTTTTGGGCCGTTTTGCAGTCCAGGACATTGCAGAGAGCCCAGACTGCAGATCCCAGGCGGGAGAGGAGGAGGAAGGTGGGCACTGGGGCTGTTTTACTTGGATAAATCCTCATGTCTGACCCACCCACGCTTTTGGGACTGCTGTGGCCCCGTTGGCTACACCACAGCAGGAAAGGCCCTTTCTGTTCCCCCAGCCCTTGCTCTTGCTGGTGCTCCAGGGGCATCACACCCCAAATTCCTGCAGGACCAATCTCCAGGATTGATTTCCACTTTTTGCTCCTTTGCACGTACCCAGGTGCTCTCCCCACAGCCCAGCAGCCCCAGCTCTCCCTGCCCTGGATTCTCCCAGCTCTTCCTGGCCCAGCTTGGCCCAGGCTCTCCTGTCTTGTGCCAAAGCCAACACAGCCCCAGCCGTGGCCCAGTGGTGACAGTCCCCAGCAGCCATGGACAGGTAGGAAATAAATAATGTCAGGAGATAAACAGAGCAAACACAGCCCGGGTTGCTGCATTTCAGGCAGTATTTGCAGAGCAGGTGTGTCCACCCCACCCACCTGAGTCACCCTGGGCAGGGTGTGCCCTGGGGGGGGTGACAGTGCCCAGGCTGCTCCCCAAAGCTCTGCTGGGGCTGCAGCCCCTGCTTCCCCCAGCTCTTCTCCAGGGTTGCCCCCTCAGCAGACCCCACTCCTCCTTCCCATGGATCACTCACACCAGGGTGGATGTCAGGAAATTCGGGGGCTCACAGCACTCCGAGGATTCCCTGGGAGATCACGGGAACAGAACGGTCTGGGTTGGAAGGAGCCTTACAGATGATTTTGTTCCAAACCCCTGCCATGGGCAGGGACAGGTTCCACCAGCTCAGGCTGCTCCAAGCCCCATCCAAGCAGTCCTTGGACACTTCCTGGTGCTCCTTCTGGAGCCCCCAGCGCGAGGTGATGTTTGGTTCAAAGGTTCTTTGAGTTCTGTGAAGCAGGAGCTGAGTTTCCAGAACATCCAGGAGATTGGGGAGCATCTTCAGGAGGGAGCTCAGCTGACCCTGGTGAACCCACAGCCAGCAGCAGGAGATGTCCTGGAGCAATCTGGGTTTATCCTGCCTTGCTCCCAGCTTTGCCTTTTCCTTCTCTCTCACATCTGACCACATGTGGCTGTGTCAGCCGCCACACCCAGAGCCTGCAGACCGTGTGTTCCCTGCTGGCTGGGGCTGATGGGTGACAAAGAAGCGTGGACCACATCCCAAATCCAGCTCTTGGTGTGGCAGTGACAGGTCCCTGGATCCGACAGGAGCCTGGAATGGCTCTTCCCTCTGGCAGAGGGATGTGCAGAGATCCCAGCAGAGCCTGAGCTGCCCCATGGTCCTGCTCAGGGCTGGCTCCTCTTTGCCAGGACAGCTTTGGATGTGGCAGAGTCGCTTCTCCTGCTCCTTCCCAGCTCTGGAACCAGCACAATTCCCACAGAGCTGCCCTGATATCCACAGAGAGCTTTTGGAATGCTGCACCTCCACTCTCCATGGGGATGGCTCCAGGGTCAGCAAAGGGAGACTTCCCTTCCTCCATCCTGGTCAGTATTCCATGGATGTGCTGCAAAAATCAGAGCTCTTAGGAAAGCTCTCACAAAACAGGTCCAAATTCCTAAAAAAAAAAATAATTTGGGAAATACCTTGAAGTATCATGAAGTGCAAAGGAAAAGGTCCTGCAAAGCACAATGAAATTTTTAATTTTCATTACCAGGAAAATTCCTAGAATTCCTCATCTGAGGCATTTCTAGAAAACAGTGGAAGATACTGAGAAAAGTCCTTGGCTGAGGTTTCCCGGATGGAGAAGTTTCTCAAAAGTATTTGGAGAATTTCATTCAGATATTCTACAGTGAAGAATTTCTTGAGAGCCCTTGTGGGAGTCTTGAAATTCATTGGGATGCTCCTAGACAGGTTGCTGATAAAGAAATGCCAGAAAACTTCCAAAAGAGAGAAATCTCATGGGGAAAATGGAAGATTCTGGGGAAGTTTCTAGGCGGAGGAAAGTCAGGGAAGCTCTAGGGCATACCTTGAAATAATTCAGATTGGAGAAAGGCTTCACGAAGCCCTTGAACATTCTTGGAAATGTTCTAGACACAAATCACAGGACATTCCTAGGGAGCCTTGGCTCTGCAAGAAGGTCTGAAGGACTTCAGAGGAACATGCCCTCCCCAAATTCAAAGAATGAAACCCTACAGGAACTCTTGTGCTGTGGATCCCTAGAGAGCTCCAGGAATTCCCCAGGAGGTTGCAGGTGAAGGACTCAAATGTGGTGCCCCCAATCCTCTTTTCTCCCGTCCCAGGTCCAGCTGTTCCTGTTTTTCTCAGGGATGCAGAGCTGACCCTGCAGCTCTGATCTCAGGGTCTCCGCTGCTGACAATTCCCACAGCTCCATGAAGACACTTGGTGGGCAAAACATCAAATCCCTTATCCAAGGATCGTGTTGTCAATTTTCCCATTCCAAACCTCTCTAACTTCAAGGTTTTTGTCTCTTTATCTCCATTTTCCTGATTCATTTTGCCTCTCTCCACACAGGTGTTGCCCCAAACCCTGGACCAAGGTGATGCTTTCCCCCCATCTCCCCGTTCCCAGCATGGATCCATCAGAGTTGAGAAGTAACAGATGAAGGAAAAAAAAAAGGGACATTTCCCCTTTTGTTCTCTTTCCTTGTTCCAAGAGTTCTTAATATTCCACTTGCCTTTTTTGACTCTTGCTAATCATTGAGAGGAGGCCTTCAAAGGGGCCGGGCAGCGTCTCCAAGACCTCATTAAATCCCAATAATTGCTGATATGGAGCCGTGTCCGGGTGGGGGAAAATCTTCTCATGTTCATGACTCTGCAATTACGAGCAGGGAAGTTCATCTGCCATTTTATTGCTCTGTTCCATATGATCATTCCATTCCCCTGCAATTCCTCAGCGCCAGGAGGAATTTGGAGCTGCTCTGAAGTGCTTGGCTGCGCTCTTCCCTCTCCTGGATCATTTTGGGGGGCACCAGCGGAGGTTTCTGGCCAAATTCCTGTGGGACCTTGTTGAAAGTCCTCTGTCCTGCACAAACAGGCTGTTCCTCAAATCCTGCCATCCTCAACCAGGGATTAACATTCCCATTTATCCCCAGGCTGCTCTTGCCTCACCAGCCTGGGCTGTGAGTGACCTTGCAGAGACCTTATTTAGAAACCCCAAATATTGCAACTTGTCTGCTCCAAGCCTGTCCAGGAGCTCAATTACTCTAATTAAGCTCATGTTACAGCATGGCTGGTGTGGACAGAGCAGCCCCAGGACTGCCAGGGCTCGGTGCTCGTCCCACTTTTCTCCTGGAGCACCTGAAGCCAGCAGGTCTCTATGCCAAGCAGTGCATGAGCTGAGTGACCTGGAAATTCATGGACATCTTCAGCTGCTGGGGCAGGAGGGATGATCCTTGGAATCACAGAAACCCTCTGGGACTGTGGAGTCCAGCCACGCTCCAGCACTGTGAAAGCCACCACCGACCCCAAGTGCCACATCCAAGTGGCTTTTAAACCCCTCTGGGGGTGAGGACTCCACCCCTGTGCCAGGGCTGGACAACACTTTCCATGAGAAATTTTCCCTAATATCCAAYTGAACCTCCCCTGGCAGAGTTTGGGGCCGTTCCCTCTCCTCCTGTCCYTGTTCCCTGCTGTCCCCTCCTGTCAGGGAGTTGTGCAGAGCCACAAGGTCCCTCGTGATCCCCCTTTTCTCCAGCTGAGCCCTTCCCCATTCCCTTCCCTGGCCATCCTGCAGCAGCACAAGAACAGCAGAAGGTAGAGAGGGGTTTGGGAAAAGCTCTTTGGACTTGACAAAACCCTTGAGATGCTGCTGATGGTCCCGGCTCCTTCGGCCAAACTCCAAGGGCGGACAACTGGGAGGAGGAGGGCGGCCAAAGGGCCTCTTCTGATCCAATTTTTCTCCCTTCTTGAGTGAGGAGTTTGATGGGAATTGGTTTAAAGTAAACAGAGGAGTCCTTGGGCAGGCTCTGCAGGGCTGGTAGGATCTGCTGGGGTTGGTGCTGCCCCGGACAGCGAGGATGAGGCGTGGGATAATTCCCAGCGTCCATAGGATGTTAGTTTTCGGACTTCATCAATAAGACTCCTCTCCTGCGGCTCCCCAAAATGTTTATGGAAGAGATACAGGAAGGGGGGAAGATCAAACCTGCTCTGGTGAAGCCTTGCTGGCTTTATCTGTGGTTTATGAGGTGACCAGACCTTGGCGGCTCCGTTTTAACTTGTTTTGATCTGGCTGTGCTTTATGACGATTATTCTGAAATGTTTTGACAGGCACGAGCCTCACCCGTCTGGGTTATTCTGCTGGGAGTCCCGGGGCAGCGCTCCCACAGCTCAGCTTTTCCATAAAAACCCCAAAATTCTAAAATTCCAGGGGGGAGATGATGCCCATCCTGTGGATGTGTCCCCCATGTCCACCTGGGAAGACTTGACTTCCTCAAGGCCCTTCCCTCTGCTTGCAGCCCTCGTGGGGTTTGCTGGTAGTGCCTTTCTGAACTTTGGGAATGGTTTTCCAACAGATGTTTGGGCCCTCAAGTTGCGTTTTTGGTTTTTCCCCCAAAACTGTCTCTCATTTGCACACATTTCGTACTTTTAGTTAAAAAATTCCCAGCTGCAAACCACATTTCTGGGAGGATCATTCCTTTGTGTTTCCAGTGAAAATGGGAACATTTCAATAAATCATTCTTGGGTTCTTTTAAAGTTTTTTTTAATGGACAATACTTGGAGCTGCTGGCTGGATTTGAGGACAAGTCAGATGTGCAGAGGGGTGCTGGGGTGAGCTGAGTTGGGCTCCCAAGGCCGAGGGAGATGTGGGAAGATGCCAAAGGTTCCCAGGGATCAGCAGGATTTCATCAGAGGCAGCACCTTCCCCACCTCCTGTTTACAGCCAGGTCTCCATCTCACAGTCCACAGGGAATAATCATGGAATCACAGCACGGTCTGGGTTGGAAGTCACCTTCAATTCCATCTTGTCCCACCCTCTGCCATGGCAGGGACACCTTCCCCTGTCCCAGTCTGCTCCAAGCCCCATCCAGCCTGGCCCTGGACACTTCCAGGGATCCAGGGGCAGCCACAGCTGCTCTGGGCAGCCCTCAGGCACTGGAAGGGGCTCTGAGATCTCCCTGGAGCCTTCTTTACTCCAGATGAGCACCCCCAGCTACCCCAGCCCGGCTCCAGAGGGGCTCCAGCCCTTGGAAAAAGAATTCCCCCCTCCCTATTCCCACACCAGGATCAGCCCGGGCCTCGGGGGGTTCTGGGGTCCCCTGGGCTGGTCCTGCTGGGTGTGCCCAGCCCTGCTGCTGGAAGTTTGGGACTGGTTTATCCCGATGCTGATTCCTGCTGGGAATTAGGGATGCGTTGCCCTCAGCCCGGTCTCTCCTCAATTCTCACCTCTGACGGACCAAACCCGCTCCTCTTTGCCATTCTCCTCTGCGAGGGATTAGATGAGGGCAACATTTCCTCCTGCTAATTCCTGCCGATTCCCTCCCCTCCTGTGCTACCCTGGCAGTGCCCTGCTCCCCGAGCATCCCATGCCAATTTGGGATGCCCGATCCAGGCCGGGATGCAGGCCGGGGGCAGCGGGAGGTTCAGCACATCCCTGCACGGTCCCGGCTGCAAGGAGGACGAGCCCAGGTGGAAGAAGGATGGGCAGGCAGCGAACTGCGGCCGCGTTTGCATCTCCGTGGGTGTTTTCTTCATTAAAATGCTGTGGGAAGAGGTTACCTCGCCTGCCTCCGTGTTTGTTGTTCCTGAGCTGGAAGCGAGAGCTCTTTGTCAGGGAGAATGGGAAGGAATTTTGGCAGGAAGGGCTTTCCGTGGGCTGCCGAGGGTGTGCGGGCACCGGCCGTGGCTGTGGCCACTGCCCACGGAGGTCCCGAAGCTTTGGCAGGGGATTTTGGGCAGGGTGGGTTTGATTTGCGCCGCCCCGATGGCAAAACTCGATGTCCCTTTTAACGGCCAAAGGCCTCGCCGTGTGTGTCACCTGCATTTCTGAGCACATCTCTCTGAGGACTCCTCCATCCCCTTTATCTCCTGTGGGTGGTTAATGCCAGGAATTATCATCTGCCTCACAACCGCTTTGATCTGCTGCTCCCGGAAAAGGAAAACATGCGTTTTCTCTCTTTATTTTATTTTAAGCATCGTTTATCAGCGCAGCAGCACCTTTAGGTGAAGGGCCGTGCGGGCAGGGCCCCCAAACCATCCATCCTCTGAGGAAAAGCCCCTGGAAGGATGGGATGGCTCGGGATGTGCCCCCCACACAGCCGAGCATCCATCGGGTCCCCTGATGGGTGACGGATCCATCCCGGCTCTCCCGATGCTCTCCGTGCCTCCAGGCAGGGTTTGCTGGCACTGGACACGCCTCGGAGGCAGCGCTGAAATGAATGCTGCTCACTGAGCTCCTTAATTGCTTTTAGTTGTAGACTTATTAAAGAACAAGATTTAAATAACGTCAAGGGGAGGAAGGGAAAAACACCTCAACAAAAGCAAGTTGAAGGAGGGACAAAAGCTTCCCGTGGTGCCGAGCCGAGTTGCAGCGAGGAGTCGTCAGCAAAGGCTTCCAGGTTTCCTCTTTTTCCTCCAAATCTGCTTTGAGTTTAAGCAAATCCCCGAAGATTGCCCATGAATAGTCATGCGGGAGCTGCCCTTGCCTGTGCTCCAGCCACTACCCCAAAAAACCAGATTACTGGCAAAAAGGAGATGAGAAAAAGCACCGGGTTTTCCTTGAATATTCCTTATTATTCGGGCGAGGCCTGTAGACACTTGCGCCGAGATCTGATAGGAAAAGATTTGCCCAATTATGGAATGGAAACGGTCCCGGGGGTCGCAGCCAAGGGAGGGAGCGGCTGCCGGGGCTCCAGCCCGGGCACGACGCCCCTGCCAGGCAGGGAGAGATGTCCCTGCCCCTCCTGGCACAGCCCCACGCGTGTGGGTGTCGAACTCAGAGCGAAAAAAACCATCCCGAGCACCCGGGGGGAATCCGACAGTGAAAAGGAGCCAAAACACTGCGGGAAAACTTGGTGTGCTCAGGGGTCGGGGAATGGGAGAAGAGTGCCAGGCTCGCCCTGAGTGATGGAGGCAGATCATAGGGTTTATTCCAAGAAAACAGCCTGGAAAAGGCCGGGAGAGCCCTTTAGGGTTAGGAGAGGGACTCGTTGTGTCTCCTCGGAGCTAACTGGGATCACGGTGAGAGGTGGGAGAGGTGTTCAGGAACCCAGCACGAGTGGTGGCTCTTGGCGTGCCCGAGGGTTCTCAGTGCGATGAAGGATTCACTCAGGGCTTGGAATTCACCCCGAATTGCCTCATCTTTTCTTATTAGGAAAGACACTTCCCCCAGTGAATTTTCTAGAAGTTACTCTGGACTTGGATGTTGGGTTTTCAAATATCAAAGGAACAAAAAGCCGTGGGTCACGCGTTTCTTTCCACTGTGTCTGGTAATTCCACCAGCCATCCCCTTGCCCTGGAATTCAGGTTTTTCTCAGTGGAAATGCAGGAGGAAAATGGCTCAAAGAGGAGGAAAATGGCGGTGGGGGGGGGAAGAAGAAAAAAAGAAAAAATGGTGATGGTGGGGGAGGGAGAAGAATGGAAGAATGAAAGAATGAGATGGTAAACGAGAAGGAAATGGAGACTGGGATGCTGGATGCTGGCAGGGCAGGAGCTCCTGCACCTCTGGAACCAAATGCTCTGGGTTTGGGGTCTCTTTCCTCTGCGCCAAACCCAAAACTGCCCAGAAATTCTTTTACCCATGTATGAAGCTGGGGGAAAAAGCGCAGAACAGGGATGTCCCTTGGCTCTCAGAGATGTCCCTTGGCCCACAGAGGGGTCCCTCGGACCACCAGGGTGTCCCTGGGCTCTCGGGGTGTCCCTGCGGAGCCGGGAACGGCAGCGGGAGCGGGCGGGGAAGGGGCTCGGCCGCACGGGGCCGGTCCCTGCCGTAGCTGCAGCTCGTTAAAGTCTGGCTGGAGGCGAGAGAGATCCCTCGATAAAGATGTGAAGCGAAATCGAGGGTAAGTACAGTAATCTCCCAACTTCCCACCGGGGTGTGAGCGCCCAGGTTGTAAATAGGCTGGAATCAAAGACTCATAAACCATGCAAATTGCTCCGTGTGTGTTTGTCTGTCTCCTTCCCATGTCTTTGCCCCTCACCTCCTTCCTCCGAGTCTCTATCTCTCTATCTCTCCTCTTTCCATGAGCTCTGCTCTGCTCCCGACGAGCCTGTTCGGGCGAGGGAGGGACGCTTTAAAAGGCATTTTTGTGGTTCTGGGCAGCAAGTCAAAAAAAATCTGCTTTCCCCCCCCACTCCCCGCCACCCTGCCCCCCTCCCCATTCCAGACTCAGGGACACGTCACCCCAAACCTACACAGCCATCAAAATAAACATTAATTAAGATATTTCCAGCGATCTTCACTGTCACAAATTACCAGCCCCACAAAAGCAGCGCTGCAACTGCTCAGGATGTTCAGTTTATCCCTTTTTGCGATCGCTGAGAGATAAAACTGAATTTCTCCACTTTCCTCTTCTGCCTTTCAGCCCATCCTGCTCTGCACAGGGAGCCGGCGGGGCTGGAAAAGCAGCGGCACCACGAGGCCGCATCCCCAAAACCTGCAGTGGGGCACGGAGCGATGTCCCAGTGGGAATTACAGAGCAATGACCCCCATAAATGGGAGGATTGTTGAGCCTTGTGCTCTGTGGGAAGCTGGGATCCTCTCCTGGCTCCTGGGGGGTCAGGATGGAGTGTGGGGTGCAGGGGGCTGGGGTGTGGGGATGTGAGGATGCAGGGATCCGGTGGTGTTGGGATGTTGGGGTGCAGGGGAATGCAGGGCTGTGGGGTAAGGGGGTGCAGGGGATTACAGGATTCAGGGGCACAGGGATGCAGGGATGATGGGAAGTATGAAAGCAGGGGTGCAGGGTGTGGGGATGCAGGGGATTAGAGGGGCGACAGGATGCAGGGATGCAGTGGCACAGAAATGTAGGGATTTAGGGGTACAAGGATATGGGATTGCAGTGGTGCAGGGATACAGGGTTGCAGTGTGCAGGGATATGGGATTGCCGTGTGCAGGGATACAGGGTTGCAGTGTGCAGGGATACAGGGTTGCAGTGTGCAGGGATACAAGATTGCAGTGTGCAGGGATACAAGATTGCAGTGTGCAGGGATACAAGATTGCCGTGTGCAGGGATACAGGGTTGCAGTGGTGCAGGAGCTGCAGGAGTGTGGGGATGCATGGGTGCAGGACTGAGGATGCAGG
>PYHW01009577.1:4732014-4760246 GCA_013186435.1 Turdus rufiventris
TTCATTTATCTGTTTTCTATATAAATCCGTGGATGTGGACGCGGCTGCCGTGCAGGAGCAATGTGAAGGGCCAGGAGGAGCAGGAGTGGGGAGTGTTTGGTCGCCCCTGCACTCAGGCTGGTGGTCAGGATGGCTCGGTGGCCCTTGCTCAGCTTTATCTTGTAGATCGTGGAATGTTTATTTATCCTACTCCTTTCTCCCTTCAAAAAAATTCCTGCTTTTAGCCTGCTTTTTTTTTTTTTCTTTTCCGCCCACCGCACTTCTCAAGGCATAAAATAACCCAAAAATAATCCAAAGAGTTTTTGAGGGTTGGAAAGAACCGAAACAATTTGGACAACCTTCTTGCCTGGACACGTATTCCAACCAAATGTTTATTTCCTTGGTTTCTTGGTGGGGAAAAAGGAACTTTGCAGGCACACTTTGCATGTCCCCAGCTCTGGAAGCGCTGGGACAGCGGCTCTGTGCCTTCGTTCTCCTCGGTGTGTTTTTCCTTTCCTTTCTTTGGGAGTTGTGTCACTTGGCTGGGAGCAGAGAGAGCCTTTTCCCTCGGGAAGCGCCCCTCTGGATTCGTGAGCTTGGCGAGGGGCAGGCACATTGGTTCCAGAAAATAGAGTTTTGATTTGGGAAAAGGCTTGGTGGTGGAGGATGCCATGTCACCCCTCTTCCCTTCCTTATCCCGGCTTTTCCTTGAGCTGCTGAGGACTGGGAAGTTGGGAGGAGGCCGTGGCACAGGGGTGACTCTCCAGGACTTCCCACTGAGCCCTGGAATGGTGGCATTGGAGATGTCCCTCCTTGCTGGGGTGTCCGGGAAGAGCTTGAGGGGATTCTTTGATTTTCCCGAACTGGGAACTTGGTGCTTTTCTGCTCCCAGTGTTTGGAGCTCAGCGGTTTCTGCCTTGGCTTCACCCCTAGTTCAGAGCTCAGAGGTTGTCCGGATTCAGTTTTCCCCCAGTTTGGATCTCAGTGGTTGCCCACTCTCATTTCCCCCTGAATTCAGGGATTGCGGTTGTCCACCCTTAGTCTCCCCCCAGTTCAGAGCTCAGAGTTTGTCTGCTTCCACTTTTCTCCCAGTTTGGAGCTCCTTGGTTGGCCGCTCTCTATTCTCCCCAAATTCAGATCTTGGCGTTTGTCTGCCCTCAGTTCTCCCCCAGTTTGGAGCTTGGTTCTTTTCTACTCCCAGTTTGGAGCTGGGTGCTTTTCTACCCTCCGTTCTCCCCCAGTTTGGAGTTTGGTTCTTTTCCACCCCCAGTTTGGAGTTTGGTTCTTTTCCACCCCCAGTTTGGGACTCGGTGCTTTTTCACTCTCAGTTCTTCCCCACTTTGGAGCTCAGTGGTTGCCCGCTCTCCATTCTCCGGGAATTTGGCATTTGGGGGTTGTCTGCTCCCGGTTGTCTGTGGATTTGGAACTCGGGGTTGTCTGCCCTGGACACAGCTTTCTGGGATGTTCCATCCCACATGGGGCTGCTTCCCCATCCCTCTACCCCACAGGGACAGAAGAGAGTGGGAAGCGCCCGAACCGTCGGTGTTTCCACCCAGGAATGGCTCTGCTGGGACATGCACGGGCAAAACCCATGCAAGTGTTTTGCTTCTGTGGTGACTTTTGGGGCCCAGCTGTGATCCCACTGGGATCCCTCCAGTCTGTGTCCCTGTGGAGCAATCCCAGATCCTCGTGCCCGGGATCCATCTTTGGGATCCGTCGCTTTCTTTCCCAGCTCCGAGCTTTGCCGGCTGCGTGGCACTGGGCAGAGCTTCCTCACGGCTGCTCCCAGCAAACCCAGTTGAGGAAACCAATCTGGGGGTTGAGGAAACCAGTCTGGGGTTTGATGCGCTGGGCAAAGTCCGGCCCCAGCTGCAGGAAAACTCATGCTCTTGATTGGATTGGGATTATCTTCCAGAGAGATCCATAAAAACCCTTCACCGTTGTATTTGGGCTTCCAAACCCCTTCCTGGGGCAATGCCGGGGCTGTGCCAGCCCCCATCCCGCTCTGTTGAGCTTTAACTCTTGTTTTTAGAGTAAAGAGAGCTAAAGCCTTTTAAAATAACATGGCTAAGTGGAATTTTCCAACGGATCCGAGGAGCAAGCGTGGCGCTCCGGGCCCGGCCGGCCTCAGCGCGATTGCTGTAAATAAGGAAAATATTTTCCTGCCCTTTCTGGGCAGCTGGGAGCTGTGGGCTCCAGTTCCACCAGCGAGTCTGGGGCTCCTGGTGTTATCAGAGGGATGCTGATAACACATCCGATAGATGGAATGATTTCCTAATCGAGTTAAGTCAGGCTTAAGCAGTGTGCCGGGTTGGGAAGCCCAGGTCGGCTCCTGGGTGTGTGTCCCAAAGCCAGCGGTGAAATCATCGCCCACTTCCTACTGTGAGGATGCTGGGCCTTGAAAGGGGAAAAAAAAAATAGGCTTAGGAATGGTTTTGTTGGAAAAAGTGATAATTGTCTCAAACCTGTGCTTGGGATGAGCTCACCCTGTGAGTGAGCTTTCCCTGGGATGCCTGCAGAACCCTTTGGAAGGGGGGCTTGGAGAGGCAATATGGCTTTAATTTATTCCATCGTGTCCAAGGGGGGCTTTGGGGAAAGTGCTGCTGGGATTTACTCGTCCCCTTTGCTGCACGGCCGGGGGGCGGTGGGAGCGTGCTCTCCTTGGACAGCCGGGAATTGCCGGAGGAATTCTGCCTAAATCCTTTCTCAACTCCCTTGGCTGTAATTTGGGAGAAATATTGACCCTGGTGGGCTCCTGTACCGACCATTAAAGGGAAGCATTCCTAATAAAATATGGTTTGGAAAATTCATTTCAGGCTGGAATTCGCCTCCCCAGAAAGTATTTTAATAAGGAGGTGGGGGAAATGGGACACATCATCCACGCAGCTCCGGAGAACGGCTCCTTTCGCCTCTGCCTTTCCCTCTTCCCCTTCCAGAAAGTTTTGCTCAGCTCCAAACTTGTTAAAAACCAAATAAATGCATTTATTTAAAGGAAGAGGGAAAAAAAAAAAAGATGAGGGGAAGAGGAAAAAAAAAAGCCAGACAAAAGTCTAATCCTTCGTGGTATTTTTATTCTGCCTTTAATGACATGATGGTGTCCCATGGAATTCTGTCAGCGCTGGGGTTGAAGCCTGGCAGATCTTTGCCTCTTTTAATGCCGTTTTACGAGGGACAAAGTGCTTGTGGGAAGGCTGTTTCCGAGGGGAAGGGCTGGCCTGGAGCTCTGGAGCGGGGGGCTCGCACTTGTCGGAGCAGATGGAATGGAATTACGGGAGCCGTGGGCACAGGAGTGTCAGCGTTTGAGCAATAGGGAAAACTCGCTGCTTGGTTTTAATTGAAATAATTTCTGGCTTATAGAGACTCTCACTTCCTGAGGCTGAGAGGTAGGGAATGGCTTTAAACTAAAAAGATGGGAAGTTTAGGTTGGATATTGGGAAGAAATTCTTGGCTGTGAAGGTGAGGAGGTCCTTGCACAAGTTGCCCAGAGAAGGTGGGGCTGCCCATGGATCCCTGGAAGTGTCCAGGGCCAGGTTGGACGGGGCTTGGAGCAGCCTGGGACAGGGTCCCTGCCCATGGCAGGAGGTGAGGTGGGGCTGGATGGGCATTAAGGTCCCCTCCCAACCCAAACCATTCCAGGACTGATAATTCTGTGTTCCCATCAAGAATCCCATGGCCCCCATGTGCACCTTGGCCTTTCCAGGGCTTTGCTTCATCTCCGAAGGCTGGCTTGGGCAAAGCAAGCCTGGACAGCCTGCTTTCCAGTCGGGCTTTCCCTTTGGAATGGGAGGAACCCTTCTCTGGGTGCCAGGCCTTTGGGAGCCCTCCCAGCTCCTGCTCCCCACAAGGCAGAACTCCTGTGCCCAGCCCAGGTTTCACCAGAGGTGTTCTCCCTCTCCCTGTGCCAGGGGGAAAGGAGCACCCAGAGCTCCTTGCGGGTCGTTTGGGAATGACTTCATTAACTTAAATTAAAAAAAAAAAAAAAAAAAGGCAGGGCTGCGGCTCTTGCAGTAGCCGGGTAAATACCGCTGGATTCCATAAAATGGATTTAACTGCTTCCTTTAAAAGAAAAAAAGAGCCGTGATGGGGTGGCTGATTGATTGTAAAAGGAGCTGGAGCTTTCTCCGGAGCAAAACAGCTGCTGCAGCTCCTTGGATCTGCCTGGCAGTAGGGCTGGATGGGGCTTCCATGGGGCTTCTGTGCCATTTCTGGCTGGGAAGGGCTGGCAGGGGGCTGGAAGGGGCTGGTTCCCTCCACTGCTCCTGAGCTCTTGTGTTACTTTGGAATCTAAGCTGTTCCCTTGAATCTTTATCCCAAACAGGCTGGATGTGGCAGGGTGGGATGTGCCTGTGCCCTTGCTGGTGCAGCCAGCTGGGCTGGGGGTCCCTCTGAGCAGCTTCACGAGGTGTTTAGAGGTCCCCTCAAACAGCTTCAGTGGGGGTTCAGGGGTTCCCCCAAACACTGTCCATGTTTTTAGGATCATGGGGGTCGCAAAAAGCCGGAGTGCACGAGTAGTCCCACGCACGATGTCCGTCAGAAGCTGTTTGGATTGCCCCCGTAAACAGAGGCTTAGCAGTGGGGATGATCCCTTGTTTCCATGTAGGATTTGTGTGTCCCAGCTTCCCCCCGGCTCTCCCATAGCTTTGTGCTCTCTGCTCCTGCGGCAGGGCACCCTGTCCTCGGCACAGCGGTGGCCGTGCTGCTGGGAAGCCTGTCTGCCCGAGGAGCGCTGGACTCTGGTGGGAAAACATCTTGGAGCGATCAGTAGCACATGCTACTTGGAGTCTGGCAGCTGGAATAGGGTGGGGAGAAACAAAGCTGATTCCATTCTGTCTCTAATTAATGATTGCTGGGATCGGGGAGCAGGAGCTGGACTCGCTCGGCGCTATCACGGCGTCACATCTGGGCAGGAATGCACAGCCCGGCTGTGGGGCTTTTGTTGTGCAGGGCTGAGGGACAGCCCAGCTCCTTGCTGCTGTGTCCCGATGCTTTTCCCCTTCCATCCCTTGCTCTGGGACGGGTGGTGTGGCAGAGAATCCTGCTCTGGAGAGCAGGAGGGAGGGTGGTGGTGGTCCTCCTGCTTGTGGACAGGGCTGGTGCACAGGGAGGGGCTTTCCTGCCCCTCGTGTGTTGTCTCTTGCTTGATCACCAGCTCATGGCTGTGCCAGAGCTTCGGGATCTGATCCCATCTGTGGTTGGAGCCTCCTGATCTGCTCAGGGCTGTGCTGGAACCTCTGGATTTCATTTCCACTTGGAGCATCAGAGCTCAGCTCATGGCTGTGCCAGAGCCTTGAGATCCTGTCTCCGGTAGGAGCAGTGGTGCTGGGCTCATGGAGTCTCAGGATCCCATCTCTGGTTGGAGCCTTGGAATCCTGGCACTCCTGGCTCCCCCAGCCTGTCCAGGCTTGGTGCCAGAGGAGTCAGACAAGCCGGGGCTAAACGTCCTGCTCGGTGAGGCTGGATTTGTGCGCAGTGGGATTTTCCTGGCCCCTGCCCTTCCGTTGAGCAGGTTCTGCTGGAGCTGGAGGGGAGGCTGCAGGCAATCCCTGGAGTGTGGCTCAGGGGCCTCCAGTCCCTCCTCCCGGGAGGATGACGGGACAGGTTTGGGGGGTTCCTCGTGGTGCTCCAGTGAGCAGTGGCTTCTCTGTGAGCTTTCCCTGCCGGAGCCCCCGGGTGGGATCGGAGCCGACTCAGGTGCCGGCGTGGCAGTGCCGCCCCGGCCGAGCTGAGCTGAGCAGCTGCACTTCAAAAATGCCAGCTATTTATAACCCTGCCTCGGCTGCTCGGGAATAACCTTTTCCTACCCGCAGCCGGCCCTTCCCAGGTGGGCTGCTTGCCCTTTCTGAGGCCATGGGACCGGCTTTTACCAGGGGGGCTGTGTGAGGGCAGAGCCGGGTTGGTTGATGTCCAGCCGTGATCTCCCCTCGGTGTTTTTCAAAGGCTCTATCCCTCTGTAGCGCTGTGCCTGCACAGAGATCCACGTGCCCCTTGTCTGCTGGGGCTGGGCCATGGTGAGAAGCTTGGAGTCACCTGGTTTGATGTGGATTGTCCCTCGCTGGTGCCAACGTGGAGATGCCAGGGTGGGATACTTGGGAGATGCCACACAAGCTGTCCCAGCTCTTTCAGGGCAGAGTTTGGGAAGTTCAAAGCCTTGGAGTGAGTACCCTCCCTAGTTGGGGGTCCTGGCTGGTTTTGGTGGTCCCCAGGACTGCATCACTGCTGGTGATGGGACAAGAGCATCCCACTAACCAGCAATATCTTTCCTTGCTCCTGGAATCCTGCCAGGATGAGCCCAGCTCTCTGTACCATCTGCCTTGCCTGGCTTTTGCCACCTCTTCTGAGTAGGTACTTTGGGAAAAGCAAAAGCGCCTTTTCATGGCTTATGAGCTATAAACTGCCTTCCACCATTCCCATTGATCCCAGAGTGTGTCCATGTTTTCCTTCTCATTAGGCTGGGAAGCGTCTGCGGTTGCTCGCGCGGGGCTGAGACTCGGCGCCGTCTCCTCTTTGCCACCGATTTTTCCCTTTTAATGGATTTCTGAAACGTGGGAGCACGGCCTGGTGTGCGGGTTGGCGGGCAGGGCTGGCAGCCTCGGGATGTGCAGGGATGCAGGGATGTGCCGGTGCTGGGCTCCGCTCTCTTTGTCTGGGCTTGCTGTAGTATCGCAGCCAAACGCGAGAGGGAGGGACGCAGCCCCCTGCTCCCCCTGGGATTTCGGGGGGCACATCCTCAGCGCGGTTTGGAAGGGGAATGGCACAAAGGTGCCCCCCCGTTGAGGCAGGGTGGCCGGTGGCCGGTGCGGGGGGCCGGGCGGGTCCCGGTACCGGCAGGGATGCCGCCGTGCCCTGCCTGCGGCTGCCCGGGAGCATATGGAAAGGATCTGGGTGTAATATCCCGCGCTGCTCCGCGGCTTTGCTGAAGAGGCCACTTCAGCAGGGGACGCGGCGTGGTTAGTCCTCCCAGCTGACACATCCCAGGCCTTCCTCCAACTTAAAAGAGCTTGAGTTCGCCTTTGAATCTGAGGATTTATAGCCCTTTTAGGCCTCTCCAATAAAAGCACGGCTCCCTCCTCAGACAGAGCCCACCGTCTCCCTCCTCCGGGCTCATTATCCCGGGGATTTGTGTTGCTTGCTCTCGCTCTGTTCGCTACTGCCGCTTTCTTCAGATGTGCGGCCGAGAACTTCAGAGCAGAAAAGCCGAGCTGGAGCGGCCGCAGGGCTCGGCCTTGCTCCAGGTTGGAGCAAGCATGGATCCACATCCAGTGGTGCTCCCTTATCTGCTGATGATCCCCTGCAGCTGGGGAGCAGCAGTTCCTCTTTGTTCACTCAAGGATTGTGAGCAAACCGGGATGAGCTTCCATTGCTTGGAGAGAGCTTCAAGCGAATGTCTACTCCATGTGTCCATCCCATCTTCCTCATCCTGGCGCATGTGGACACTGGAGCACCCTCAGCCCCACAGATTTCTGCTTTCTAGAGGCCCCTCAAGCCTCAAACTGTTTAAAGGGAGGCTTAGGAAAAGGGCCAGAGAAACGACATAATAATTATTGTATTACAAATTGTTTCCTTTAATGGGCCCTGTCGGATCGCTCAGTCTGCTAAACACATTGTGCCCTCCCCCAGCCCCTTCCCACTGCTCCAGGCTCCCCTCGAAACCCCAGCCTGCCAGAAAATTCCTCCTGGTGAGGAGCTGGGGTGGAGGGATGAGGGATGGGGCTGTGTGTGCATCCACCTGCTCCTCGGTTCTCTGCTTGTGAGCGAAGATGGGGTGGCTCCAGTTCCGAGTGAGGATCCTCTCCCTGCCTGCTCCCCATGCTCTGGAGCTTTGTCCTGCCCTGGATGTTGCATATTCCAAGGGCTTTTGGCTGGTGGCACCCCCAGCTGATTCTTGGGGCTTATGGACATTGATTCAAAAACCTCTTGCTGTGCAGGGGCTCCCTCCCTCCCTCCCGTTCTTTCCCGGCGTTCCGGTGTGTGCTGGCGGAGGCTCCCAGGCAGCTTTTTGGCAGCTCCCAGCCCCGAGGGCTGTGGGGTGTAAGGAGAGGAGCCACCAGCGGCTCTGTGAATTTTTTCGTTGCCCCCTAAAGAACGAACGTGTTGGAATTAGGCAGCAGGTTACGTTTCTTCAAGGCCAGGCAGCAAATATGTTTTAAATTTGGCAGCCAACAGCGGAGAACGGGTGGGAGAAATTTTCCAGGTATTGCATTACACTTTCCCCTGAAAGGGCTCTGCTTTGGGGCTGGGGATTAAAGGGAGGAGAGGAGGGGGACCCCTTCCCTTTCACGTACTCACAGCCCCACTCTGAGGGTGCTGGGACTGGGATGCCCTCCCTGGGTGCTGCCTGTCCTGGGTGATGCCCGCCCCGGGTGAGTCAGGCCCTGCTCGGGGCAGAGCTGTGCTGCGGGGGATGATCAGGATTAATTTTTGGGCTTCCTCCCTCTGGGTGCGATGGGAAATTTCCAGCGTGCTCTGGGCACCGCCCTGGCCTGCTGGGCTCTGCCTGGCCCCCCTCTCCTCCCCTCCTCTCCTGTCCTCTTGTGATGTCTTTAATAAACGCTTTATGCAAGAGCAGACCTGGGATCCACTCCCAGCACAGACCTGGGGCTCGGCCAATTAGTCAATTATTTCAAAAGAAGAAATTTAAAAAAATTAAGAAAAGCAAAAGATGTTATTTTTGTAAGGGAAGGTCTGGCCCATGGCTCAGCCAGCAGCCCCTCTCCTGTGGGAAGAGCTGGGCTGGGGGAACATGGGGGAGCTCTGCACAGCCCCTCCTTCAGTGACCACAGCCTGCTGAATTCCCCATGTCCCTGTGTCCCCCCATGTCACCAGGGCAGGGAGCTGCCCCTCACACTAAGTGAGGGAGGGGATCTTGGTGGCTGCCTGTGCCCCCTGCACCAGGCTGTCCCTCCCAGCCTGTCCCTTGTCCCTGGGCAGCCAGGTGGGTGGTCTGTGAGTGTCCATCCCTGCTGCAGCTGGCACTGGGGCATCCCATTGTTCCAGCTTCCTTCACAGCATGTGAGGAGGAGGAGGAGGGCATGTGTCCCCAGGAGCTGGGCAGGGCTGTCCCAGTGCCACCGGGGATGCACAGCCCCCTTCCCTCTCACTGGGCCAAGGAGGCCTGGCTGGATTGGAGGTTCAGGAAGGCGCTTGGAGGTGTGAAGGGCTGGAGGCAGCTGGAATTTCCCCTTCAGCTGTGTTTGGGTTTAAGATTTGTATTATTCTTCATCCATGGAAATTCTGTGAGGCCGAGATCTGGCTGTGCATCCCGGCCGGTTTGTGCCCCCCTTTTCCTGCAACCCCCTTTCCCTGCCCCCCATTAGCAGTGCCTCAGCTCAACTAATTACTGAAATAATTGAGGCAGCAACATCCTGGCAAAGCAGGGGAGGGAGGGGAAAGGAGGGGAGGGTCCCTTGTGCTTCCTGGACCCCCAGCCCTTTTCCACCACTCTGTCCTTCACAGCTTCATGTCTGCTGCTCATTTAATGGCAGTAGAAGAGTTTTTTTTTTTTTTACTTCCCGGAGCTACAGGAAGAGTTGCTGGGAGTAGGGGATGGAGGAAAGCCTGCTTGTGTTGCCTTGGCTTGGTGTTCCCTACCTGCAGGGAGTGGTTCTGGGATGCAGGGATGTGGGGCAGGGGGGGTCCCACAGGAGTCCATTCCCAGGAGCAGCTCTTGATCCTGGTGAGGTTTCACACTCGATTCTGCTTTTGATCTCTGCCCTGCCTTGGTGAGTGCTGGCTGCTGTTCCCTAATTACCCCCTTCATGTGGGGCTGTGCTGGGTATTTGTGCTCACCCAGTCTCTCCAGCAGAAAAACCCACCCTGCGAGGGCGTGTGCGGGGCGGGGGAGCCCACGTGCTTTTTCAGACCACGGAGGAATCCTCCAGGCTCTCCATATAGCCCTGGGTGCTCCCACCCACAGCAGGCAGTTTCATGCTCCCTGCCTGGTTTCATAACATCCAAGAGAGGCACGAAAGTCTTCGTGAGCCTCCTCCCTCTGCTGCGTGTGGAGTTTGTGGGCTCGGGAAGGTGGGTGGGGGTGCCACTGTTTTGTGTGCTGGGGATTTTCTGGATGTGCCAGCCAACTGTAAAAGTCCTGGTGCCCATCGGCCAGCCTTTCTTGGCTGAGTTTTCCTTTTGGGATGGAAGCTGCATGTTGTCCCTGAGCATGGTGTGAGATGAGAACAATGCCAGGGAGAGTGCAGGGACTACCTAGCCTGGGGTGGGGGTGTTCAGGGTGGTGGGGAAGGGCTGCGGGATCCTCCTGGCTCCTGCTCTCCTAGACAAGGCCTGTTCCTCCTTGTTTTTCCTCTTTGAGGATGGAGGCACGTGGGTTGAGGATGGAAACACATGGTTTGAGGCTGGAGGCGTGTTGGTTTAGGATGGAGCACATGGTTTGAGGATGGAATTGCATGGGGTGCGTTGGAGGCATGGGGACCATCCCACGGAGCTCCCAGAAGTTCATCCATGCCTGTAAAACAGTTGGAGGTTTTTGAGGCATCAAACTTAGGAGTATAACGTTGGAAGTGCTGCAACATCACACCAGAGCACAGGCAAAGGAGACAAATTGCTGAATTCCTTCTCTGTGTGGGATTCCTCCTTAAGGTGCCTCCAGGTGCCCTTCTCTGCTGTGCCCAGTTCTCCTGTGACCTGGCAAGAGGAACCTTGCCCACCCTGCCCTCCATCAGGAAAGTCTCCACTGCCTTGTTGGGATGAGGGGGAAAAAATCTTTCCTGGTTTATGACAGAGAGATTGCTGATAGTGAGAATGGTTCCTTACAAAAGGAATGGGTGACAGATACAAGAGCTCTGGGATAATTGCTTCCAGATGCTGCCTCCCCTTGTCTCCGGGGCTGTGTGTGTTCCAGCGTCCTGCCAGCTCCAGTGAGCGAAACCAGGGAGTCATCCCAAAAAACAGGGCTGGCTGGAGCGGTGTCAGACGGCTCGGAATGCAGCGACTCCTGATGTCACCCCAGCTTCTGCTGGCCGGTGTGATCCTGTGTGGCTGTGAAGCAGGTTGGCTCACAGGAGCTCTCCCAGTTCCCCAGGAGGAACTGGGAGAACAGAAGCCGGGGCTTCAGGAGGAATGCCGAGTGCTGCGGGACTGGGATACGCTCTGGAATTGGCAGCGCCGGCCGCATTGTGCACGGCAGGCGGCTCTCCCGGATCCTGCCTCCCCTTGTGCCATAAACACGGCGTTTTTGGCATCTGGGCTTTCTTGCAGAGAGCCTGGTTGCTGCAGCAGCATTAATGATTATTTATTGGCTCTTAATGCCAAATAATGTCAACATCTGGCTGACGCAGCACACGCGTTCCTCATTCCATGAGGCATCTCCGAGTGCTCGGCGTTGGGTTGGCGTTGGATTGGCGTTGGGCTTGTGCGCTTCAGGAATTAGAAGGTAGCAAATGGTGGGGTTGTTTGGATACTCCCCTGAAGGGACAGATTCTTGAAGGGCTTCTCTGCTGACCTTCTCCTTAATTGCTGCTCTGCGGCGCCGGCAGGACCAGCTCAAAGGGAGCAATGAAGCGTCGGCAGCGGCGCTCGGCCCAGGGCCCCGCGAGGGGAATGCTGCTCCCTCCCTTCTGCCAGCATGGTGCCTCTCTCCATGAGATTCCCTAGGCCTGGCAGCTCAGAGCTCCACTCATAACACCTGTGTTAAGGTTACCATTCTAACCTTCATATACACCAGCAGTGGATGCAGGATTTTTCCCAAGGTAACTGGCACAGAGGTAAATCCAGCTGATTATAAAGGTACCAGGGAAGAAAAGGGAGGAAAATGGCTTTGCTGCTTGTTCTTGCTGATGGACACAGGCTTTACCCCCCCTGCTGCTTTCCCTGCATTCAGCCTCAGACAGAGCTTGGAGGGAAAGAGAAAGGAAAATGTGAATGGAGGAAAATTTACTTCTCCTCTGATTCCTGTGTGGCTTCTGAAGGTGAGAGTTGAGTCACTTTGCCTGGAACCAGCTCAGCAATTCCACTTCGTCCCCGGAGAGTGTCTGAAGTCACGCAGGGAGAAATAATGCTGGGGGTTAAAAATAGATGCTGACAATAGGAAGGGAGGACTGGAAAAGCTCCGTGTCAGGCAAGGTGGACAGAGCCTGGTGATCAGCATTGGGATTGTGCACTGCTAGAGCTGGGCTTTACTGGGTTAAACTGGAGTTAAACCTCGTTTGCACTCGGAACCTGGAGCGGATTTCGGTCTTGGGCTTGCGTGTCCATCCGGCAGCCTGGGGAAAGCACTTGTGCTTTTAAGGGGCTTGGAAAAGTGAGGGAAGGATGTGGCACTGCTGGGGCCAGGGTTGGGGAAGGAAACAGCTCAGTGAATCCAAATTGCTGGAGGAGGACAGGTGGGACAGGGCTGGGGGCAGCAGAGGCTGGCACTGGCACCTGTGGATGTGTTCCAGCTGCCCTGGCATTTTAAAGGCTCATCTGCAGAGTGGAGCGCTTTCACTCGATCCACTCCATTACCACTTGGATGTGCAGTCATGACCAAGCCCAGAGCGCTTTGTCGGGGTCTCCCAGTGCCACCAGTGGCCTCCGTGCTGGGAGCAGGGTGTGCAGAGCGCGGCTTGGCCGGGGACACAGAGCGGGATGGTGGCTCCCGCAGCCCTTGCCCGAGGCTTTTGTTAAAGCTCACTGAAACCATCTGCGGCCACCGGAGCCTGGTGGCTGGGGCAGCGAGTCCCTGTCCCCGCGGAGGGGACACGGCCAGCTCCGTCCCCGGGGCCAGCTCCATCCCCCGGGGCCAGCTCCGTCCCCGGGGCCAGCTCCGTCCCCCGGGGAGGCCGCCAAGCATCAGGCAGGAGGAGAAGGGGTCACAGCTCCCGCTGGAGCGGGACCAGGAGCGATTCCGGCTTCTCGCTTCGTTTCCAGCTCTTTTCTTTCTCTCCTGTTCCTTTCCCGCTGGCAGCGCGCTCGGCCCTCTCCTGGTGCTGCGGGGACAATGGGGCTGTGAGGTGGGGCGGGAGGGGGACGGAGATGAAAGGGGAAAAGTAAAATCGAAGCATGTCTGGAAGGGCATTTTGATGTAAATGGGACTTTTTGATAGACTTTGAGAGACACCGGCAGAAAGGGCACGGGCCCCCTTCGGCGTGCTGAGCTCCGGGCTCAGCTCTTTCATTTCCTCAGGAAAAGGGCATTTTTTCACCTCCTGTTGGGTGCAGCCACGGTTCCTCCTGGTGCTCTCCATCTCCCCCCGTGTCCTGGTGTGGAGCCCTGTGTGCGTGTGTTAACGAGCTCCGACAGCCGGAGCTCCTGTTCAGCTGCTGGAAGCGGTGGCTGAAGCTCAGGGAGGGGAGATGGCGCTTGCAGCCCATGGGCAGCCGGCAGAGCCCGGCTCCATCCCACCTTCCTCCCCCGGGCAGCTCCCTGAAACCTTCCCCCTCCCCCGGGAGGGCTCGTGTTTGATCCGCTGCCGTGCTTTTGATCCCAGCCTTTGTCCTTGGCACCGTCTCGAAGCTCTCGCGTGTCGGTGGAGATGTGGCCTCACTGTGAGTCATCCTCCTTCCTTTCTGCTGCTGTTTTATTTTTCCCTTTTCCTTCTCCTAAGAGAGCACTTAGTAAAAGGAAGCAGCGCATTCATCCAGGAAACGGGAGCACAACAAACGCCTGCCGTTTATCCTTTCAAAGGCGTCTCCCTTGAGCTGTTGCTGCTGCTGTGACAGGCAGGGGAGAGAAGCAGCTGCTGGTGGGGGCCCGAGGATGCTCCCCTGTGCATCGTCCTCATGGTCCCTGGTCCTGCCTGGTCACGGGGAGCCCTCGGGGGTCACTTTCCCATGTGCTGGCAGCTTCTGTCCCTGCCAAGGTGGGAGGAGGAGAAACGAGGACAGAGCTGCTCCCTGGAGAGGAGCTGACAGGTCGGGGGGGCTGGGAAGGTCGGTCGGAGCAGGCATCCGTGTCCCCGTGCTCCCCGTGCGGGCGCTGGGGAGCCCAGGAGCAGCCCTGTCACTTCACATCTCCGAGTTGTCGCCTGAGCCCGGGGCTGGGCTCGTGTCCTCCCCGCACCTCCCCGTTGCTGCCTTCAGTCGTCTCACACACCGAGCTGTCAGCAGCCCAAAATTTACTGCTGGCATAAACCCATCAAAAAGCCAAACTGTTGGTCGGTAAAAATGGCAAAGCAATTGCAGGGAAACTTGTTTCTTCCTCTGACAACTTCTGAGTCAGTCCTTTAATCTCTAATCTAGGTTTATGGTCATTTTATTGAAATGCCGGGCTCTGTGGAAAACTGACATGTATGACCATCATAAACCAGGAGTTATGGGAGCCCAGAATTGCCTTGATGGTCCAAGTGTCTGCAGGAAGCATTTTTAAAATCCGTAATTGGGATTTATTGGCCATTGTGGCTCAAACTGTCAGGAGAAAATAAAATAATCAGCCTGGGATTTTTTTTCCTCTTCAGCTTTTGACTCTTTCCACGTATTCTTAAGTCTTTTGGCGCTTTGCTTCCGTGCTTAGTTCCCTTGTAATGGGGGGATGTGGGTGGAAGGAGGGAGCCCAGCCCTGTGAGCGCCCCAACTCCCATCATGGCTGTGCAGGCTGTCTGTGCCCTCCTGCCCCTGTGTCCTGCACCTTGGTGTGGCTGGGATCTCCTCGGTGTCCCATGGGACGTGGTGGTCATGGGCACGTGGGGGATGTGGATGTGGGGACGTGAAGCAACAGGCAAGCTTGGAGGAGCTCCTCATCTGGGATGGCCGGTTCTATGGATGAGGTCTGGGGGTTGGTGAGGTGTTGCTGGAGATTGATGAAGCAGGAAGTGTAGGGTGGGCTGGCAGAGGGAAAGGAGACACTCCTGTGTCCTGCCAGAACCATGTCAATCAAAGCATCCATTGCCATGTGCCAACAGCAGAACTTGAGGCCAAGGGCACATTTTGTCCCAGCAGCCCATGTAAGGCAGTGCCGTGGATGGGGAGGTGATGCTGGGACGGGCTGAGCCCCACTTGGTGTTCGGCAAACCTCAGGAAGGACCTTGGTGTTCCATCTCACCTTCTTTCTCTTTTGGATATGTTGAACTGGCTCACCCTTGAGGGATTTTCTTCCCAGGCTGTGAGTGACTCCTGTGCTTTGCTTTATGCCAGTCCATGTCCAATGGGGCATGGACTCATCCAGGCTGTGGATGGCTCTCCTCAGTGCTGCCATTCCCTGCCTCGCTGGTGCAGGATGCACCCAGCAAAGCTCCTGCCCCTTCCCCGTTATCTGCCATTCCCAATTTTCTCTCCATTAACTCATGACCGCAAGCAGCACCCAGCAGTGCCAGGTCCAGAGTTACCCTGGAATAATCTGCTGGGCCTGATAAATATCTCTGCTTCTGTTTTGTTTAACAAATATCTCCTTTAATGGCACGGCTTTTTGTTAAGCTTCCTCACATTATCATCCCGCTTAATCATGCAGGGTGACTTCTAAAAGTACTTTTTTAAAAAATGCCACTTTTTATCCAGGTTTTAAAATTGAAACTCATTTTTTATCCAGAGGCAGGATATAAATGAGTCTACTAAAATTAGATTAATCCTAATAAGAATGTCAGTTATCATTTCTGAATACATTAATTTTTTTTTTTAAATTTTACATGCCTCTTTAGCTATAATTGCTGGTGTAATTTCTTACACAGACATGGTGTGTCCTCATGGTTGACAGAAATACTTAATGCAGTGTCGACACTGCACTAAGTTCCAAATTAGTGTGTCGCAGACACTGCCAACGGTTTGAACTTTCTCCTTAATAAGTTAAAAAAGAAAAAGGCAAAGAAAAAACCACCTTACATGCAAAGAAATACGTAAATGGATTGAGGGAGTTGGAGTGAAATGGGATAGCTGGAAGCTAGAACCCCATGAAGGGCTTTTCTGGGAGAGGGAAGAAGGAAAGGGATGGAGGAGCTGGAGGTCAGGGAGGAGATTTGGGGTCCAACAAGGGGTTTGTGGGGTGAGTCCTGCCAGGGGCTGGCAGCTGCAGGGCAGGACGGAGAAGCTGAGGGTCAGGGAGGAGATTCGGAGTCTGGTGAGGGATTTGTGTGGGTGAGTCCTGCAGGGGCTGCAGGGCAGGACTGTGAGGTCTCACAACAGCACCAGTGCTGCTCACCTGGGGTTTTCCCAATCCAGGATAAGGGACCCCCTTTTCTAGGGGGCACCCCGAAACCATTGCTCCAAGGTGCGGGTTGGTCTCTGCTCTCCCAGCTCTGCTGGGTTTGAGGATTGCTCTGTGTTGGGGTTTGGGGACCAGCTCTGCCTGGGGAGTCAGCAGGACAGACAGACAGACACCAGCCTTGGGATAAACTCCTGTGGGATTGGTGGCATCAGCCCAATGAGGCTCCCAGCGTGGTGGCACACCCCGAACGGGGTGAGGACTGCTTCTGGGAATGCTGGAGCTAGCGGGATCGTGGGACAAGGCTCTGGGGGATGGCATCTGGCAGCAGAGCAGGGGGGCAGGATGTGGCTGGGGGAGACTTTGGTCTCTCCTGTGGCTCTTGCCAGTTTTCTTCCATGAGTGTGGGTGGCAAGGCGGAGGATTTCGTCTGGGGGGAGGATTGGGAACACTCCCCGTCCGCAGGCAATTGGAAACTGCTGGCGCTGGAGCGGGACAGGCTGGGTGCTCTGCCCTCCTCCTCCTCCCCAGGCCCAAGGGCTGGGTTATTTTTAGGTTTAAACACGAGCTTTGCTTAGTGCCTTGTGAAAGCTCCCTCTGGGAGTGGGAGCTGTGTGTCCCGGTGGAGTCTGGTGACAGAAAGAAGCACTAATCCTGAGATCTCCAGCTCTGGTAGTGCCTGTGACACCAGAACCAGTGCTGAGTTCTGGTTCCTCTTCTCTCCCATTCCCAGCTGGAAGTTGTATGTTGGATTGAAGTTCAGCTGTACATGTAAATCTGGCCTAAAAATAAAAGCAAGTACAAGCCAGATCTCTTTGTACTGGAGGAGGGATTAAAACCTGACACTGCTGTGCTCTCTCTGCTGGCCCCTCCCTTCAGCCTTCTGCTGGCTAAACTGGGAGCAGTGGAAGGACTGCTGTGGGCACGAGGGTGTCCCAACTCCTTCCAGTGGTGAAACCTTTAGGAGGATCTTTTTTGGTGTGGATATGAAGAAGATTTGGGCTGTTGTGCCAGAAGAGCACCTCGCAGTGAAGAAGGAGTGTGGGCAGCATTGGGGATAAAGGGGCAGTTTCTGCCCTGCTGAGTGACACCCAGAGCAGGACCAGAGGGGGACACTGGATCCAGCTTTCCTGCAGAGCTGGCTCTCCAGGCTTTGGTGATGCCAGGAAGACAAGAAGGGAGAGAACTAATAAACTTTTGACGTCCTGTGACTCATCTTTAGCTTTTTCTCCCAGACCTAACCCAGCCCCATCAACCCCTGTGGAGCGGGGCCAAAGGACCTGGGCAGCGAGTGCAGTGAGCCAGTGGTGGGACTGGTGTGGGAGTGAGGAACGTGGCGTGACCTGGTTCAGCCTGGAGAAGGGAAGGCTCCAGTGAAACCTTGGAACCACTTCCAGTGCTTCAAGGGGCTCTAGGACAGCTGGAGATGGACTTTGAATGAGGGACAGGTCAAGGGAGAATGGCTTCTCACTGCCACAGGGCAGGGTTAGATGGGATATTGGGAAGAAATTCTTCCCTGTGAGAATTAGGAGGCCCTGGCACAGGTCAGAGAAGCTGGGGCTGCCCCTGGATCCCTGGAAGTGTCCAAGGCTACGTAGAATGGGGCTTGGAGCAAGCTGGGCTAGAGGAAGGTGTCCCTGCCCATGGCAGGAGTGGAACTGGATGGTCATCAAGGTCCCTTCCAGCTGGGGCTGGGCAGCTGTGGGCAGATGTGCACATGGCATGTGGGATGGGGGGTTGGGAAGCTCTCAATAACCCCCAGTGCCGGTGGCAGCCGAGCAAGTTCCCAGTAATGACGCCAGGGCTGAGAGCTGGTGATTTGCAGCTGCCTGGGAAGATGGCGCTTCCAGACAGGAGCCAGAGCTGGAATGCCAGAACTCGTTTGGCCACTCCGGGAGCCGGGGGATCAAAGGGCCTGCCGTGAGTCAGGGCGGCGCGGTGGGGGTGACGCTGCTCCCCTGGGACCAGGGGCTGGCAGGGCTGGCGAAACCCGGGAGACCTGTCAGGGCAGGGCAGGGCATCCCACAGCTGGGATGGGGAACCCTCCGCAGGGTTTGCTCCTCCCTGCCCAGTTCCTAACATTGGGATTAATCCTTCCAAACCGCAGCATTGCATCCCCGGGCTGAGCCAAAGCCCCAGGGACCTGGGTGGGTGCTCTGGAGTTGTCACCCAGCCCTCAGTGGGATCTCCAGGGATGAAACCTGAGCTCTGGGATGCAGTGAGGGGCTCCTGGGAGCCAGGGGAAATACAGGAGACCTTGTGGACATGTGTGGGCTTTATTTTTTTGGTATTTCTCAGAAAAATTGGGGAGGCTGGTGGCCCTTCTCCCTTGCTTTGAAGGTGGCTAGTGAAGTGGGAAGCTGAGGAATTTGGGAAGCCCTCCTGTCCCTGTTGGAATGCAGCAGCATGAGCACCGAGCCACTGTGCCATGGGGAGGTTTGAGATCCCGGCTGCAGACTGTGTTTGTGGGGTGCAGGCTTAAGTGCGGTGTCAGTGCTGGGGTTCAGGAAGGAAGGGGCTCCCTCTCTTCTAAGGCCCAGCTACCAGCTCTTGGCTCTTAGCTTTCAGTTCTTTTTTTTCCAACTGAGCTGGAAAAGCGAGAGGTGGGACAAGGGAGAATCTTGGAAAACACTGGGGTTTGTGTCAGGTCTGGTGTGCTGAGCCCCACACCCCCCTTCCCTGTGCCCCCAGCCCTGCTCTGGGGAGGGGGGGCTGCACTTTACCTCCGTTCTGTCCCGACTGGGGTTGATCTGCATGAGAATGAGCGGGGCTGGCGGGGAGGGCTTGTCTTGGGTTCCTTGGGCATATTCCTGCTGCTTTCCCTTCCAAGTGGGCGCCCGGCCGCCGCCGCAGCCCCTGCCAAAGTAATTCTTTGCTTTGGAACCGGGAGACGAAATCTCCTCCGTTTTATTTCTGAGGGGTCAGGGAAGGAGTGGGAACCCTGCTGATCCAACCGTGTTCCCTTTTAACCTGCCTCTCCCTCTCTCCCCCTCCTGGCCCCCTGTCCTCCGGATGAGCGGGGCTGCAGCCAGGGCACGAGTGGCCAAACCGAAGCCGGAAAACACAGGGAGCTGAGCGGGAACATGAGCTGTTTCCGATGGATCATTTAATATCTGCAGCATCCCGGGGCTGGGATTGTGCCGCTCCTGGTGCCGTCAGGGTTTTGTGATGCCTGACGTGCGCTGGGCTCTGTCATTCTGCCTCCATGTTCTCCCTGTGAGTTTCAGGTGGGGTATTTTGGGATGGGATCATGGTGAAGCATCCAGCTGCCAACCTCTGTTGGGGTAGGGGTGCGGGTAGAAGAAGGTGAGTGCCCACTGCCCACACCTCAGCCCCGCCGCCGCTGCTCAGCCTCATTGTCTCACTTCTCTCTCCATTCCTACGCCAATTAAAGCGCCGTGTTGCCATTCATGGCCCTTATGGTTTTGTTCAGTTGTCTGTCAGCTCTTGTCAAGCCCTGTCCCCTTCCCCTCCCCCGTTTCCAAAAACAAAACCCCTGACAAACCCCCCTTTGAATCCCCTCTTACCTCACTCCCAGCGTGGGGCCCCATTGCCGGGGGATGCCGGCGGCGGCGGCGGGGAGACCGCTCCCCACGCTGCCTTTGTGGGCCGCCGCCGCCCCCCGGCCCTCGGCCTCCCGCTTCTGCCAGCATTAATTAGATAACTCGGCCCCTCTTGATTCCTCCGAGGGGAGATCGGGACGATCCGACTCCAGGGAGAAAATATGGCTTTTCTTCCTCTTTCTTTTTTGGCCGAGCCCTTGGTTCCGTCGCTGCTGGAGGTGCTTATTGTGCTGGGAAATAACGAGTTTGGGGGCTGCGCCTGCGGGACTCCCGGTGTTCTCATTCCCTGTCCGGATCCCAGGCGGGCCTGGGCGGGAGCCCAGGGTCCCCCGAGCCCACGCCAGCGGCTGCGGAGAGTGCTGCAGGTGGCAGCAGCAGCCTGCGCCAGTGCTCTGGCCCTAATTAAATCTACTCCAAAATCCCTCAATTAGCAGCAGGTTTTGTTTCCCCCCATCGCTAGGTTTGCATTGAGATCGTTCGGGTGCGGCGTCCGAGTGCCGGGAGTGTGCGCGGACCTGGGAGGAAGGAGCAGCACATGGCTGCTCCTGGCAGGCCCGGCTGCCACGAGGGCTGGGAGCCTTCTCTTGCCTCCTCCTTCTCTTCTTCCTCCTCCTTGGGGCATGAGGGTGGTCAGCAGCTGTCCCTGGAAGTGGTGGACTGGCATCAGGATACGTGCTGGCCGAGCCCACAATGGGACAAAGGAGAACGTTCTCCTTTTGTGAGCGCTGCCTTTGGTGGTGGTGATCTGTCATCCTCCTTGGATACTCTCCCTGACCGTGCTGTAATTATGGGGATAGCTCAGGGAGAAAGCCCTTCCTGCAGCCCTGCTGTGGCACAGGAGGGCTGAGTCACTGGGGCCAGGGATGTCACCAGCTGTGGTGGCAGCTGCTGGCTGTGGGTGCTGAGGTGTGGCTACCATCCTACAGCATCCATGCCAGCTTTCCTGAAGCCTGCTGACCTGTTCTCCCAACATTCTGATGGCTGAAACCCTCCTCTGCTCTTGGTGTGACTCTTCCCTGGGAAAGGATCTGGACTGCAGGAGGGGAAAGCAGACCTGTGCATAAACTGCAGATCTGCAGTTGAAACCAGGATCCTGCTCCTGACTTCCTGCTGGAGAAACCCTGCAGTTGTGGGTATTTTCCTGGAAAAGTGGGCTCTCTGGTGTGTCCTAGATATTGGGTGAGGACTTGGTCTTCAGAGCTACGGCAGTGACTGCAACATGTGAACAAAGGTCAAGGAGCTGTAGTGAGACCTTCCCTGCATCCCACTTTCCCTGCATCCCACCTTCCCTGCATCCCACCTTCCCTCAATCCCACCTTCCCTGCATCCCACCTTCCCTGCATCCCACCTTCCCTCAATCCCACTTTCCCTCAATCCCACTTTCCCTCAATCCCACCTTCCCTGCCTCCAGGGCTGCTCAGGCTAAGCAAGGTACTCTCTCAGCTTTTAGTATTTGAGGCTGTTTGGGGAGAGTTACAGTCCAAAGTGTTGAACATGAGGCTCCTGTTTGCCAAACCTCTGTGTGTAGTCTTGGAGTGGCCTCTTGGCCATTGTCAAAGCCATGGGAATCCCCAGAGCCACCCGTTTCCCTGTGGAGAGGCACTGGGAGCCACGCTGTGACTGGGGCTGGTGTCTGAGTGTGGACTGGTTACACTGCCTTGGGCATCACCCCCTTTCTGGGCAGAGAGGGGCAGCTTGGGTTCGTCTTCCCCTGCACTTGGTGTTTCCATCCCTTCTGCTCAAACCCAACCCTGCCTTGACCGTGACCCGGAGCCGGTCACAGCGCGGAGCTTTCCGAGATGTCTGTGCCAGAGGGTTGCTGTCTTGGACATCTTGTAACTTCACCTCACAAAATGTCACCCCTGCCACCGCAGGGATTGGGGTGAGGGGGTTACCAGCTTGTGAGGAGCCTCCCAGCTGGCAGGGAAGCAACAAAAGGGTTTTGGGGAGCAGCAGAGCTGGAAAATGGCATCCCAGAGCTGGGGGGGGTCGGTGAGTGTTGCCATGGAGACCCGTTTATGCCTCACTGATGCGTCGTGTAAATCCGTTTGGAAACGAGAAGGGCCTTTTGTCTTTGGGAGAGTTGAATGGGCCTCATTAAACCCGAGATGAGGAAAAAAAAAGGGCCTCAGAGTGTATCTGGGAGGGGGACTGGATGGGACGGCCCCAGGGGGGCTCAGCAAGGCTGTTCCCTCTCCCAGGGATGGTGAGGAGCTGACGGGGCTGGAAGGTGAAAAATCCCTCCTTGAACAGCAGAGACCAAAGGAGTGGAGGAGATATGAGCTGCTTTCAGATACCTGGAATTGCAGGCTCTGTGTGGCCACCTCAGCTCCGAAGGATAGAGCAGAAATAGAAGAGGGCTGCCGAAGGGCAAGGAAAATAATTATCCATAGATTAGCAGGGGGAAAAAAGATGGCAGGCTCTTCTAAAGGAGACTAATAATAGAGGAGCACATGAAAGGAGAGGGATCTGAGAGCATGGGGGTTCGTGTGCTCCTATTTACCCTCTTGTAGTGATGAGCGGCGCGATGGACGAGCGAGAAGGCGACAGATACAGAGGGAGGAACCTTTTCATTCCACTTGTAATTAACTTCCTTCCACGGAGTATCTTTGTTCCCAAGAGCTCAATGGGAGTCAAACAGGAGAAAGGGGCTGTGCCTCTGTGTGCTGGCACCACTTTGGGGAAGGGTTGTGGATGTTGGTGGTGTGCTAGGATCAGCTGGCCTTTGGGATTAGGGTGTAATTCCTCTGGTTTGATTGTCCTCGGCTCTGAAAAGGTGAGGCGAGCTAGGTGGGGGCTGCACTGTCTCATTGGTACCTCCTGGTGTCAGCAGGAGAAGCTCTCCCTATGGCAGGGGGGTGTCTGATGTTCTCAGCTCCCTGAGGACCATGTGGTTGTCCCTGTCTGGTAATGCTGTTTGACCTGTGACGTCCCACTTCACCTAAGTTAGGTTCCAGTTTTTACTACTGACCTCTCAGTTCTCTTTCTGGGTGAAAATACAGATTTTGGCAAGGGCAGAGGTGGCTGGGTCACCAAGGGAGCTTTGGATGAGCTGTGCAGGGAGCGCCCGATGGCAGAAGTGTGATGTGGCTCTGTGACATCGGGGTCTGGAAAACAGCTCTGGGGACAGGACTGATTCTTCTGGCTGGTGACAGAGAGTCCCCAGTGCCTGTGTCCCAGGGAAGGGCAGGATTGGATTTGTGTGTGGCTGGGCACCAGCAAATCACAGGGTTCAGGAGTGTTTTTCAGGATCCAACACCCAGTTTGAACACAGAGCTTTGGCTTTTTTACTGGGTCTGGCCCTTTCCCATCCCTTCCTTGAGGAGATTCCCAGTGGGTGAGAGTTGTGATCCATCTGGAAGGACTCACATGCTCTGTTGGTGTGGAGAGCTGGGCCCATGGGGATTTCAGCTTCCCAGACACCAGGGAAACCTCCCAGCTCCTGCAGGTCTCGCTCTGCCAGGCATTGTCAGCCTTCCCTGCCAGACATACATGTCCTCTATGTAAGATCCAGTTATTTTTGGATTTCTTTGAAACAAACAGCATTTAGCATATGTCATCTTATATGTATGTCAGCATCAGCTTTAGAACATCTCCAAGGAGAAGGTTCTTGGGAAATGTTGTTCTGTTTCTGCCAAGCCTGAAATCAGGTGAGGGGCATCGTATGCCGTGGATGTGGGGAAAGGTGATGCTGCCCTGGAGATTTTGTGGTTGACATGGTGCAGGGAATGCCTGGATCCAGGGGGAGAGCAGTTGGAAAATGTGTCAACCCATTCTTTTAGAAAATTGTATTTTTAAGCCATTTTTCGGTCTTCCCTAACAAAGAGCTGAAGGACTGTTGGATTTTAAGGCTCCGGATGATTTATCTGCAGAACACTTGTGTCTGCAGGATTGCTGGGAATGTGTTGGCTCATCCATGTGCCCACATGGAGGAGAGGTGCTTGCATGGAAGGGGCTGTGGAAGAGTGGGGTGTCATTCCTGGTGATTCTCTGGCCAAACTTGCTCAGTTTTCCTGCTTAGCTTGTGTTCTTCCTCCTCTCCCGGCAAACCCTCTGTGGGATACCTGGCCCTGGCTGAGTCCTTGGTTCTTCCAGCAGCTCCCACCTGTCACTCCATCAGATCCTGCATTTTGGACCCCCAAGGGGAAGCGAGGGGGGCTCTGCCGGGGATTGGGGGCCCCACCAGCAGCCCCCCAGCTCAGGGCACGGGTGAGGCTGCACTTTAATCCATCTCCCTGCTCCGGCATCCCGGCATCCTGCTGCCAACAGAGCTCCCGTTGTTTACCCAACTCAGAGGAATCGGTTTACAAGGCTCACAAATCCCCTTTTCACCTTTCCCATCAGAAAACACCTCCCCAAACAATGAGGAAATTGGACGCTGCCACCTGATCGCTCCCAAGGAACCTGCGGGGCCGGGGGCCGGGGGCCTGCAGTGGTGCTGGGGATGGGGGTGCCTGGCTGGGGTGGCCAGGGTTGGCTCTGCCAGTGCCACCCAGAGGGTGCCACCCAAAGATCCCCTCAGGGGATTTAAGGGGTGAAGCTGCCAGCACTCTCCACCTGCTCAGCTGGCAACAAAAATGCTTGTTTTAAGGTTTAATGGCTGTAGTTAATAACTTCCACCCCCTTGGACATCAGGAGAAAGGATGCTGGGATGTTACTGTGCCAGTGGTAGGATCCCAGAATGGTTTGGGTTGGAAGGGACCTTAAAACTTACCCAGTTCTACTCCCTGCCATGGACGGGGACACCATCCCCTAGCTCAGGTTGCTCCATATCCCAGGTTTCTCCAAGCCCCATCCAACCTGGCCTTTGACACTTCCAAGGATGGGGCAGGAATAAAGCTGGAGCCATTCTCCTCCTGCTCCTCCATGGTGGGCAAGGTGGAGGAGAGTGATTCTTAATGCTGAGAGTTGTTTCAGACTTAAGGTTAAGCTAAGTTGTAGTTTTTCTCCGTTTTTTTCCCCTTCTCACCTTGAAACAGGGAAATCAAGCTGTGTTTTCCAGAGGAACAGCAGATTCCCCCTTCCCTCCCTGAAATTACAGCGGGTGCTCTGAGGGCACGATGAATTTCCCTATTAATTTAAGAGTTGCTCTGTTCACTCCTCCGGGTTAAGATAAATCTGAAGACATGTCCTTGTGAAGACAAGTCAAGAGTGTAATTCCTTTTTGTCTTCAACCATCCCTTGGAACTAAAATTCCTCCAGAACTGGCTGAAATCCTGCGTTCAGGCAACATGTGACAATTTTTGGACGTTTTTCTCCTCTCATTTTCTTGTGATAAATGTTGCTTTTCACTGTGTATTTTAAAGGAGAATTTCCCTGAGAACCAGCCTCTGGCATGGTGGGAGCTATTGTTGATCTCCTCTAGGACGATCATCACAAGCTGTTCTTGTGACAAAGCAGAACTTTTGGGGAAAATAAAGGTCTCTGTGTGTGGTGAAAAGCTGGAAGAGCTGTGTGAGGGGTTTGCCTCAGGTTTATCTCCTCTCCTGTACTGCCCAGGCTGTCATCTGGAAACAGCCCTGCTGTTGGAGGAGAGGGGAAATAGAGGAGCAAAAAAGCAGGAAAATTGGAGGACAAAGGGAAAACGGTCTGTGTGCAGGTGGGGATGTGGCTGGTGGGGAGCAGCACAAAAACTCGGTGCACAGAGAAGTGGCTCTGTCTTGCATGGATCTGGAAGATGTTCCTGGGCTAATTCCCCGACAGCAGCTGAGACTGGGTGTTCGTGGAAGGGATTTGCCTCCTTGTTTTACCCTTACATAAACCAAAGGTAGGCCTTGGTCCTGAAGCTCCTGAGATGAAGAGGTGCCAGCAGGATGTGGTGCTGGGAGGTTCTCAGCTCCCTCGGTTACTTCATGGCCCCTCCCCTGGTTACAGATCCATTTGGCCTGATCCCAACAGGCTGGTGGCCCAGGGACCGGTTGGTTTGCAGGTGTTGGCCAAGGTTTTGGCCACAGAGGTGTGATAGGTCCTCCTGGTATGGAGATGAGGGTGGATAGGAGCCTTCTCCTCCTGCTCTGGCGGTGCAAGACATCTGCTTGACTTGTTTGTGGCTTCCTGTTTGGCATCTCCTGGGCAGGAGGGAGCTGGCAGGGGCTGGAGGAGGGAGCTTGAGTCACTCCAGAGTCCTGTGCCAGGAAGCCTCTGACTCAGCCCAACTGTGGAGAAAGGAGTGTGGGATCCAGCTGCCTCTCGGGGTGGGAACCCATGCAAGTGTTCACTTGCGCTGCGTGTCTGCGGCCGGGCGGGCGGGAGGGAGGGACAGGGGCTGCTCCTGCCTCCCGCTCCTGCTCCTGCTCCGACCCTTGCGTCAGGGCTCCGGCCGTGGGTGGGGAAGCCTTTATCGCTCCCCAGTCTTTGGAAGCCCGTGCTGGCCACTGGCCAGGTGACCTACTTGGTAGTGTGAAGCAAAGCATGGCTCACCTGCCTGCAATGCCGGGATGGAGGCGGGCTCTGCATCCCACCTGCGTCCCTAAAGACCCTCCAGGGGCCAAGATTCCCATTCCTGGTCATCTTCTGCCCGAATCATGACTTGTACAAAACTCCCTACAGCCTCACGAGTTGGGATGATCCCAACTGCTCCATTGTGCTGCTTTGGGTACTGCTGGAGCTGATGCGGTGGAGCTGCAGCCAGGCAGGGAGGACAGACCCATAACCCCTCTAAATCCAGCTTTGTGATGGGGCTGTGCCCGCCATCCCTGTGCTGTGCCCTGGGTGGCTGGGATGCTCTTCTCACCTGGCAAGCTGCAGGTGAGGTGCAGATGATGTCTATGTGTCTGCCCTGCTGCTTCAGCTGGCACCAAGCTCCAGAGCCCGTGCCAAGGGCACTGGGGGTGCGTGGGCTCCAGCTCCGCCTGCCTGCGCCCAGCCCAGCCTATGGATCTGCTGGGCTCCTGCAGCCAAGGGCCTGCTGCTGGTTCCAGCTCTGTGGCTTCTTGCTAAGACTTGCATGGAGCCACGGAGCAGGTTGGTCTTGTGTGTTTGATCTTCCTTCCATGGAGCCTGCAGCTCCAGCCAGAGCAGCTGGCTGGGGGAGAAGGTATCCCGGCCCCTATCCAATCTCTGGGGTGGGCTGGGGCAGGGATGGGCTGTGTCCGACAGCGGAAGGGGAAGCGTGGCCGTGCAGCCTTGGCAAAGCGCTCGCGTTGTGTTTTGCCGTACCCGGATTACGTGAGAGAGTTGCAGCAGAGATAACTCTGCAGGAAAATCCATTCCCACCTTATCTCCCATCAGGAACGCGTTTAGTTGCCTACATCAAAGTAGATGATCTCCTGCTTCCCTCCTTGCTGCCCTAATCCTCTTCTTCACGCTAAAAAAACCTAATCAGTGCCTTGTCCCACCATACCGAGATTCGAATGTTAATTATCAGCATCTTGCCTTCCTACCCTTCCCAATGCCCTGCCTTCCAGCCCCGAATAGCTTTCCTCCCTCCTTGCTCCTCTCCATCCGGTCCTCCCACGCTCCTGGGCACGCTGTTGAGCCTGGCTCCGTAGAAGTTGTCCTGCAGGATGCTTCCTTCCCTTCCATTTAAGGACAGGAATTCCTCAGGGAGCCAGGGCGTGGACGGGATCCCTCCCTGCACCCCATTGTCAGGACTTCTCCCTATGCCTAATTATTGCCTGTCCCTGCAGGAAGCTCCTTGCCTGGCCGTCGGGCAGAGCCGTGGCGTCTCCCAGCCCTTTGTGGGAAGACTCATTCCCAGTTAGATGCCAGGCTTGGGGCTGACAAGGGTACCCGCCCTCATCATGGCTGGCGAGCGGGACTAACCCAAACCAGCCCTGGTTTTGTCAGCAGGAGCCTTTGCTGGCTCCATGCACAGGCTGGGATGGTCAGGGAAGAGGAGAACTTGGTTTTGGTGTCAAAACAGAGGGGGAGCAGCGGAGCTGAAGCACAGAGTTAATGGTGTCAGAGTGGGATGGGCTGGTGTGGTCTCTGCTCCAGCACGTGGTAACCTCTTCCCCTCCTCTCTTGCAGGTTCATGACTGGGAAGGGGCTGGTCATCTACCCAGAGATTGGGGATAAACTGGACATTATCTGCCCCAAGGCGGAGCCGTCCAAGCCTTACGAGTACTACAAGCTGTACCTGGTGAGGAAGGAGCAGGCGGATGCCTGCAGCACTGTCATGGACCCCAATGTGCTGGTGACGTGCAACCGGCCCGAGCAGGAGATCCGCTTCACCATCAAGTTCCAGGAGTTCAGCCCCAACTACATGGGCCTGGAATTCAAGCGGCAGCAGGATTACTTCATCACATGTGAGTCGCCCTCCTCTTCCTCGCTGCCAGCCCTGGCTCGGGAGGGCTCGGGCGCCTGGAGAGTGTCACCAGGCGCTTGTGTGTGACTTGGCCGGTGCAGAGAGCTGACACGGATGGAAAATATGTCCCGCTGGATGGGAGCAGGGGGAGGAATGTGTCACTGGCCGAGTGGGTCACCAGTCCCTGTCTGGCTGCTGTGCTGTGTCCCCAGCCCTGCTCGTGGCTGGGGACAGGAGCACATCCTCATATGGGGTCAGCCCTGGAGTGCTGTCATGCCTGGAGCCTGTTTTTTGCTGCCATCTTTGCTGGAAGTGTTGCAGGGTTTTGCTTTTGGGCTGTGGAGAAAGAGGAATGGTGATGCTTGTCCTTATTCCTG
>PYHW01009579.1:0-54311 GCA_013186435.1 Turdus rufiventris
TATTGTAAATAGCTCCCGGCCGCGGCCCCGAAGAGATCACATGGCCATCCGCAGGCCCGGCCATGATATTAACTCTTTTACTGCCCAGATAAGACTTGCAGACATTTTGTGCTCTCTCTTGGGTGAAAAAAAAGGAACAGAGATGAAGGCACACACAGAAACATCATGAAAACACGGAGGTCAGACAGAGGGAGGAATCAGGTCCTAGATGAGGGAAGGAGGAGAGCCGTGGATTGAAATTTCTCTTTTAAGCTGTGGAGAAGATCCTCTCGTTTCCCTGTAACTCATAGAAAAATGAAGTTTGGGATGGATGAAGCATTCATATTGAGGCCATAAGCAATGGCATTTGTGTTGAAGTAAGCAGATGCTGAAGTAGCTGTGATCCCATGAGAAGTTTGAACAAAGAGGAGGGATGAAGACTCCTGTTGCCCCCAGGGATGAAGAAGAAAAACCTCTGTTTTCAAAGGATGATGAGAGCCTTTGCTTGAACAGCTAATCCTTATGTGCTCCATCAGTTGACATTGCCCTTGATAACAGTTGTGGGAAGACTACAGTAATTTCACGATTACAAGCCGCACCATTTTGACTAAAATTTTGGTCCCACCCTGGAAATGCGGCTTACACTCAGGGGCGGCCAATATGTGAAAATTTTTCTGAAATTTCCAACCCTGGAAGTGCCAGCCAGGGTGCTGAGCCAAGCACCTGCCAGTAAAACCCGAGTTTACGCGATTGTTACAAATTGGTTATTCTGTTTCGCGGCAGGTGGAGCCGGGCTCTGTGACAGCAGCGCAGGATGGGGAGGGAGGCAGGGGAGCTCCCTCCTTCAGGCAGCGCAGCCCGGGGGGGAGGCGGGGGCTCCGTGATGCCATCCCTGCGGCTCAGGGGAGAGGCGGGGGGCTCCCGTCCCCACCTGCCGCTGCGGGAGTGGGGGGCTCCTTCCCCGCCTGCCACCGCAGGTGCTGGTGGGCTCTGTCCCCACCAGCCGCCACGGGGCAGGGCCAGGGCGAGCGAGCCCAGTGGTGGCGGTAGTGGTGGCCGGCCCTGAGCGGCCCCACTGAGCAGCAGCGCTGAGCTGGGCCACCCGGCCCCATCAGCAGCCCCGAGCAGGCTGAGCCCACATGGCCCTGAGCCGAGCCAGTAAACCCCGCGTGCAATTCTGTTACTAATTGGCAACTTTGTTGCACGCGGGTCCTCGCTGCGAACGACAGAGCGGCTTATAATCAGGTGCGGCTTATGTATGGACAAAGAACGAAATGTTGCTGACACCTGGAGATGTGGCTTATAATCAGTGTGGCTTGTAATCGTGAAATTACTGTATATGACAAGGAAGGGATTTTTACACAGTGATCAGATTTCCATTCTTCCAGGCAGCTGATTCACTGTGACATCCAGGTCACGAGAAAACTGTTTCTTGTGGAGAAGTCTCCTTTTCTGTGTAAATTGGTGAAAGACTATTTTTAGAGATGGTAAACTGACTGATTTGCTTCTGTACCTTGTCAGTGTGAAAGTAAAGAAGTTGTGTGGGGAGGAGAAGTGTTCTGAAAGTTTTATTCTGATTTTTATTATTTTTTCTTATGTTTTCTGGTAATAAAGGTGTTTATACCCTTCAAAGTTTGAGCCTGTTTTGCCAGTGCTAAATCCATGACACTCCTACACAAAACTAGGGATGTGTTACTATATGACATATCCCCAGCACAGTGTATCCTCTGTGACCAAGAGGATGAAGCTGTATTCAGAGTGGTTATAGTAAAAATTATTTACATAGAGCTGTAAATGCCACTTTTGCTCCCTAGAAAATAGATTTTTTTTTTTAACCAAAGCACAAAGAGGAAAAGCCTGATTTTGAACACTGGTTACAAACCACAGAAATTGGAGATCAAGCCCAATGTTCCAAAAAGTGGATTTGTCAATGAAAGACTGTCAAAGTCTGTTTACTTTGTGTCTCTGCCCTAAAAAGGACTGGCTTGCATGACACACATCCTCACCAGCTAGGGCCTCTTCCATAGCAGGCATAGAACAAGGGTTCCTTCAGTCCTCTCACATCCAACTCTGCTTCTGTTCCAGCACAGTGCTGTGTCCCAGCAGGACTAGTGCAGCTAGAATTTGTTTGCCCCTCCACTCATTCTCAACAAAAGTGAGCACCTGTGCCCCTAAAGAGTTAGTCCAGAAAGCCCCCCCCAAAGCAGCCATGGATAAGCACAGCTGTAGCCATGCCATAACCTGTAAGTCAGGCCAAAATTCAGCTGCTGATCTAATATCTCTCTTGTTCTGAGGGGATTTTTTTCCTGGGGGTTTCATACTGGGTGAATCACTTTTCCTTTTAACCTCACAACTCTGACTGCATGGATATACATCTGTGATCCCAGCCACAGCTGGGGTAATGCAGAGATCAAAGGGATAAATAACAGAGAGGTTTTATGAACTTTCTCCCCTACAAAAAAAAAAATCCATTTATAGCCAGGAAATAAAAATCATACAAAATCCATCCAATTGCCTGCTTACATCATTACTACTACTAATTTTTGTAAAATACTCTTTGTCTTTCTTTTCCTTTTTTTCCCCCCCCCACCTTCTTTCTAAAAGTCTGTGGAATAGGATTCCCTGTTTTCCATGTTCTCCTGACATGGTGCCAAACAGCAGAGAGCAGCTGAGGCCATATTTTGTCAAACAAGCCAAAAGCCAACATACTTGGCAATGAATATGCACAAGCTTATTCTGATACAATGAGTGGGTTTCATTCCAGACCAGTCTATTTCATTGCTCTTATAGTTTTCATGGTAATGGTCTGGCAGGGTGATTATTCACAACCAAGTTAGTAATTTAGTTCTTGCTAACAGTATTATTACACTAAATTACCAGGAGTTCTTTAAGACCCTGCTCACATCTGCTGTCCACCTCAGAGACTAGAAATAAAGTCCCAATGCTCCTAAGTTTGCAAGATATTGTCTGGAGGTGGAGCATTCTGCCTCTAAGTCTTCAACTTCATTAAAGTGCAGTTTGGAAAACAAAGCAGGCAGCTGGGACCCAAGGAGAGTTGCTAGGAATTACTAGGGTGCAGAGCTATGGCCGGGAAAACCTCTCTGCAGAGGATGAAAATGAGAACATAGGTGTAGGTCCTTCCAACAAGAAGACATGGACCTGTTAGAGGAGGTCCACAGGAAGTCACTAAGATGTTCTGAGGGCTGGAGTCCCTCTGCTTTAGGGACAGGCTAGGAGAGCAGGGATTGTTCAGCGTGGAGAAAAGCAAGCTGCAGGGAGACTTTAGAGCCCCTTTCAGTGCCTAAAAGGGCTCCAGGAGAGCTGGAGAGGGGCTTTGGACAAAGGCCTGTAGTAACAGAACAAAGGGGAATGGCTTTAAACTGATGGAGGTTGGTTTTAGAATGGATATTAAGAAGAAATTCCTCCCTGTGAGGGTAGTGAGGCACTGGCACAGGTTGCCCAGAGAAGCTCTGGCTGTACCATGCCTGCAAATGTTCAAGGCCAGGTTGGACAGGGCTTTGAGCAACCTGGTGTCTAGTGGAAGGTGTCCCTGCCCATGGCAGGGGGCTTGGATTGAGATGGTCTCTAAGGTCTCTTGCAACTCAAATCATTCCTTGACTCCAACAGAAGGAAGCCACGTGTCCCACAGGGAGAGGGAGCAGGAAGCAGGGCAAAGGGCTGTGACCTGCCTCAGCCCCTGCACGACCATCCTGCACTGGGCACAATGCAGAGCAGGCTGACTGCATGGAGCTCTTTATACTGGGGGATGGTTGCAGCAGAGCCAGCGGCTTTGACAAGGATGCTAACCCTAGAGCAGAGTGGTGACAAGTGAGGATGTGTTCCCTGCTCTTTCATGGCAAGCAGCTGTGACCCCTTGCATCTCTGCCCTTCTCAACCCCATTGGTGCACCTACAGGGCTCCTCTAAGCAACCTGCTTGTTTTCCATACAGATGGACACCCTCCTTGATCACGGTCCCTGTCTGGGCTGGTCCTCTCTGCCATGTCTGAGTTCCTAGGTGAAATGGAATCCAGACTCCTGTGTTGCCTGTGCCAGTAAAAATACACATTTAAGAACCGCCTCTGATTTCCTCAAAGAAATAATTAGCAGTGAGTCACTGCATGGGGCCAGCAGTGAGCTGAGACAAATTGACAAAGCTTCGTTAACTGAGTTACTCTCCAGACTAAAGCAAGCAAAGAGACTGAGCTAGCTGCTTATAGGAGCCATGCGAGTGACCAATTCCATGGGCACAAGGTCGGCACTGCTGGCTCCAGCTTCTCAGTGTTGTTCTTCCAAGCCAGGACAGCTGCCACTGCCGTCAAGGTGGTGACAGGAGTTTGGGTGTTCTGGCTAAAATTCCTCCATGCATTTCACGCTGGAGCACAGCTATTCAAACAGCTGGAAGGGAAGGAGAGGGCAGCAACTGAAAATAAACTGTGTTTAGCCAGGGTGAGCACAGCCCAGTACAACCAAGTGATGTAAACACGAAGCATATCTTCAGCATTTAATTGACAGGATTCCTAATAAACAACTCCAATGGCAACCTGAACTTGTCTTCTGCTGTAAAAACAGCCTCTGATACCCAAAATGTTGCAGTCTGAGATTTATGATGTCCTTTTTAGCTACAGTCACACACAAAAAAAGAAAAAATTTGCTGGTTAGACTCAAGGAATGAATAAATAAAGAACAAATCCTTATGATCCTCTGAGTCTTTCAAGAGTTAAAAAAAAAAAAAAGCTGAGCTGAAGATGCATTCATTTAAATGAAACATTTATATGAATTTATTAGAAACTCAGGTTCTGCAGAGCATTGATGTTTCTCTGAATTTAATTCCAACTGTAGATTTAGCAGCAAACACAAAATAATCAAGATTGGTTGGGTTCAACTCAAGATAGACAAAACACACTGAGAGTTGTGTAAGACATTTCTTAACAGGATCAGACTCTTTTCTGGTCAGGTTGTTATTAATAGTAGCACTACACCAACAGTGTAGACCGGCATACATACATTTGTGAGCACCTGGTCCTAGAGCAAAAAAAGCAAAAAGCCTCAAGCTAAAAAAGAAAAAAACCCTAATATTTTTTTCCTTGGCAATCACAGCAAGTGGAATATACAATACTTTCCACATTCTAAAAATAAAAAAAAAAGGTTTCCTGAGGGTTATCCTGAAGTGAACTAAATTTAGGGCCCCAGTACAGACCCAGCAAGTTAAAGTCATCTTTCCACTAACTTTGGTGGGAACCAAAGATTTGTGAATAAAATTTTGGCACATCTTTAACAAAACAGGAATTCTGTACTGAGTCCTTTAGGGAGTAATCCCTTCATTTAATGCAGCAGAAATACAGGACTGTATGTTAGTTATTGTCTGTGAAGAGAAGCAGGTGTTCCTAAGGTGACTTTCAGACACTGAAGGAAATAGAGACCCTGCAGAGCCTGTAAGTTCTACAAGCGGGCTTTGTGTGGAAAACATCCAACACAGCTTGCTTGATTCTCTACGTGCTTTGGAAATACCCAACTGGAAGATCAGGGAGCACTGAGAGGATCTGCCAGTCATGGCAGATTCCACACATATTCCATCTGGACTGACTCCTACTGCTTCTCCCAAAGTGGTGCTGGCTCCCCAAGGCACCAGTACTGTCGGATACAGGGAGCAGGAAGGATGGGTTTCTATATATAAATAATGGGATTGCAATTTGGAAAACATGAACCGTGCTTTTGTCCCCAAAGGCCTCTGTCAGGTCACTTCATTTCTACACATCTCAGCTTTGCAGCCTGGAAAACAGTTCTTCCTGCTCTCCATTTCAAGTTTTCCAGCCTCCATCTGTTGGCCCTGGAGTCACCAGGAAGGGGGACATACCAGTTCCCGCATGGGGCCAGGTCTGTCATCTGTCCTGGCTTGAATTACTCCCAGGAAGCAGGAAGAAAAGCCAGGACTGCAGCTGTCTCAAAGAGGCACACCAGGGTCCACAGAGCTGCCCCTGTGACAAAACACTCCATCATTAGCCCCACAGATGGACAATCATTGAATCATAGAATGGTTTGGGATGGAAGAGACATTAAAGATCATGTAGTTCCAATTCCCTGCCATGGGCAGGCTTCTCTAAGCACAACCCAACTGGCCTTGAACCGTTCCAGCAATGGGGAAGCCACAGCTTCTCTGGGCAGCATGTCCCAGTGGTTCACCACTGTCACAGGGAAGAATTTCTTCCTAACGTCAAATCTAAACTCTTCTCTTTTCATTTAAAAGCACTTCCTCTTGTCCTATCACTATCTGCCTCAGTAAAATAGCACTCTCCCTCTTTTTAATGGACACCCTTTAAGTACTGTAAGGCTGCAATGAGTTTCCCTAGAGCCTGTTCTTCTCCAAGCTGAACAACCCTGACTCTCTCAGGCATAGAAAGCAAAACTATTGCCACAAAAAAATCTTACACTAAAAGCCCCAAACCAGAATATCCCACTCACATCCACCATATGATTTATTATTTATTATGATTACAATTTATTATATAGTTATGTTATGCTTCTGGATGAGATAAAGCACTATTCTCGACAAAGCACAAAAATGATAGAGGCATTTACACATCCAGCTGTATTGTGGGATGGAGCATGGGGCATATCTGGCTGAAAAAAGCCCATAGAAATTAGGATTAAACATGTGCTGTGCATGGGAGGACACATTTCTGACAGACCTGGGGCTTGGTGCCTGTATGGAATACACTTTCACACCATGCCAGGAAGTGTGTGCTGTGCCTGCACAGGGTGGACACTGCATGAGCACACCCAGCATGACCAATCTACTAATGCCTTACAGCGAGATAAGCCAAGGCTGGGGGTCCAGAGAGACAGAAGTGTGGGAGTGGGGCTGGCCTCCTTGATAATACCTTCTCACTGGTGGTCTTATGGGGGAATTTACTTCCAGTCAATGCAAAACAAATGGGGTAGTTTTATATGTCACATGATGCTGGGCTACAAAAAGCAAAACAAAGGCAGGAATTTTGTTATGCTGAGAAACATCCCTGTTTCATTAAAAACCAAATATCCTTTGTCTTCAGTGACTATAAAGCAAATGCCTGGGAAATATCGCAAGCAATCCATTACTGCTCCTGGCCTGCTCAAAAAGCCACACTGAGAGGAATGCTCATATGGGTTGGATTGGAGCCAATACAAAGTTTTTAGGGGCCCCTCAGAGAATTCACCAAAAGTAAACCCTGTTTAGGCTCACTCAGAAACTTCATTCTCAGGCACTTCCAATGGGCCAGAAAGGTTTTCTCTACACTCCAAAATTATTTGGGGGCATCTTTGCAGGACATATCACCTGGAACTCATGCCTGTCTCTGAACGTCCACCTAAAACTGTCCTGTTGCTTTTAGTGAGTGGGTCAGCAGAGATGGCACCATGTGACCAACAAGGAAAACACAAGTTTTATACAAAGCATCACAGAAGTATCCCCATGCATGACAGGGCACAGAAGCTATTTTTTAAGTCCCCAGGTTGGCACTGGCTCACAGCACATCAGAAATTGTCCCTGTATGAGTAGCTGAATATTCTGTCTAACATCAAACAACTCCAAAAATAGAGATACATTAGCAGGAGTTCAGTTCAAACCAGAATCAGGCTTTGTGGTTTGTTCAGATTCTGTGTCCTGCCTTCTCCTTTGCTTGGGTATGATTGATTCAGCAGCCAAAAGTCTCTTCTTGACATCTTGCCTTGAGCCAAGGCTCAGACATGATGAGGTGTTTAATTTTGTCTCTTTTTAGCTTTTTGCACTAGGCAACCAAATCTGATGAGCTAACAGGAGCCTCACATCATTACAGAGGAGGAAACTCTATATGGGGCTAAAAATACCACATTTGGTTGGTCAAAAGGGAAGAAGTGTGCTTCTCTCAGTATGTTGTAACTGTTGAGTTAGACACCAGCTGTAATGGCCTCTTACTCATTAATTCTGTCCTCATAGTCACAAAAACACAGAAAATACCTAAAAAGCTGCATCACTCATTCAGTGAAGAATATTTTCCTCACAGTACTGTCCAAATTTTTTTGCCAAGTTCAGTGAAAGGACTTCTTCTATTTCCATTGTCAAATCCCTCACAGGAACAGAAACTCCTGGGGATTTTTTCCTGTGGTATCTATTGTTGTCAGCTGGATTTCATCCCTGCCCGACATCATAGAGATGGTGTGTGCAGCCAGAGGGTCAGTCGGAGTGGTGGGATGGAGGCTTCGTGCTGGCTGGGGACAAGCTGCTAACAAATCATTTCCAAGTGAGTCATCAGCAGTTGATGCTCAGTGACTGCAGATGCAAAGAAACCTCTCTGCTGTTAACTCAGCTATATGTTTGCTCCATCCCAGCTTCAGTTTACAAACCACCAAGATGCTTTCTGTAGCAGGTCAAGAGCACTATACATCTCTTCCTATAAAATCATGGAATGCTTTTGGTTTGAAGGCACCTTTAAAGCTTATCTACTCCAACTCCCTGTGTGAACTGTTTTTGTCTCTAGTGGGTCTTTTACCAGGACTGGAGAGTACTGATATTGATCAGCGACCTCTCAACAGTTCACTCAGGCAGCAGAGAAAGACTGGGGGCCATGCAAGACGTTTCCACAAGATTCTTTTATTTCATGCGAAAGGAGCTTGGGCAGGAGTCCCCCAGACAAAGGGGAGACAGTCATATTTATAGATTCAAGGAGGATTGAAATTATAACCAATAGAAAGTTATAAAGAGAACAGCATCCAATCTAAGTCAAAAGTTCTAAAAGTAAACTGACCAATTACACAAGCTAATTTCTAGCCAATTATTTTCCAAAGTGATAGCAGAGTGAACGAATTCCTAAAGAATTCGTTCAACCTTGGTATCTAGGAGACCTTATCTACTAAAGCAAGTTCCATGGGCCTGGAGCATATAGCATGGGAGGAATTGTATCATCCACACCCCTGCCATGTGCAGGGACACCTTCTATGAGACCAGCTTTCTCCAAGCCCCATCCAACCTGGCCTGGAAAACTTTCAGGGATTGGGCATCCACAGCTTCTTTGAGCAACCTGTGACAAGGCCTCAGCACTCTCATGGAGAAGAATTTCTGCCTAATATCTAATGTAAACTGACCTTGTCTTGGGACAATTTGTGTGGCTGCAGTATGACTGGCCTTTGGCATCCAGGGGAGCTGGGCAGGTGAGGGGCTGGAGCCATGCTGGGATGGCTGTGGCACTAATTCAGCAATTTCACTTCCTCTGCAAAGTGTGCTCTGAAGAATATTCCTTCTGTCCTCAATTACTTTTTCAGTCTCCTTTAGATGAACAATAGTATACCTATTAGAAAAAAATTTACCAAAGCACAACTTGAAATAATACCTGGGGAGCCATAAACTAAAAAAATTCCTTGAACACATGTTTAAACTATTCATGTTTCTGAGACCTTCTAAACAGGCACAACTGACTCCTCATCCATGAAAACAGAAAAATAAATGTCCACCTGTGCCAAGTATTTGTTTTCTCTCTCCCTAGGCATTGACACTGATGTTTTAAAAGTAGTGCTGAAATGAAGATATTGAAGGAAGCAGTGAAAAGTTTTGGGGCGAACTAAAAAAAAATAATAGATGTAGGGGCGGGCAAGGTTTTCCTGGGAACAGGCAAGCTGGGGCCATAGCACAGGGAGGCACAGCAGGGCATCCTCTGGCTAAGCTCAGCAGATCCATCCACAGCTCGATGTTGGGGTTGCTAAGAATAAAAAAAGAGCTTTAGAGCACTGTGAAGGTTTAAATCCAAGTAAAAAGACCAACCCCACATTAAATCTTTAAAGAGTCATGGAAGAATTTAAAAAGCTGAATGATTCACCCTTCTTGATCATTTTATGAGCATCAGAATTGCTAGGTTCTGTTTGAACTTGTGACACCTCACCATGCACACCTAAACATTCATAAAATATCCTACTCTTTGACTACCAAGTGTTATTTTGTGTGGTATCTTTAACAGATGAAATATCTTTGGTGGAACATCATTAGCTCTTTCTGCTAACTGGTGGTGTATCCAGTTGGACCTCAGGACAATTGATGGGACAGAAGAGGACTCTCAGTCCCTTGTGGGTTTTTCAGACACATCCATCATTTGCTTAAACCATAGGAGAGTGAACTAGATTGGGTACAATTTCTAGCACAACTGTTTGTCTTGGAACTGGTTATTTAACCATTTGATGCCACAGTTTCAATTTTGTTATAAACATCATTTATTCTGTGTGTGAGGACAAATTTGGAGCTAAATTTTGCAGAAGGTTCTTAAGTACCTTGGTTAGACAAGCAGATGGGAGCTATTTTCTTAATAAGAAATTAAAGAACAGACATAAATTCATTACCATAGTGTAGTACTATACTTGAAGCAGACAAACAGTTCAATGTTAGTAACATTTGCTTTTCATGCTTCTTGGATTTTGAGAGATTCTTATTATTTTGTCAGACTTAAGGCATATCCTTTCATAAGAATAGCAGAAAAAGGTTGAAGAACATAAGGGGCTGCATGTGTTAAAAAAGAAACAGTGAGACCTGACCCTTTTTTAGGTGGAATCCCTGGTCATCCTAATGCCCACTGGATACTTGGGATAATGATCAAACTGCTCATTGAATCAACATTCCCACACATCTATCGACATCACTGAATCTTGGATCGCAGTTTTCAACACTGCTAGATAAAGTTCTGTGCAATATCACCAAACAGCCTTGCAGGTTCTTAAATATCATTCAGGTTATTTAAGCTCCAAGGGCAAATACTACTCCAAACCATGCAACACAGCTCTCTCAGCCTAAATGAGTTGCCCATATGGAGCTGAAGGCAGAGCTTTGACCTGGATGAGGCAGTTTCTGAGTAACCCATTTTGTTCCCTCCATTTCCTTGCACTCAAGTGAATATCAGAAATATTTCTTTGTGTAATAACAAATCCTTCAAAGTACAGTAATCTCACGAGTATAAGGCGCAAGGCGCACTTCCGGGTTGCCAGCAAGTTCCTATACTTTGTCCACATATAAGGCACTCCAGCGTATAAGGCGCACTTCCGGGTTCGGATCAAAATTTCAGTCAAAAAAGTGTGCCTTATACTCATGAAATTACTGTACTTTGAAGGTTTATCAGCTTTTCCACAACCCAGTAACTGGATGCTTGGAATGAGGAGTGAAAGAAAATTAAATTAGCATTTGTGCAACATCAGTTTCTTCAAAGAAAATGCTCCAGAAGATATCCTGGGGCAATGTTCTGGAGAGAGCAGAGTAACATCTTCAGCAGCAGGAGCCTGCAGCTGATCAGCCACAAAATTACTAATAATAACAGAGGAAAGATGTCCTTGAACTTCTCTAACAGAGATGTTGATGCATGCTCTCAGTCTCAGCCAAGACTGTGTCCATTTAACCATAATTTCAGTCCCCAGTATGAATGCCCTGTGACAAAACCTGTCAAATTTAATCTCGCTTGACTGAAACCTATTTATGCAACTGGCTGAGCAGGTACAGGAGGGGTGCTGAGGAACCGCAGGAATCCCTTCATGGCCCACACAGCTCCAGCTGCAAAGAACGTGCATCTACACCCTGAAGCAACAAAAATGGGGGAAATCCAGACAGCTCAGACCTGGGGAACAGCTATGGGGCTGTGGGCGGGAACCCGGAGGACCTGACAGATGAAAGGAGCAATGATAGATAGTGTTGTAGCAACAGTCACTGCAAAGACAGAAAAGGAAACAAAAGAAACAGGATATGACTGTTTAAGGAGGCTGATATGTTACATTCCTGAAAGCTTTTATGAATTCCTAGTTATGTGTTAGAACATAAATATTCTCAATTACTTTGTTCATGGTTTGGAATTTGTGCTGTTGTATTTGTGAAATCTGGGTGCATAAGTGTAAACTTTGGGAACATTAAGAGAGAACTAACACAAGACATAGTCATTCAGAAGATCAATCTTGAATTGTTATAGCAATCCTTAAAATTCTATTGGCATGTTATTTGCTGGCTTTTGGTCTCAATTGGTACCCAGGAAATTCTCTCAAAAAAAATTGCAGGATTTGGATACCAAAGCATCTTAATTCTGGCCTGCAAGCCCCAGCAGTGAGATTAAGGCTTAGTCTATTTGTTTCTTTACAGTAACCAAAAAACTAAGGAGTAAGCTAAAGCCTATGACATCAGGAAGAAGTTTCTTCATTTTGTATTATTGAATTTCTTCATTTATTGCTCATGGATGATGAATGCTTAATCTTCTAGCCAGTGTGAGCACCTCATAGCACTTCACCTCAAAGTTCAAGCACAATATTTTTCAGAAGATTCTTGGAAATCCTCCTCTGATGAACCAATGAATTCAGGAAATTGGGAGAGTTCAAACTGTTACACATACCTCTCTCCTCCAGGATAAACACCCCTAATTATGCACTGTATTTTCCATGTCCTTCTAGGGGACGATCCCTTCAGTCCCTAAGATGTGACATAAACGTGCATTACTGAGTGGTGTGAGGAGATGCCTTGGGCCTCTATAGACACTTCTGTAAAAGTCTTGGAAGTAGTGAGGAACTGTGGAGGGAGAAAGCATCTCCTCCAGGAGCTGAGCTGAGCTGTGTGCCTCATATCCTTTTCTCACACCCTGAGGTATTCTACCAGCATTGCTTTGCCCTTACATGCAGTTTACACTTTGCAGAGCACAGCCTCTTACATAGAGGAGGACTGATCCCTCTGGATTCTCCCCAGGTGGCATAAGGAACACCCTCAGCCCAGCAGGAATGCTTTACATGGGGTGAGACAGCAGCTGATGGATTGTGCTAAATGAATTCTGCCAGAACATACTGGGATAAGATATCACAAAACATCCCCTCTTTCTTAGTGTACTGTTTGCCCCTCTGTCCCTTTCAGTTTAAGACTGAAATTAATGGGAAAACTTCTGTGAAATCCATCTACAGGAACCTTTGTGATCACTGAATCTTAATGCTGGCATCTGTGGAACTCAGCCTTTCAAAAACAGTTAGTTTGCTATACTTATCTCAGAACGATAAAAGGTAAACTTTCCTTGACCTGCATAAATTGGGAATATTCAACTTAATTCTCTCCAGTTGTCTGTATTCTGGAGCCATATAACACCCAAAAAAGGATGCATCACTGTAAACAGAGTAAAGTGTGTGGGTGATAAATGCTGAAATCCCCAGGAAAGGTTGGGGAGCTCTTCTGCTAGATAGGTACAATTGCTTGGATTCTACTGTGTGAAAGAAAAATGTGCCAAATTTCTTTGCAGAGTATAGCAACAGCTGACATCTGTCATGACTACACTAGAGAAAAACCAACAAAATCTCGGTGTTCAGCTGCTCAGTGAAGTGACTCACATTAAACCAGAGGGTTTGGCTTTGTTCTTCCAGGAACCATTTCTGATGGGAAATCAGTTTAATCCCATAATGGAAACAATTAGTTTTATAGAAAAAGAAGATAACTTGTAATCTCATCTTCTGTTTGCAATATTATGCCAATATTTCTTTTGATTTTCTCAACTGCCACCCATTGGTCACAGTAGCATGGCTGTGAAAAGATTGACTCATGCAGGGTGAGAGCTGGGGTTAATCCTGCCCTTGTTCTCAGCAGCAGCTGAACCTGCTGGGAGGAGGTCATGCCTCTTCCAAGCAAACAGACCAGCTTCTTTCATCTGGTCCATATATTCCAGGCTTGCAGCTACACAAGTGGGTGAAAAAGACCCAAGGATCTGCTTTGGTGCAGCAGCAGTGAGTGTAGCAGAGCAGCAGGACCGGCCCCACCTGCCTGCTTTGTGTTGCCCAGCTCAACAAAGCATCAGTCTCAGTCTGGGGATTAAGGTGAGAAATGTCAGACGTGACCTAACAGGGACTTGCTCATCTGTTTGCTCTGACATCTGAGATGGAAAGTGAGACTGAGAATAGGGTGAACATGAAACCAGTTCATTTTCAGCAAAATTAGTAACAAGGGAATACATTTTTTTTCTTTAAAAAGTGGTTTGTTTGTAACATCTTGAACGTGCTATGACCTTTCTGTGAGCCCTGATGTCAGCCTTGTCCTCGTCCACAGCCTTCTGTGGAGCTGCCATTATCAAGGACAGGCTGCTGTTGCGCTCTGATGTGAGCTGGCCACGCTGTGTCATCACTTCCTGGTGCTCCCCTTGAAAAATCCATCCACAGGCTCTTATCATGCTTAGTCCCCAGTGTTTGGGAGGTAGGAACTTAACCTTGCTGCTTAATGCGTTACAAAACCCCAGTGTATGAAATTCTGGTAGATGACTGGTAGCCTGATGAAGATGACTTAGAGTAACTTAGAATAAATATTGCCTCATGAATATTTGTCAAAATAGAAGAATAAACTGCATTTTTTTGTCAGGCCCTGCTGCATTTTATCTTCTGAAGACATTTTACAAAGGCAAAGGATTTGCCTTTTTGCCTTTTGTGACTCTGCTCCTGCTGCACAGTGTTGCAAATTCACAGTGAAGTTTCATATCTTTTATAGACTCATAGAATGTTTTGGGTTGGAAGAGACCTTAGAGATCATTTTGATCCAACACCCTGCCATGGCCAGGGACACCTTCCACTATCCCAGGTTGCTTCAAGCCCTGTGCAAGCTGATCTTGAACACTTCCAGGGATAGGACAGCCACAGCTTCTGTGGGCAACCTGTGCCAGGGCCTCACCATCCTCACAGAGAAGAATTTCTTCCTAATATCTAATCTAAACCTATTCTCTCTCAGTTTTTCTCCATAGTAATCCCTTAAATCTCCAAAGTCTTTGGAAGACATCTGGCTTCTTCACCTGAATGTAATTACAGAGAAGAAATTCTACTGGAGGAATGACATTTCTTTCATTATCCTAACAGTTTCTATCACAGTTGGATCTTTCCTCTGTGGGATGCTTAGATCCATGAGACGAACTTCTTAGAAATTACTTAGACAAACAAATTAAGCAGAATTCAGAATGATAGTTCCCATAACTTGACAGTTTGCCAAGGAATTTTCAGAGGCCAAAATAATAACTCAGATCTGAGAGATGCTGCAAGGATTATAAATTAAGTAATCTTTTGGAAACCTGCAGCTAAAGCTGCCATAGGGTTGAGATTTCCCTGAACTTAATCCAAGTAAGGAGTTTCCAATTTAACTGTTCACAGGGGATGTTGAAGTTTTGAATTTTTTTTTAAACTATTAAGTAAAGGAATAAACTGGAACCCTTGAGAATTTGTTGTAAGTGAACCCTCCTGGGATAGGAAAGCACCAGAAAGGACTCATTCAGGCAATGGAAATGGGAATTAAGGTGAAAAAAAAAATCAAGGATTATTGATTAATGTAAGAAAGGAAAAGATATTCTACTCTGAGAAACACTGACTACTGGGAAGGCAAATTACACAAATGCCATGAAACATTGCTTGGAGTTTTTTACTTCCACTGGGATTTTGAATTCATATGATCAACATCACTTTCAAGGACCTTTTCCAATCAAAAACACGAAGAGGAGCAACCAGCATTAAAAAATACAAATTACCATTCACAACAAATGATTTTCAAATACAAACCATGAGCCCTCGATATACAGTTTTAACAGGAGTGTGGCTGTTGGTAAGGCCAACACACAGGATAACAACTAGTTTCATGCTTAAAGCTACTTTTAAATCATAAAACAGAATGATTTGAGTTGGAAGGGATCTTAAAACTCTTTACAATCCCCTGCCATGGGCTGGGATACTTTCATCAGACCAGGTTGCTCCAAGACCTTTCCTATGTCCGGTGGTGTCTCAGGAGCTTGAGACAACCATCTGTGTATGTTGAAAGTCTCTGTGTCCCAGCCTGAGCACTGGAGAAAGTCTGGAGACGTCGTCTGTGGTTTCTAGAAGTTGTTTATTTTATCTAATCTAAAAGATCTTTCCCTGACCAGCTGAGGTCTGCTCAGCAGGTCAGTCCCAGGCACACTGCCCACCTTCAGGGCAGTATTATATTTTTATACTATAAACTACGTAAACATTATTTACAATTATCTTCCAATACCTATCACTTATANTGTACAGTCTAGTTCTACTCTAAACCAATCTAAAAATGCCAACATCACCCAAAAGATGGAAGCTAGGAAGAAGGAGAAAGAAGGACAGGACATGCCCAGGTTCCTCCATCTTGATCCTAGATCCCTATTCTAAAAAATCTTAAAATTCTACTTTTTTCCCTTTTGATAAACTGACTTATACTCTACTTATTTTTTAAAATCAAAGGCACAGGGGTCTTGGGCTCTGTGCCAAGGCTTTTGAGCCCCCTGCCAGGGTCTCAAGCCATCCAGGGTATCCGAAGGTACGTCCTGAGTTCCCACACTTTCCCACCTAACCTTGAATACTTCTAGGGATGGATAACTCATTACTAACTTCAGTCACTGAAATGGCTCTAAGGAGAAACAGCCAGAGCCCTGATGATAATTTGTACAAGATAGAAAATCTCCTGACCTGAAGAAGAAATATCAAGCCATAATGATGCTTTAAATCACTCTCATATGAGAGAGAAAAAAAAAGCATTGAAGAGTCATTATCAGATAAACACAGATCTCTGCTAAATATTGGGAGGGTGGCAGATGGAAAACGTGAATGTTCATTTGAAATCGGACACAAAGATCCAGTTTACCCAGTCGGTCTGTGATATCAAAGGAAGGAAATTGAGAGTGCCACCAGTGGCAAAGTAGAGCCTAAATGAAATAGTCAAAAGAAGAAATGAAGAGGTGATAAGGCTTTGGGGTAGAAAAATACTGGAAACAAATATCAAGGAAAATATCAGGAAGGGGTAAGATAAAGTGAATGGAGTGATGAGATTGAATTTATGAACATGTTTGACCTCCTTTTGAATAATATGTGGTCTTTGATAGAGCTCACAGTAGGGTTTCAGCACTTAGCTGAAGAATGGGCACACTGGCAATACTGTATTTCAGCTGGATGTTGAGGCTTGCTCTCACAGTGAGGTTCAGCTGCTGTTGGTCCTGTTAATTTCTCTGCCAGAAGTAGAATTCCAATTAGTTTTCGGAAATGACCTAAAATAGAATTGAAAAATTCTTACGGAACAACCTGTTCTAGAAGAATGTGTCCCAGTAAGTGGCGGTTGGAATGAGTTGATGTTTGAGGTCTCACCCCACCTAAGTCATTCTGTGCTTCTATGATTCTATCAAAGACAAAACCAGAAATTTATCAGCCCACTTTAAGTGGTTGAAGTTAGAACTGACTGGGTCCTATGTAGACTGCAGAGTCATGTTTGCTTTGCTTCAAAGAAAGCACCATGTGAAAAGGTGTGTGAGCAGCTGAGAGAATATGTACGTGTGAACCGTGGACCTCTTTAGCAAATGTTCTCATTCCCTGCATCCTGGGGAGAAACATCTATGACAAAGGGGTGCAAAATTAGTTCCTGATACAGTTCTGAATCCTGAGAGGTGCTCTGCATGTGAACACTTTCCATCAGGAGCAATTCAAATGCATATAGTTTTATTAATAGTGAAACTGCCTCTGCTTCAGACAGTGTAGTGTATTCAGGAGTATAGTCTCATTTGGAATAAACACACCTGCAAATTTATACCAATGTGGCTAATTTTGTTTTACTTGGGTAAAGTTTTAGATGAGCCGTCAATTCCATAAGGAGTGATCTGGGCTGAGCATTCAGAAAGCCTTGAAGAGAAAATGCATCAGAACCAGCAGTTTCCTGTCTGCTTTTGAAATGAATACTCTAATAGAGGGGATTTCTGTGTTTTCATCATCTATTGCCTCTGCCAGCAAATTACTTTGAACCCCTGAAGTTCTGCTGCACAGCAGAGCTGCCCTTTACAGCAGCGTGCTGTTCAGAACCCACCAAGGGAATGGAGCTCCAGTGAATGGCAGTGGGAAATGTTAGACTCTATAGAACTGTGGGTTTTGGTTGGGTTTTTTCGGTTTTGGTGTTTTTTTTGGGGTTTTTTTTTGTTGTTGTTTTGGTTTTTGGTTTTTTTTTTTTTTTAATCTCTGTTTATTGTTGCTACTTTCCAGGAAATTTAGTGCCTTTCATAGAAATAATTATTTCTTTTCCCTCCTAAGAGAAAGGAGATGCTGACGCTGACACGCATTTGTGCACATTTTTAACTCTGGCCTTCAGAGAATCCTCTTCATTGCTGAACAGTGAGTCCTCCAGCTCTCTGAGAGCAGAATTTGGCTGTTTGGCTGGGTCGATTTTCTAACACAAGCAAGGAAACTTCAGAGCAGCCTACTCCCAGGCTTCTGCAAGCTGAGTGATATCATGCAGGAATAAGGAGGTATGATTCATCACCCAGACAAAGCCAGCCTGTGTAACCTCTGTTGGCGAAGGCAGGTACTCGTGAGGAACAAAGAGTAAGGAAAGCTCTTCTGGTATTGGCTGCAGCTGGACATCCTCTGCAGACGCCTTTCCAGCAAAGCAAACCAAGTTTTCTATGTTTCAGGTTTGTGACAGAGCATGTAGACTGTACTCGTGCTGCTGTATCCCAAAGCTGCAGGACAGCTCAGGAGCCTGTTTTGAAGTCATAGCTCTGACCCCTGTCCCAGATCAAAGCCAAGTAAATGGGCACAGCAATGAGCCAGTCACACAAACCTTCCCATATCATAACCAAAGAGCTTTTGCAGCAAATGGCACATAAATCAAATTTGCAGAAACCAGGCAGCACTAAGGTGCTCAACAAAATTTGACTTTTTAAACAATGAATCCTTTGTTAGGTCCTTTTTTTTTTTTTTTAAACTGAGATATTCTGGTCCAGCCCTTTCTAGCATGAAATGGAAATTTTATAGACATTTTGAGATTTTTTCTTAGCTTCTGGGGGACATGTTGAGCAACTCTGCTGGCCACCCCACCTCCAACCCACCACTCTGTGCCTGCAAACCATCCCATTAAACAGTCACTGGCAGCATGGACATCTCCATGGCCATGGTGCTCCAACAATCACTGATCCAGCTGCACCACCAGGAAACTGAGATCCTCTGCAGTTCTGGGTGTTGCTCCAGAGACCCCTACAAGGACACCGAATAGGGTACAATGGCCATGAAGATGCTCTGAGGGCTGGACCACCTCTGCTGTGAGGACAGACTGAGAAACCTGGGAACATTCAGCCTGGAGAAGAGAAGGCTTTGGGGACAACAAGAGCCTCTTCCAGTACCTAAAGGGGCTCCAAGAGAGCTGTAGAGGGACTTGGAGCATGGACCTGGAGTGGTAGAACAAGGGGGAATGACTTCAAACTGACAGAGGGTAGAGGTAGATTAGATATTAGGAAGAAATTCCACCCTGTGAGGGTAGTGAGGCCCTGGCAACTGTTGCCCAGAGAAGCTATGGCTATCCCATCCCTGGAAGTGTTCAAGGCCAGGTTGGATGGGGCTTGGACACCCCACCACCTGGGACAGAGGAAGATGTCACGGCCCATGGCAAGGGATTGCATTGAGATAACATTTCAGGTTCATCCCAAACGAAACCATTCTCTGATTCTGTGATTATTTTCTTGGAAGTTTCTCTTTTCCCAAGTGATGACCATGAAAGATTCACAAAATGCTTTAAACCAAATCTGATTATTTTCTTGAACTTTTTTTTTTTTTCCACATTCGGGAGACTTACTGTAATGAATAAAACATAACCAACGTTTACTGACCTATTGCATCATTTTCCTTCCACTGCAGAGGATGAAACTGCAGTGAGGGGGACTTTGAGCACACCAAACATATCCTTTACTACTAGTAAAGCACTGTAACTTTATCACTGCGGCTAGTCGCTCCAAACCTCACTTAGAAAAGGATACAGGGGGAAATCCGCGCTAAAGCTCCCCCCAGGACAGCGGGGACGAGTCTATCCCTCCTTTCCGACACGCCCTGCGGGCGGGCCGTGCCAGGGAGGCGGGATCGCTCCGGTTTGGAGTTGTTTAGGAGTTGCGGCCGGTGATCGGGAGTTGCTGTGGTCCGTGGACAGGGAGGATCCCGGTGCCGCTATGTCCCATTCGGTGGTCCTGCGCGGCCCTTCGCCGTGGGGTTTTCGTTTGGTGGGCGGTAAAGATTTCAGCGCCCCGCTGACCATCTCCAGGGTGAGCTCGGAGGGGGAGGGGAGCGGAGCGGAGCGGGGACCGCCTCAGGTGATGGGCGGTGTGGCGGGTGGTACCCGAGCCGCGGGCTGCACCGGGCGGAGGGGTGGCAGCGCTCGGGCTGTTCTGAGCTCCAGACTATTCTATATGCACTGAATACACTCAAATAAGTCCTCCCCTCTGAGCTTTGCATTGTTTCAGCTGCTTTTCCCAGTGTTACAGCATTCGCCATGCTTTGGTTTTTTGGATGTTAATTCATAAGGATCTACTTTCAAAGTTTTTCAGTGTTCACAGGGTTTGGATTCTTGCCCTGGACTGAGTTCACAGGCTGTTGGGGTTTTTAAAGAAGGCATGAGTTAAGTCGGCAAGAAGTTTTTCCATGTAGGCTGCGGTGTTCTGGGGTCTCTGTGGGCTGGTAATAATTACTGTGTAAGTGTGCTCACACTTGTGTTTGACCTCACAAATATGCATTCTGGAAAATTCTATGCTAAGATACCGCAGATAGCTTGAAATAGGCTTTGTGCGTAGATACACGGGGAAACAAACCAAGCCCCGTGCAGGAAGGGTCGCGGCGAGGCGGTGTGATGGACTGTGATGGATGAGGTGCCGTGTGTGAACTGGGCACTGATGTTTCCATCGCCGCCCGGCTGCCCCGGGAAAGGGCTGGGTGCCCTGAGCTGCTTTGCCTTCCCGACATGTCGGGCTGGGTAGGATTGCCGAGCTCCCCTGGGCTGCTGAATTTCTGCAATAAACACCGAGTGCATTTGAAAGGAGCCGGAACCTAAAATACTGTTGTAATACACACAAGCTGTGTGCCGTGACATTAAAGAGAAAACACGTATTCTTAGTTTCAAATAACTGTGGAAGAGAGCATGTTTTAAGAAGATTTAGTTTGTCTTTGACTTCAAACATGTCTATTTCATGGTTTTGTTTCTGTTTTTACTTTGGACTGTCCCTTTCCAAGCGTTCCAGTGGGGGTGTTTTGGAGGAGTGACAGGGGGAGAGGGAAGGCCAGGGTGGTGCAGGTGAGGCTGGCTGTGCAGGTGTGCACATGCAGCTGGGGGGCTGTGCTGTAAGCGATGGCACTTGGCTTTTGGGGTTCAGCCTGAACCTCCTGGATGTGGAGAGTTCTAGTTCTTCCCTGGTAACATTGTAGAAATGTCCTGGCAATTGTAGAAATGCTCTTGTTGTGGAAACGAACATCTGAACTTAGTGGAGGTAGCCAGTTTTCCTGTTACTTTGAAGAAAAAAAAATGGATTAATATGAAACAAGAAAAACCTAAGTCTTTTTCTGATTCAGCAAACTTGGGAGGTATGAGGAGGATGATTCTCCTCAGGCCAGTCTTGCTGTGGATCACTAGGAGTCATAACTCAAGAAGCAGATGTAGAGTGTTATTCCATCTGGCAGCCTTTTAAATTGGATCCTTTTAAAATTCTGTTCCCACTGAAGAGTGGGCTGATGCTCTGATGTACTGTACTAGGATGTAAATATAGTTGTAGGGTACTCTGCTAGAGTTCTAGTCTCTAAACACAAGAAAAGATCCCACTTGCTTTGCAAATAGTACCTAAAAATGTTAAAGCTGGGGAAGAATTGTCTTCTGCTACAGCTTCTGACCATGGGGATGCAGGAAGAGGCTGCTGGAGGGCTCTCTGCAGAGCCTGGGCTTTGCTCAGTGGTGGGTCTGTGCAATCCTGCTACTGTGCAGAGGACTGATCATGGTTGCCATATTCCCTTTTATTCTGTAATTGTCCAGGAAATCTGTTCTTTCTGGTTTGAAATGTGGGTGGGGGGGCTGGGGGCTTCCTGTCTCCAAGAATGAGAAGCCTCAATCCACTTTGCCTGGCCTGGCTCATGGCAGGAGGGAGACTCCTGGATGACTTCTGCTTCCTTCAAACTGCCTTCCTTCTTTAACTTCAATTTTATTTGTTTTATACTAAAATGCCATTAAATCACAAACATCTTTGGAAAATGAGAAATTCCACCAGGTGACAAGACCACACTCAAGAATCCCACATCCAGCTGTGGGCCCAAGATGCCAACATGTTCTGGGTGTGCTAGGCTGCCTGAGAGATGTGGGATTGCTGCATCCCACTACCTGGCCCGGAGGAGCCTGAGGATCAGTGTGTCACAAGGTGTTTAGGCTGCACAGTTCTGCAAGCATCCTACCTCGACTGGTTATGTTGGGAAGGCAGGATGAGTTTGGGATTTGAGGCATCCAAGGCTACTCATGTTTGGTTCCGGGTGCTGGAGGCTGGAAATAATGAGAGGAGCTGCCAGGGTGAGCTGAGGAAGAGGCACAGTGGTGCAGGGCAGAAAGGTGTTGGGCAGGGAGCAAAGCTGAAGGTGGTCCACAAGAGTGTCTTGTGATAATATTGTCAAGAGATAAATGATAATATATGGATTTGATAGCATGGAACATGACAATGACCCTGTCCTGCTTTGGGATGGAACTTGCCTTGTTCACAGCCTCTGTGAGGTGGCTGTGTTTGTGCAGGTGCTGCTGGTATTCAGTTTATCTCTTGCAGCTGTCTCAAACAGGCCTATTACGTTAAGCAATTGTCTTTTTTTCTTGACAACAAGTCAACTTCCCTCTGTGATTTGATCAGTCTTAAGTGACAAGGGGTAAAGATCTGATTGCTCTGCTGAGCAGCTGATGCTAAGCTCTGCCCTAGAGAGGCTAGGGGTCCAGGTGGGATGTTGAGCTTCTTAGTATTAAAGATAAATGCAAACCCAGAAGAGCATGCTTAGCACATCTCTTTCATGCAGTCACATGGAAAGTTAGGTGTGCTATATCCCCTGTTTCTTCTTGTATATTCAGGAGGACCCATATTAGCAGAGCTGGAGTTTGCTGGGCTGGTTTTGGGGCACACAGCCCTGGAGGGTGGTACTGGTGTATCATCAGCACAGTGCTGGGGAGGAATTTGTAGCCCCAGGCTATGTTCTGGGGGGGAAATGCAGTTTGTTTGATACCCACTATTACAGTGATCTAACACTAGGTGTAGGACATCACATCATTAATGGTTTCTCCTTCTAGGCATATTTATAGGGGTAGGAAATGATCTGCTTTGAGTTGGCCTTAATGACTTGAGAGAAAGTGGTTTTGAGACTTACAGTAATTTCACAACTATAAGGTGCACCCTTTTGACTAAAATTTTCCCCTGAATCTGGAAGTGCGCCTTGTAGTCCGGTGCGCCTTATAGGATGGACAAAGTTTGGAGGTTTGCAAACCCGGAAGTGAGAGCTGCGAGCCTCAGGGGGAACCGACAGAGCCACAGCTGCCAGGTGGAGGCAGGGCGGCCCCTCCACAGGCACGCCCTGGCCCCGTGCAGGCGGGGCGGCCCCTCCACAGGCATGCCCCGGCCCCGTGCAGGTGGCACAGAGCGGCAGCAGGCATGCCCTGGCCCCGCTGGGTGCAGCCGGGCCCGTGGTGCCCCTCCTGCCAGGTACAGGCGGGCCCGGGGGCCCATGGCTGCCAGGTTGAGGTGGGGCCTTGGCGAGCAACTGTGCGGGGGGAGCTGGGGGCGGAGCCTTGCTGCAAAAAAAAAAAGGGCACCCTATGGTCCGGTGCGCCTTATATGATCTACAAAGTTGTGAAATGTGTTGGCTCCCAGGGGGTGCAGCTTATAGTCCGGTGCGCCGTATGGTCGTGAAATTACTGTGCTTTAATTTCTGGTAGCTGAGAGCTGCTTTTCCTTGGTTGAGCAGGCTAATACTGGGTGTTGTGTTTTCCGTCTGTGGGAAAGGGGTTCCCTGTGGCTCTTACTCCAGTGACAACATTCCTTTAGACCAGCAGCCATGGCTCAGGAACAGGAGTGGAATAACTTGGCTGTTTTCAGTGTTGTGCTTGTAACCACATCAGTGAGTGCTGTGGTTCTGTATGGGATCACAGCTGATCTACCCCTTGCCTGGGATTAAAAGATAATCAGTCATTAGCATAACTGGAGGAGCTGAATGCATTTAATCATTTGAACTTGCTTGCCGTGCTCCTGGAGCAGCCGATGTTGTCATCTGTCCAGTTCTACCAGTGTTAATCCATGCACTTGCTGTTTTTGAAATCATAGATACATTCCTTGGCTAAACAGATAATTGACAAATTGACCAATTCCAGTTTTTTGAATGAGATTTTAATGGAATTTTTCCTTTATCTGCTGGCTTCAACATTAGTTTACCTGCTGGTCTCTAGCAGAGCAGCAACAATGCAGTTTTCAGCATTGGTTTGGAGCTGTAACATGAGAAAGATGAGAAATAATTTGTCTGCAATCCATTATCCAGGCATTGTTTGAGTTAAGGTTGACTTTTAAGCTTAAGCAGCATTTGCATTTGAACAGTGACATGTCCTGTTAAAGGTTAGGATACTTGAGAAAGAATTCTGCTGAGGAAGGAGTTCCAGTAAAAGTAGTTTTGTTGACTGTCAGGGCAACTGGCAAATGCCCAAGTCTGTGCTGTGATCCGTGAATGCAGAGAGAACCCACTCAGTGGTATAATATCTGGGGTGGCCTGTGAGGTTTGTTCTTTTGTGGGTGGGGATGGCTGAGCAGAAGGGGTTCCCCAGAGCTAGGGCTGGGAGTAACAGGTTTGGTTACCCCAGGAATTCCACATATGTCGGTTTAAAAGTCAAGGATCAGAGACAGCAGCAAAAGGAACAGGAATTTTGTCTCCATTTGAGATGAGTTAGGACGACTTTGATTTCCCTAAGTCTTTTTTTTTCTTGTTTGTTTCACATAATTCTTATATATTTGATAGTTAGATGGAAATAATGCACTTTCTGTTCAGAGCTCCCAAATGGACTGAAGAAGCCACTCTGTGTTGTTGAATCCCACCTGATTTCTGCTGACTTTTAGTGGGTTTGCTGCCTGTGTAGAGCTGAGTGATGAAAGCTGTCCCTCAGTTGGTTGCATAGTAATGTTGTTACAGAATTTCAAGGGGGATGATTTTTTTCAAGTGGAGGGAATACTTTTGTTAGTCAGTTTTTGTTGTTCTCATTACTATTGTGGTTAAGTGTGAAGCTGTGCTGGTACAGAACAGTTAATCTGAGCTACAAATAAGAACTAGCAGAAATATGTCACAAATGTATTTGCTGCTGAAGTATTTCTGTTGCTGAGGCTTTGTTTAATAACTGAAAGAGAAGAATAAATGCTTGTGCTAGTTCAGGAGACAGTAATGGTGGAACATGCTAGAATGAAAACTTAATACTGATTAATGTAATTAAGTACACTGATAATCCCGAGTGGGAAAGCAGGTGGAAAGAATGATTCATGTAGATTATTTAGGCAAGGTCTGACCTTGGGGCAAGTTAACAAATTAAACCTAGCACACCCATGAAAACACACCAGGCCTCTGCCATGCTGGACAAAGCAGTATAGGTTCAGTGTCCCTGGGTATTTGGAATTAGGAATTTGTAGGTTTGAGGGGTTTTCTTCCTTCCACCTTCTTCTTGTTTTAAATGGTAGTGATGTCAGTTTTCCTTGAAGATTGAAAGATTGCCTGTTGGGACAAGTATTCAAAATTATTTTGTAGAAGTGTGCACTTAAATTCCACTTGATAAAGTGGGTTAAAGGGAATAGTTAGATAACAGATTTACTAGAACAGCCCTGTTGATGTAAGAAGCATGTAGGGGGAAATATGTGCAATTATTTTTTTCCCCCTAAACTTCTTTTGCTATGGAACACAATTGATGGTTATAATCCTGGTCCTTCTGCAATTGGATAAGTCCTTGAATTTTAATACAAATGTGCCATTATGAATTGTGTGGAATTACTGGTGACCAATGTTTAATTTCATTTTTGGTAGCGTGGGGATGAAATACGTGTTACAGGAAATCCTAGAAGGAGCAGTATAGTATTTCTAATTGAATTTGTTGTAGGATTTCTGAGCTCTTAAAGTGCCTTGACTTGTGGTTCTCAGATACCCAAACACTTAGTAAAAACATTTTTATTTTCTAAATCATCTATAACCACAGGTGCTAAAGTGAATGAAAACACTAGCTCTCTCAAGATCTAGCAGTGTTGATAGAAAAGGTTAAAACAAACAAGTTCACAGAAAAATACTTTGCTTGATTTGTTATCAGTGCCAGATGTGTGCTAGAGCAAATCCCATATCTCACTGAGCTTGTTCATGTAGTGAGCTTGTACACAGCCCATAACATCCCACTTGCCCCGGGTCCTGATAAGGTTGTGTTTGCCCAATTCTAAAGTTGGCTTGAGCAAAGCTCAAGTAGAGCCACATCTACGACTGCAGGGGATGCAGGCAGTAGGCGTGGGAACTTTGCCCTGTTTTAAATGCTCTCCCAGCTCTGGCACCCTTCTGTGGTCAAGCTCCAGGACAGAAGGTAGAACAGTGTGTTTTGAGAGAAAACTTCTCTTGGCGCAAGTAATCTTGCTTACTAAGTTAGACGGCACGGCTCCAACACTAACCAACTTAGGTTAAGCACAAGGCAGTTGTCTCAATGCCCTTTATTTTAATGGCCTGCCATTGTCTGATGCCAGCACTCAGTAAATCCTAGCAATGTTCCAGTGGCCAGATAAGAGAGCTGCTGCTGGCTTTGGGATTATTCCAATCTGTTTCATAGCATCAGAGTATCCAGTTGTCTGGGGAAGGGAGCTGCTGGAGGCGAACTGCCTTAGAGGAGAGTGGAGAGATGGATGGTAATCCTGGAAAAAGCAGTGAGGAATATGATTAGAAAAAATAATTTTTAGAAATTGGTTGTATTTATTTAGATAGAGTTCCCTGGTGGGTTATTTGGCAAAAGAGATAGTGTGGAGGTGATGTTTACAGTGCTGTCGCTGAACCTTCTGTGGTGACTGAAGAGTCAGAGGACAATGAAAGGAGGGCTGTTCACTGGGAGCTCTTCCTTTAAATTTGTCTTTTTCTTATTAGAACAATAGAGGGAGTTGAGATAGGCACCCATATTGGATCTCTGGTATTTTTCAAAGTACAATGCTATGTGGAGGACATAGAAAGATGTCACAAATGGGACATATCCTGAGGGGATTAGGAACAATAATATTCTTATTAGAAAAGGGGAAAAAAGTACGTTCTGGCTTCCTAGGGGAACAAATCCCTGCAGGATACACCCTTCACAGGCATGCTGTGTGGGGAGGGGCTGCTCTCTGGGATCTTGAGAGCCTGGAGCTTCTCACCTGGGGCACTGCTCTGCAGACGCCCCCTTGTGCTCTGCTTTACACTATCATTTCTGGGCAAGTGGTTTGTTTCTTTTAGTCTTTTCTGTTTATAAGCATTCTCAAGCATCTTCACTTTTTGAGAGAGAGAGGTGAAGAAGCAGCTGCTTGCTTTTGTGGAGGGAATCAACTCAGAGTGTTATTTTTTCTTTACTTAATTTTAGGAGAGCATTAAATCTGGCAGGCATGCATGCTGCATTCTCAGAGCAGCAGTCGTGCCATGTGTGCATGGCTGCCTTGGGCAGAAAACACACCAGTGCTTCTGTCAGCATAAAAGGAGCTGTGAAAACACAAGTTCCAGTGACCTCCCCAGCACATGAACTGGTTCTGTACAAATTTCATGCTTGGTTCCTTCCTGCTGAAAATGTAGCAGTGCTTCGGTGGTGGGTAACACTGTGTTCTCTGCTTAACCATCTCATGAAGAACCCACCATCTACTCACTCCAGCCCTGCCATGGTCGCCAATGACAGGTCCATTGCACTCGACACATTCCTCCTCTGAGTTGCTTTGATTCACATGCAGAAAACTTGGGGAAATGGCCTTAAGCTCAAGTAAGAAAGATTTAGATTAGATACAAGGAAGAAGTTGTTTCTGTGAAGGTGGTGAGGCATTGGTACAGAGAAGCTGTGGCTGCTCCATCCCTTGAAGTGTTCAAGACCAGGTGGGATGAGTCTTGGAGCACCCTAGTCTAGTGGAAGGTGTCTGTGGCCATGGCAGGGTGTTGGAGCAAGATTATCTTTAGGATCCCTTCCAGCCCAAACCATTCTGTGGTTCTCTGAAACTATCAGCTCTTCTGGATTACATCTCAGGCTGTGCCTCAGAACTGCTGAGCACCAGGAATGGCATAAAGGAAGAGGCTGGATGGTACAACTGGAACAGGAAAATGCAGAGAGATGGCACTCTCCCCTTTCTGCAGGACTGGCTTGTCTGTGTTGGGCAACTTCACCCCAAGTCTTCATTAGCTGGCTTTGGATTTATGTTGTTGGGGAAATACTTTTGCATGCAGGGGAGCAGTAACCAGGAGTGTGAGTTAGCTGATGGCTGGGGGTTTGCCTCAGTGCTGCTTCAGTGTTTCATTAATTTATGTCTTTGGAAGATCAGAGCTTCCACAGGAGGCGAGATCCTTGTCTGATTGAAAAATAAAAACCTTTAGGGGAATTGTAATAAAATATTTATTTCTTTAAGCCTGCTCAAGAGCCTTGGCTCTTGGTGCCGTACACTTGGCTGCTCTGAAGGTGTATTGAGATTGCTCTCACCCCATGGCACAAGCAGAGGTCTTTAGGAGCTACATGGCCTCACTCACAGGGAGTGAGACCCAACTGCTGATGTCATGAGGGCTTAGACCACCCTATCCACCCACAGAATTCCCCACCTGAAACACCAATGCTTGCGTGGGGCCCTGCTGTCCTGGGGGTTAGCAGGATGTGAGGGACTGGGCTGACTCCTTGCTGGTGTGTAATTGCCCTGCCTGAGCAGTTCACCAGAGAAAAGGACACAAGCAGCCCAAATCCTGGCAGGCACCTGGCCTGGGCAAGAAGAGGTGTGGAACATGCAGGGTGCAGCATGTGGGACATGCTATGTGGGACACAGCCCACATTAGGCCCTGGTGCATGAGCTGGGACTTGGCTTTACTCTGCCTGAAGTGAATAGATAGCTCACACCACCCTCAGTTACATACCCATTGGTCTGAGCTTGGTCTGTGCACATTCAGCACTGATTTTTGAAATGGTATGTTTCTGGCACAGATGGAGAACTTCAAAACCAAATAAAACCTTACCACTGCTTTTCTTAATCCTCTCCTGTTCTCAGACATCAACTCCTTTGGAGGCCCCTTTCAAGAACACAGGGCTGCAGTGACTTGCTGTAGGTTTTCTTTGCAGTGTTTTTAACTTCATAATGTTTGATTACTCTCAGATTTGTGTGTGCTTCCCTGATGTCACACACACTGTGGTTTTGGCTCAGGGCTCTCTGGAGAGAGGCACAAGTGAGTCCCTCTGATACAAACTCTATTCAAAAACCTCTGTGTGCTACCAGGCTATAATGTCCTACAATCACAGAATGCTTGGGCAGGAAAAGATTTTTAAGACCATAGAGTCCAACTGTTAACCCAGCACTGCCAAGGTCACCACTAAGCCATGTCCAAAGCAGGTAGAACCCCTGCACTATGATTCAAGCATAGCACTGACCCATAGACTTGTCAGACTTTCTGTGGAGTGTTTGGTGTCAATAGCTTTACACAGCTTGGGTTAGGAGAACATAGTCTACAGTATTTTAAATATTATTCACTAAAATACAGACTTTGGGCCTGACAGACATTATAATAATGATTCCCAAGATGTTGAGACACCAGTGCTGTATCTCAAATGAATTCTTGGAGTGCAGCTTCATTTCAAGCCCTTGGTCATCTCCACAGCTAACATAAAATGCTAATATGAAAATACTGCTGAAATAATTTGAAATAAAGCAGAAACTAAAAATAGGAAACAGTTAAGAGTCCCATTTGTGAACAGTTTTTTTTTCAAGGAAGCTACAACATGGGGATCAGTACGGGGGAAAAATCCATCAGACATTTAGACAGTACTAAACAGACAAGAGAAAAATACAGCTGTCCTGGGTCATGCTGAATGTCTGTTAGTCTAAAAGCCTGCTGACAGCCAGGACTGTGGGATGAACACTGAGGGAAGCAGATAATAGCAGGCCAGAGCATGGAGGTGCTTCCTTGGAGTTCCTGGTTGAGCTTTAGGTTGACTTTCTGGTGAATCTGGCAGCTTCTGTGGCTGTAGAAAGACCCTAATGCCATGTGAATGGATACAGAGGTCCAAAAAACCCTAACAATGCCTAACAAAGAGGAAAAATACTCTTGTCCTGGCTTGAAATGTCCTATGTCAGAACTAATATGTGTGGAGCTGAAAGGCATCTCCTGTTTGCTCTGAGCTGAGTCATAGGGCAGCCCGCGAGCAGTTGGTCTGGGTGGGTTTGTTAGAGCCAAACAGCTCAGCTGAAACTATTGAAGAGCAAATGGTAAATACTTATGTACTCTGACAGTGCAACAAAAGCTGTAACTTGGGCTGCCAGTTCTACTTAACTGGCAGTAGTGGTTTGGAGCTTCTCAAACACCCTCAGGTTGGTGTTTCAGTGGTGTCAGCAGCTGTGGTCATGCAGAGAGCAGTGCAGCAGGCACGCTGGGGGCTGTCTGCTTCTCACCAGGAATAGCCCTAGTGCTGTCCACAGGGGCTGTTGTTGTAAGACTAAATCCTCTTTGAATTCCCTACAAAAACAGAACAGAATTTCCCTGGAAGTGTTGAAGGCTAGGTTGGATGGGGCTTGGAGCCACCTAGGTGGAAGGTACTTCTCTGTTAGAACAAGATTATCTTTAAGGTCCCTTCCAAACAAGCCATTGTAGGATTATATGAAATCAAGATGAAAGCTGGGATGTGTGCATGCCTCCTTTCTATAAAAAACCCACCTGTTTAATGATGGCCTGTGGTTGGGGACTTCTGGGCACTGGGGAACTGCCCACTCGTCTGGAAAACTATACCTGGTCTGTCTGGTTGCTGTCATACAATGCTGTAAGCCAACGGGAGGTGGTGGATAGAGCAGTGCTCCTGTTGTCTGGATTTCTCAAGGCGAGTGGGGCAGGGTCCCACAAGACAGGGAATTACATCTGTGTAAATCAAGAGTAAACAGAATCAAAGCACCAGCCTGCTTTAATTCAGAGACACATGAATAATCAAAAGTTAGGCTTGTTGTAACTTCAGTTGATAAAATGTGTTTGGTTAGCAGGTGCTGTGAATAAACTGAAGGGGAAATTAGAGGGAAAGCACATAGATGGTGTCTAACCGGACATGTTTAACTGTATTGGCGATGCCTTGCGTCATTCTATATTATTGTAAAAATTAAAACCACATTTAGGATGATGTAAATGAAATGGTAATTTCTCAAGAACCTCTTTTATGGGCTACAGATTGGTCTTGTTGTTGACCACAAACAGTACCTGGACCTGTCATTAGTTTCCTCAGGAAAGAAGTTAGAAGTTTTATAATGTTCTGGCACTCCTGCAAAACCAGAAGGAAAGAATTGTGGAGGCTTAAAGAGCTGTGTGATATTTATAGAATAGACTATAGAATAGTCTAAAATAGTTACAGAATAGGATGGAAAGGATCTTAAAGATCCTCAATTCCAGCTGTTATCCCACCATTACCAAGGCTACCACTAAACCATGTTCCCAAGTGCCATATCTGCTAAAGCCCTCTGGGGTTGGTGACCATGCAGGGCTAGAAAAAGAGACAAGTCATTTGGCTGTGAGTCCAGAAAAAGTGATGTCAAGCGTGCCTTCTCCCCAGGCAGCAGTCAGAGGGCTGGTGACTCTCTACCAGTGGGTAACTAGAGAGGAGGGTTTCATGTGCTGCTTAGGGATTGACCCTTGCAGCATCGTGAAAGGTCCGCAAGCCAAAGGAATGAGAAGCATTTCTCTGGGAAGAGCATATTGCATTTATTTCAAGCAAGAGACAAATGTGAAGAGGGGACTGGTCACAGAGTGGCTGGAATTGACTGAAATTCCTTATTTCAGAGAATGTTGTTGTAGGGGATGGCCCTTGGAGACCCAGGGCTTACTTGAGAGCTCTGACATCCAGCCTCAGATAGGTGCCATTGGTGTAGAGAAAATACATATTCTCCAGAAATAACTGTTCCTATACCTGCACTTATTCTACTGGACTTCATTAAAAAAAAAAAAATCCCAGGATTCTTGTAAGTAACCTTTTTTTTTTTTCTCTTTTTTTTTTCTTCTTTTTTCTTCCCCCAGATTAACCCTGGTAGTAAAGCAGCCATGGCGGACTTGTGCCCAGGAGACATTATTCTGGCAATTAATGGGGAAAATACAGACAACATGACACATCTAGAAGCGCAAAACAAGATCAAAGCATGTGTGGACCAGCTGCTGCTCTCTGTGAACAGGTTGGTGTTCTCTCTGATGTGCTCCTGTATCAGTTTTGCTCAGAGGGCTTTTGGCTGGCCCTGGAGCAGATGTCTGGGTAATTGTCCTGTATTTTCAAAACCAGTAAAACAGAATGATTTTTAATGGTTCACTGATAGAAAAAGTGGGTTAAGTTCATTTATACACATGGATTATTATTTGTACCTTGTAAGGCTTGTCCAGGCTGTGGCATGAGTTGAGTCTTTGAGCTTATGTCAACTCAAGCAAGAGTAGCATGGGAATCAAAATCTCCTTTGGATAAAGCCTTCCACTTCATTAACGTCCACCCATCATTTTAAGCATCTGTTCAATGAAAAAGCATTTGAAAGTCCTGCTAAATTCACTTTTTAGGGTATTTCAAAGCAAAATGAAGGCATGAGTTTGTTATTGAGGGCTTTTTTGTTTGTTGGGGGTTTTTTTGGGTTTTTTTGGTTGTTTGTTTTTAGTTGGGGTGGTTTTTGTGTGTGTTGTGGTTTTTTGGTTTATTTGTGTGGGTTTTTGGTTGGTTGGTTTGGTTTTCTTGGTCTTTTTTTTTAATTTCTATTGGAATTAATTCTGTAGCAAAATCACAAATTACCCAGGCAAAATGAGCACTCCTTATAAGGTTTACAAATGGCTAGTACTATCTGTCATAAATTTAAACAAGTGGTTATAGTTTTCTACTTCACATTAAAGAGGCATTTCCTGATATAAAGAGCTGTCATTTACTATTTATACTTTTCTTCGGAAACCGTGTAATTCTAACTGGATGCCTGGGCAGTGAGGAAGGAGCGCTGCCATAAATGGAGCAAACCCTTTGTGATTCCTCATGGTTCCTCAGACAGGCATCTCTGAGCTGCCTGGCTAAAGCAAAATCTTCTGAGCTCAGCCCATGATGTACAGATAATGTGGCTTCAGTACTACAAAAGAAAGAAAACAAGCAAAACCGCTTCACACAGGTGGAATTTCCCATAGCCATGGAGGACAGTTGCTTTGCTTTCTGTGTGGAGCAGTTTTAGGGAGACTAGGTGATTTTCTATCCCAAGAGGACCTCTGCTCATGGCATGACCAGGGTTCCCTTCCTGACTGTCTGAAGCTACTGGAGCTCTCCTTGGAAGAGGTGAAAATCCTTGTCTTGTCGCAGGAAATTTTGATGAGCCACCAGCTCCTAAGGTGGTCTGGCAGCAAAGCAGCTTCATTGGCAGTTAGAACCAAGTTTTGCTGAAAACAGCTTTCACCTGCAGAATGGCAGTATTTATTCTCTACTGTGTGAATTGATGGACTGAATTCCCACCTTCACATTTCATTTTAGCCACTAATATCAACTGGTGTTTGATTTTTGTCTCAGATTGGACCCTTGATTATCTCTGTGAAAGTGCATCTCCTCTTCTAAGCGGTGATTTCTGGACAGGGCAGAGGTTGTGGTCACAGTGGTCTCACAGCAGTGTTGATATGTCCCTTGCTGGGGTGAGGGATGATCTAGCTGCTTGGTTTCCCTGAGACACAGAAATGTTCATTCATGACCTCAGGGTGATCTGGAAGATGCTGTGTGGAGAGTCTGTGGCCTCAGGTTGTTTTTCCCCAACTGTATACCTACCAAGATAGATATTTTTAACAGTGAGCCCTTGTGGTGTGTCCAGAGGAGGCGAATTTTCTAACACATGTTGCTGGTGGTGGCCCACAGCCTTTCACAGGTGCTAGATTTGTAGGTATGAGTGGATCCCTGCTCCAGGATCTGCCTGCTCCAGGGAGCCGTGTTCTGGGGCAGTGATGAGGGGTTTTGTTGGCTTGTGTGCATGTCCAGCCACTGCTGTTTGTCACAGATGTGGATCAATACCCTGGACCCTGCTCTGAGGCCGAGCTTCAAGAAAGCCCTGCCTGTGGTGGTGTGGATTGGTATCTTTTCCCTTGGGCAGAGGATGTTCTTCAAGCAGCATTTTTTCTGTACACTGCCTTCAACAAATTACAGTTTGCAAGTCAATACAAAAAATTTTATTTTAAAATATGTTTGTCTGAAATATGTTTGAAATAACAAGCCTGTTTGTTGCATCCTTTTGTGAAGATGTGAAATTTGGTGTTAACTCTGTTTTATCAAAGCAAGCTTCCTCCAGCCAGTCATGAGTGTGAAGGGGAGGGAAGGGAGCTGTGCCATGCAGTGCTTCCATCCCTCTGGTGCCTTCTGGTCTGCTTCATTCCATGCCCTTTCTCCATCAACTCTTGACATTCTATGTTACTGAGACAGAGAACAAGATAGGTTTTGTTTTCAGACACTGTCTGCTCAGTAAATGCCTTTAGACCAGGGAATTTAGAAGGAAAGTCAGAATGTGGGGAAAAGAAGGGGGAGTTACTGAGTGGTCTGACCAAGACCAAGTATCATGCATCAGATAAAGGCAGCTATAGAATTGGGTTGGAACTGTGTTTTGCTGATACCACTGCTTGTTTTTCTGAAGTCACTGCTTGACCTTGGGCGCAGGATGGGAGGCCTCATGGCGTCGTTGTTCCTGCTGACAGAGACTGCCAGGAAACCCTTGGCAGCACTGTCCAGACCTGCCCATCTGTGCCAGAGGGCCAGGGCAAGCCCCACAGCTTTTTCTGAGGCTTTTGTCGTCTGCCAGGGAGGATGAAGGCTTGTGCTCCAGCTTTCCTGAAGAAACTGACCCTATGCCCACATTGGGAAAACTGCTGGCTATGGGATGTCACAGACCCTGGAGCCCACAGTCAGTGTTGGTATCTGTGAAGCTGCCCCTACTCTCAGGTTGGACTAGCAGATATTTCCTTTTTTTCAAATCTCTGTCCTTTATCAAGGACAAATCTCTTGAAGGGGGTTTCCATTGTTCTTCACACCCTCCATTTCCTGACTCCTTTCTTGGCCAGACCTTTGATCTCCCTGAAGTTAATGGGTGTTTTTTTCTCTGGATTTTTTGGATCCTGCTTTACCCCAACATGTGCAAGTCAGTCTTTGGGCAATGAGGCTGTGAAAGGCAAAGCAGCACAGTGCCCTTACTGTTCTGAAACAAAGTGGTTGAAAATCCTAATCGGTTTACAATAGGAGCTGATTTATGTAACTCATGCCTATGTGGGCACTAATACAAGGTGTGAGTAATTACTTGGGCACCCCTGGAATAAGAGCTGGATATTCTGGCTGTGGTTAATGGCTCCAAAATGGGGAGCCAGGAGTTCAGATGGGCTTAATGAGGCTGTAGGGAAGGCAATGATGGTGTTGTTTAAGATTTAGCAGGATGGTTCAGGCTGCCTTGGTGATAAATAAGGCAGCTGTTCTATCATCATCTTCCCAGCTGTTGAATCTCAAGCCAAGGTAGCACTTTGCCTGCCTTAGTGCAGGAAGGGTCAGGCCAGTTACATGGCAGCTAGCTGAAGAAGATCTGGGGTGTTGAGCAGCGCCATGAACTATTACTCACAGACACCTGGTAAAACTTGTTCTTTTTACTCACTGTGAAGTTTCTTCCAAGTTACACAATAAATTCCTTAAGAGGCAAGAAGTGTGTTAGTGTGTTATGCCAGGGGAGGTTTCAATTCGCTGTTACGGAAGATTTCTTCACTGAATGGGTTTTCAAGCCCAGGGAACTCATATCCTTGGAGGGATTTAAAAGACATGTAGATGGGGCACTTGGGGACATGGTTACTAAACCATGTGGTGGGCTTGGTAATGCTGGGGTAACAGTGGGGCTTGATGGTCTAAGAGGGCTTTTTCAACTTTCACAATTTTATGATTTCTAGCCCTTTCTTTTGCTGACAGCACTGGGGCTGTTGTGCACAGGGCCAAGTGGATGCTAGATGACTGCGAACATCTATCTGACCCCAGGTGCAGCCAAGAACCCCAGGGTGGTTGAACTGAATTTATTTCCTGACTGTGTTGTCAAATAATAAATCTTCAAAGGTTGGGCTTTGATTCCTTCTATCTAAACTAAATCCTGGAAGCAGTGTCTTCCCCCTCAGTTTAGTATGTATGCCATGGCAGTGTCTGCTTGGAGAATTGACTGTGAAGGTCTTCTTTCTATTCCTGCTCTGTAGAGATGGAGTTTCTTTGAAAGTTTCTGTGTGAGAAAGCCCAGTAATGAACCTGCTGGCTATGTAGCCCCAAAAGTACCTGGAACCTCATGTAGTTGATGTTCCTCCCATCTTCCCCAGTTCCTGGGGATTTTATTGGGGTATGTTAGCTGTAAGCAGTACAGGCAAGCTGCTGGAAGCTGGGACAGATGACAATATATGTTCTCAAGTTTCCAGTAAAAGTAGAACTGAAAAAGTGAATCATAGCTTCCCCTCTTGAGCTCCTTGAAAAGTAATGGAGAGGAAAAGTGGCCACTTTCCAGAGCAATACACAATGGTTTCAGCTGAGAGGAATGAAGGAGGAGAAATCCTGCAGTTTATTCACATAGTCTGAATGAGCTGGGTCTTCAGCTCCTGTGCTGCTCACCTGCCTTGCAGAGGATTGATCCAACGTCTTATGGTTATTATGGTGAGATTCACAATCCTGAGAAGTTTGAAGCATTGGCTGTAGCTGCTTCTAGACCAGTTCAGCTTCTAGAAGGGTAATGGCCATATCAGTGATAACAATCAGTTGTGAGCATAGTGATGCCACAGTGGGAGATGAAGAGCAGTCAGGAGAGGGGCAGGACCCTGGAATCACCCCCTCAAAGAAAAGGGGTGAAATACAGCAAAGTGATTATTCTGGTGGTTTGTGGCTGCATGGTGACAGATAGCAGTGACCTGGATCCAGGTTGCTACTTGTGATAAATGTGATACTAGTGATGAATGTTAGTTTTTAAGGGGATGGAGAAATTAGAAATTTAGTAAGACACAGGAATTCTTGCAACTTAAAAGCAGCTCTACAAATGTTGAGAGGGAGACTTGCAGATCACTACCAGGTGAAAAAACATTCTGGTAAAATATGTGAGTATATGCAAGTAATCTTTTGAAAATTACTCGGAGAATTTTAGAAAGCAAATGCTGGGATAAAAGGTGTCTGCAACTTCGTTTTTTTTAAAGTGATGTCCTGTTTGTGGATCTATTTCCTACTAAGCCCTGTGTGGAAGGCCTTGCACTAACCTAGGTCAAGTTATTTTTCTTGGGATTGTCCTAGACGCCATTAAGAGAGCAGAGTAGTATAAATGCAGGGTCATTATTTCCACACAGCTGCCTTTAATCCCCTATAGCACATCTGAGAACGCTTTTCCTGTCATTGAGCTGTATATTGAACAACTTGGAACATCTGAGTGATGCCTGGTCTGTTGCCTGTGACATATGAAAAATGTGTTGGGTTTTTGCTGTTGCCTGAACACAAAGCTCTGACTGTTGGTAGAGGGAATCTGCTGCTGGGGCGTCTCGGGTGACTCTGCTGGCCCCCAAGTCCCCACTGCTCTGGGGCTTGTTCTGGGAGGTACAGGGGACCCCTGTGCTGCTGGTTCTGTTGGGGATGTGAACATGGGGTGTTCCTGGCAGCCAGGGTTGGGGCATAAGCTCCAGACATCAGGCCCTCCTGCAGTAGCTGCCTGTAGCATTGTTCTCTCAGGCAGAGTGTTCTCTTGATTATTTCGGATTACATGGTATTTTGCTGTTCCCAGGGAAAAGAGAGGGTCTCCCTGTGTAAGCATAAATGCTCATCAAACTTACAACATGACTTTATTTTTCCTGAGGCTGGTGATTCTCCCTTTCACCTTAGCTTTGCCTTTAAAAGTGCGAAGTGGAGACCAAATTGTGCTCTATCAGCTTCTTTCAGTGTACTTCAGGTGGAAGCTGGGGCTGACATGAGCCTGGCTTTGTTCAGACTGTTGCTGGAAGCTGTCAAAGTTGGTCTTGGTTATACCAAGAACTTCTGATATAACCAGAAACTGAAGAACTAATAGTGAAGTCTTGAGTTTAATCATTAAAGCATTATTAATCAATGGACTTCTCCATTCTCCAAACTGAAGTCTGTCCATGTCTGTCATTAAGTGTAAGTATACCCATGATGACTTTTGGAAAGCACAGGTTTATCTGCTTTCTGGTACAGACAGTGTGATCTCTCTCAGGGTTATGGAGAACTGGGAAGTGCTGGCAATACTGGTGACTGAATGCCATCCTTTCATGCAGAATGAATTTACTGCTATTGCTCTTATCTTCTGCAATTAGAATCACTTTCTGAAACTCTGTTCTTATTTACTGGCAGGTTGAAGTCTTTGGGGATGCTTTAAGATGTGTTTGGCATGTGGGCTCCAGAGCTGAGTTGGGGGGAAAGTCATTATGGACCCCTCTTGGGGCACTGTGAGCTCTCACTGGGCTAGCTCACTGCAGGGGAAAGCACAGAAGTAATAATAGCGATCCCTGCCAATTAGGCATTTCCATTGTTCTGGGCCTCCAGATTTGATTTTCAGTGTGGAAGCAATGTACGCAGTACCATGCCATGGCAAAAAGCAAGTCGAGGTTGATGGGAATGCTGATATTCCTGGGAGGGACTGTTTCCTTTGTCCCAGTTGGAAAGACCAATTTATAAGTGAATTATGCTAGCCTAAAATCAAATAACAATAGTAAAGATAATGTATCAGAACAAGATACCTAGCTATGAGGGTACAATAATTTTGTGATTATAAGCCGCACCATTTTGACTAAAATTTTGCTCCCAACCTGGAAATGCGACTTACACTCAGGAGTGGCTAACATATGAAAAAAGTTCTGAAATTTCCCCACCCGGGAGTGCTAGCCAAGGTGCCAAACCAAGCACCTGCCAGTAAAACCCAGGATTGCGCGATTGTTACAAATTGGTTACTCTGTTGCGTTGCAGGTGGAGGTGGGCTCCGGCACAGTGCGGTTGGGGGGGAAGCGGGGGACTCCCTCCTGCTGGTCCTGCCGTCCGGGGGAAGGTGAGGGGCTCCGTGCCTCCCTGTCACTGTGGGAGCAGCCGGGCTCCATCCCCGCCTGCTGCCACGGGTGTGGGCAGGCTCCAGCCAGCACTGTGGGGCAGCGGCGGCCAGTCCCGAGCGGCCCCACTGAGCAGCGACGCCGAGCTGGGCCACCTGGCCCCGTAGACGGCCCTGAGCAGACCAAATCCGCCCCGCCCTGAGCCGAGCCAGTTAAACCCCCGATCCTGCGATTCAGTTAGTAATTTGTTACTTTGTTGTACGCGGGTCCTCGCTGCGAACGAGAGTATGGCTTATAATCACATGTGACTTATGTATGGACAAAGAACGAAAAGTTGCTGACGCCTGGAAGTGCAGCTTATAATCAAGTGTGTCTTGTAATTGTGAAATTACTGTAATCACCCCCTGTTGGAAAAGCAGTAATGATAATCGTGAGGAAAAAAAAGCTGAAAGGCTCAGTGACTGGATTCAAAGTGTGTTCACGTCAGTGGGAGTCCCTGCATTTGGCAGGTTTTGGGTCAGACCCTAAATTTAGAAAGGCAGCTTTGTATGTTGACTTGTGTAGCTGCAGAATACCAAATGTACAAATCTCCTGGAGGATTCTTGGGTTAAAATTGTGCTCCTTATTTTTCAAACTTAGACTGCAGATAATGTAACTGAAAATGGATGAGATATATGGCAGGGGTGAGAATCCACAAAGGATGCTTTGATATATTTGTGTCCATGGAACAAAACCTATTTTTGTGAAGTGGTGCATATAAAGACTGTGCTGATAAACAGAATAGTTTGAATGTTGAAAGCTTTATCTTGAACTTAATGGAGTTTCCATCTTCCAACTTAACCTTCTTGCATCCCAAAAAGTCTGTGTATGTACCTGCTGGACTTTGCCCAGGCTCCTGCGCCTCCCTCATAGCCTAAGTGTTGGAGATCTGTGCTGGAGATCCCATTTCAGCCATGACCCCAGATGCCTTTGTGGGGAAAAAAATGATCAGGCACATGGAGAATCTTTAGACAGTGACTATTGTGCTCTGCCTTGGCAGGACTGAAAATGCTTTTGGGAATGGAAACTGTATTTTTAGAGCTTTTTCTATCTGGCAACTGTTGAAAGGGTCAAGATGATTCATACAGGGTGGTGAAAGCCTTGTCCACTAAAGGTGTTTATAGAATTCCTGATGAGGTCTAGTACACAGGCCTGCCAGGGATTGCCTGTATATATGTATATTGCATGTACACACGCAATCAGAATATTTTCTGGATTCAGCACCGGAATAAAAGGACAATGCCAGGAATATGTAAAACAGGAGCCACCAAGAACCTGTCTTCTGATTTCCTGAACTAAAATGAATTTAGCTCTTTAACCCCAAACCGAGGACCTTGTAGTTCAAGGATGGTTTTGAGCTTCATTTAATAGGTTTTAATAGGATGAAGCTGTCACCTTCTCTATTTATCATTGTACTGTTTCTGAGGATAATTTTGGACAAATGCACATATAAACCTGCCAGGGAATGCTGTTTTTGGATTTTTTTCCCCTTGTTTGTCTTTTTTTTTTTTATTATTATTATTAGTTTCATTGCTTTTTTTTTTTTTTTNGAGCTTGCTTCTTTCTTTGGGATTTTTGTGGGTTTTGTTTGTTTAGAGGGGAGTTTGGTTTGGGCTTTTTAGGAGCAATTTAAGTAGAGTTTATTTTCTACTGCAGAGCTGAAGGGAAGACCTGGTCACCCCCTGTCCTGGAAGATGGCAAGGCTCAAGCATACCGGATCAACATTGAGGCGGACCCACAGGTATGGCATCCACAGCCCTGCGCATCTGCTGCTCTCTCAACTTGCATTTGAGGAGAGGACATCTGTGTTTGGAACCTGCAAAGCCCTATGCTCTGCCCGTGGTCCTTCCAGAAGTGAAGGAGTCTCCATGTGTGGTTTTAAAGTTCTGTGCAAGTCTGTCTGTGCTTTTATTGGGCTTGTACAGCCCTGGTTCCCATGGTGAGCCAGATCCTGAGCAGAACTGGCATAATCCTATCTGTGTCATTGCCTTTCACCCAAGCCAGGCTTTGCTGGATCAGATTGCTTGGGACACAAGATGGCTGGGCAGTATATGGAGGATCACATCCAGCACTGACCACCATGAGGCCATGACCAAGCTCAGAATTAGTGTTACTTTGGATGGAGCTGTTGGGAGTCCTATGACTGTCCAGTGCCTGCCCGTCCCAGGATACAGCATGCCCAGGGTCTGTCTGCCTCAGCTGGTGTGCCTCTACCTTGGCTGCTTCCAAAATCTGCTGCACCCTCTCGATCCCAGTGATTCACCTCCCATTATGGTGGATTTCTTCTTTTGTTGGATTTTGTTGTTTGGGTGTTTTGTTTTGGTTTTTTTTTTGGGGGGGGTGGGGGCATGTAGGGTGTAGTATTCTCACATTTTTCCTTTGGTTTTGTTGTGTGTGGGTTTTTTTGTTGGTTTTTTTTTGTTTGTTTGTTTGGTTGGTTGGGTTTTTTTTGTTTTGGTTTGTTTTGGTTTGGTTTTTTGTTGCTTCTTGTTGTTTTATAGAGTGTAATGAAGACAGTAGAGATGTATTAGTCTGAATGCAGACCTACACTGAAAATATATAAATTGGGGTCATGGGTGTGTTAGCAGATGTGTTTGTGTAGGGCACCAAGAGAGGCATGTGAACAAGGGTATAAAAGTACAGGCAGCAGATTCCAACTCTTGCTCCTTGTTTTGGTATCTATGTGTTGTCTTCCTTAGTATCTTTTTGGGTTTCCAGAGAGGAGGTGAAGGTGGTTCCATGCACACCTCCAGGTTGCTGCGCTTGCACTCAAGATGTGTTAGTTGATTCTTCCCAAACTACCTGTGCCTCCAGTGTGGTTCATGTTGACAGCCTGAAACAGATGCCAGCAGCTGTGCTAAGCCAAATGTTATCACTGATATCCTCTGACCTGTGTGCGGCTGAGGGTGAACATCAGCAGCACCCAAAGAGAACCAACCCTTGCTGCAGATATCCAGTCCCCTGGGAGCAGAGCTTCCAGGCATGGCTGGAGTCCCTGTGAAGCAATGCCAGGTGACCCAGGGCTGTCCTGTGCTGTGTTCATTCAGCCTCTCTAGCAAAGGCACTTAGTAGATTGTGAGAAGGAAAAATCATTATAAAGTAATAACTCGGCTCAGTATATACAACCTTTAGGGGCACTTCCTTGCATCTGGAAAAAAGCAATCTGCTTTGAAGCACAGGGAAAAATTTCTGCTGGAATTCTGCCCTCAAATCACAAAAAGAAGTCAGGTGTTTGTCCCTGAAAAAGGTTTTGAGAGTTTTACCCCAAGTGACCTTTGCAGTAATGTGGAGCATGTATCCTTTCTTCCTACAGATTTTATTCTATATGCTTTTCATCATACTGGGCAAAGATCTGTTGAAAATCTTGACTTATGAGTAACCCTTGCTTGAAACATGTGGGCATAAGCAGAATGCCTCAGTCTGAGTGATTTGTAGGAAAATCTGTGTTTCTATTATTACAATTTAGGGTTTCTTAGGTGTAATCTTTGTCTTGAAGGCAGCAAAATTCATAATTACCTTTTGTGCAAGAGAACTTGGAAGGTATGGAGTGGCTGGTCAGTTTTCCTCTCCCCTCTTTCTAAATCTGCTGTGGTTTCTCATTTGAGCTTTCTGGTAAACCCCTACTCAGAATCCAAGAATGTAATCAGTCCTCCTTGTTAAAACTTTGATTGCCATGACTGTGGGAAATAGCTGCCCTCAAACTGAAGAAGCTGGAACTGAGCAGCTTCTTTTTCACAATTAGCAGGAGCAACACCGAACAGGATGAATGAGTCACTTTTGGGAAATAACTTTATTTTTTAAAAAAACAGACTTTGGTTATCAGTTGGTTTTGCTAGACAAGTCTGTCCTTTAACAGCAAGGATGTACAGAGAAGGCCACAAATGCAGTGACATTCAGACTTGCAACCTAAACAAGGGGCCTTGCCTGTCTGTTGGACCCAGAGATGGATGAAGGTGGGACCCAGGGGGATGCTTGGAGCTTTCCTGCCAGCAGTCAAGATTTCTGTCATGCAGACATGACATCACCACCATCACACGTTGGGATCCCCAGTCTCACTTGGCATGGTGTTGGTGTCCTTGTGGGCACTGGCCCCAGCCACTCTCCCCCTGGCAGACTGAGGGAGTGGGAGCACCCATCCATCACTTTCTGGAGATCCCACTGGTTTGGCTTCCTCTAGCATGAGCTTGCTAGTCAAAATACTGCCGTGCAGTGGTAATAAGAAAAAGAGGATGTTTGTTTTCTTGTTTTTTCCCAAACTGCCGGAATTGGCAGCTCTCTGGCCCAGGGTGGCTGGAAACATGGGCTTTAGGCTGTGGGGACCCTGTCGAGTGCTGACAATAGATCAAGTGTGTGGGTGGGAGAATAATTGCAGCAGCAATTAAATTGGCAGCATGTAGCCAGAGCTGGAATAGGATGCAAGGCCTCTCAAACCTGAATGCTTGGTTGAAATAGCTATGTGGGGTGAAAGGCTGGATTTCCTCTGGCAGTGCAGACAGGAAGAGGCACTTCCCGCAGTAGTCCATTGGGAATGGCATCCTGGTGCTACTGAGCTAGCAGAGCAGCCCCTGTGTCACTCTCAGGGGATGGATGAGAGAGGAGCATCAATGCATTTGGTCCTCTCTTGTGCTATGTCCTAAGCAGTGGCTTTTGCGGCCTGACCACCTGACTGAGGGTGAGCTCTGGGCTGTGGAGAAGAGCCACAGCATCAGGGGAGTTGCACAGGAACCAGGCTGCTCCTGCTCATCAGTTACGAATTATTTTTTCTATGTGTTATTCTGTTCTCGACACCCAGGTCTCAGTCTGCAGAGATTTGTTGTTAGTTTGCTCTGACTAAAATCAGGTGCAAGGCACATGGCTTCCTATGTGAAAATGCCAGCCAGAATGGGGTGAAGAGACAAATTTGGACAAACTTGCACCTACTGTAATTGTTTGAGCAGCCTAATCCAGGCAGTGCAGGAAACCAAGGTAGTGCTGGGTGAGCCAGGCCAGTGGAAATGTGAACATACCTTTATTTATTCTTGTCAGAGGTGTGTGTGCTTGCAGGACTGTGGACCTGCCACCTCTCATTGCACATGGCATCCACCCAACATGGGCTCTGCAGCATCATTCCTGGGAGTTTTTCATACTTGCCCTGACTTCACAAATAGTATCACTGCTGATTGTGCTTGCTCCTAATTGCATAAATTGCATAAATCCCTGGGCAACCAGGGAGAGCAGCAGTGTCCCTCACTAGAGCAGAGAGGGTAGTTTGCTGTTAACTTGTTCCTTACCACTGATTTTAACACCTTTAAAAATGTCTTAAATATGCTCATATTTACTTTTTGCTAGATTATATGTATATATTTCTATTTTACTAAAGGTGAATGACTCCTTATTTAACTGAGTAATGGATTTAATTTAAGTTAACTTTAATTAAGTGGAGTATTTAAGTTCTCTGTGGGTTGCTTCCAAGCAGTAAACTTCTATGTACTTCTTTGCAAAAGCCTGGCATAGGCTGTGCTGAGTTCTGTGAGCTGGGGGTTAAAGCCTCCTAGCTGGAGAGGTGGAATTTCCTTTCTCAGGGTGACTGACCATCCTTTCTTTCCTGCTTGCTGGGCAGGATGGTCTATGCTTGCTTCTGGGAAAGCCCTTGCTGGGACCTCCCAGCCAGCTGGGCACCAATGGCAGTCTCCTGAAGGAAGGAGGGAAAATGCCTGCCTTATGCTTTGGGGAAAACAAAGCATGAGCTAATGCCCTGGCACAAACCCAGGTTCCCTTCCATGGGAACTCGCAGCTTGTTGTTTGAGGACTGATTTAATAGCAGAAACATGCTGAATCCTAACAGCCACTGTGGGTGCATCAGCCATGAGCTCCAAGTGCTCAGGCAACATTTCGCACCCAGATATTGGGGTTTTACACTACAAAAACCCACCAATCTAATATTTACTGGATGAAGAGGTTGCACACACATAGTGTGTGCACTTGTGTTTACTTTTGCCTGTGATATAATATTGCATCATTTGAAAGCAAAGGAGTTTTCTGAGTACCCCTGTAACATCTTGAAGCTATAAATTTTTATGTGAAATTCTCTGTGTATGCCTTAGATAAATTAGCATCTTTAACTGAGTTTTGATAATCCTGGTATATGAAAGAGGCAAAACCAATGTTAAGGTAAAGGAGGGAGGAATGGGAATGGAAACTTAAAAATAGTGTTTTCTTCTGTCCAGGTAACTTGAATAATTTCTTCTCATTGAGGATACATAGGAATTATACTGAAATTATAACAATGGGGGTTGGTTTAGGATGAAACAAAATGCTGTTGGATTAAGTGCTAACACAGGTGCATACTGTGTTATTTTTCTTGATAACATCAGTTTCAGGGATGACTCTGTTAACACAGGTAAGAAAACTGCTGCTTGTTTACTCAGAAGTGCAGAGTGTTTGGAAGCACAGGTGTGCTTCACCTGATGCTCAGTGTTTCTGTTCTTACCCATCAGGAAAAATAGCTTATTGCCTTTCATTTTTCCTTGTGTCTCACTTAAGAGGGATTAGTTGCTCTTGAAGGTCACCTTGAGTGACCTGTTGGGGTGAGAGCATGTGGAAAGAGCCATCTGCAGTGGTGTGAAGAGGGATGCTCACTGTGGTTCCTCAGGATGATCAGGCTGAAGCAGCTGTTTCCATCCTTAAAGCAGCTAATGCCCCAAAGGGCTAGGATACATTTTTGAATCTACCTGAATGTTTTGTTGTTTTGGTTTTTTTTTTTAATAAATGAGGAAAAACAAAAGGTTGGGGCATGGATAAGCCATGCTGGTGAAGTAGGCACCTCTTGGTTTTAAGCATGTAATATTTTTGTAATATTTTTGTAGCCTGAAACTTAGTTGTTGCCAGTGAAGCTCTTAGTTTCACTTAGCTGCTGATAATGATTATGGAGAGAAAATCAGAAAGTGTGATACGAAAACACCTGAAAATGCAACAATTCCTCAACTGAGAGAGAGGACAGTGACAGCAAGCTGGAAAACATGAAATCAGGACATAATCTGTTAGTGTTAAACTCATCAGGTTTGTCCTATAAGCCAAACATCGGATGGTGAGTAAAGTGATTCAGTGGAAGCATGGACTGAAATGGGAACAGCAGCATCTTCCCTGGGAGAAAGGGGGCAGGCACGATGGCGGGTGGACACTTGCTGTGATGGTTTCAGTTTTTTTCCATCTGTCGTGGATACTATTTTCTGTCAGTGGAAAGTTAATGCAGCAGCAGCCTGTGCATGGTGGAGGCATCCATCTGACACCTGCGTTGAGTAATGCCCTCCTATTCCTCAGGCTGGAAGGTGACCCTGAACACTGGGATGTAGAAGGCCCTTCTAGAGTTTAAACTGCTGCTGAGGTAGTGAGGTAGTTGCTTGGCAGGAGCTTGCTGCTGCTGAGCAAAGGAGAAAAGTCCAAGGCTCTCCTGCCAAGACGTTCATACAAAGCTCTCCTCTATCTGCTGGGTAAATACCCCTTGCACACTTGATGTTAGAAATGTGCTCTCGGCACTGCAGCAGGCAAGTTAAATGCAAACACATTTTAATCTTGACAGTCTTAGGTAACTTTTCCATTGCTGTGGAATTTTAAGAGACCGCTGGGGAGCCAGGTAGGTTAAGGGATAAAGTCCTGGCATTGCAGCTCAAGTTTCTCCTGTGCTCTTTAATTTGCATGAGGGTGCAGCTTCTCCCTGGAGCTGTGGGAGGAAACATCCATCAGAGCCTTGCTGATGGCCATGTGGCTGCTCCAAGGTGGAGAAATGTTACTGCTCTTTGATTGTGAGAGAATTGTTCCTGGGTTAAATGTGTACTGGCCTTGTGCTATACAGAATCACAGAATGGTTTGGGTTGAAAGAGACCTTAAAGCTCATCTAGTTCCATCCCCCTGCCCTGGCAGGGACACCTTCCACTAGATCAGGTTGCCCCAAGCCTCATCCAACCTGGCCTTGAACACTTCAAGGGATGTGACAGCCACAGCTTTTCTGGACAACCTGTGCCAGGGCCTCACCACCTTCACAGGAAAGAATTTCTTCCTAATATCCCATCTAAACGTGCCTTCTGTCAGTGTAAAGCCATTCCCCCTTGTCCTGTCACTACATGCCCTTGTGCAGTACAGCCTGTCCTGGGAATATGGGCAGGCTGGGGCTCCACCAGACTCCAGCTTGAGTCATGTGTCTGCAGCTTTTCTACAAAAAAGATCATCTGATTTTAAGAGTTTGGTCTCTTACTTGGATAGATTTGAAAAACTCATTTAATATTTAGCTAACAGCTGTGAAAGGAGCATAGTGAAAAATATATGATGGATAAGGTTTTCCTTCAGACTGTGGTATACGTTTGTTACAATCTGGTTTAAACCCAGAAAAGTGAGGAAAGCTGACTCTCTGTGTATAAACCAAAAGGAACTTTGAAGGTTTGAAACATACCCAAAAACAAGATTAAAACCAAACTAGGTTGGATGTTGGTGCCAAAAAATTGATTTATTTTTCATTTAATAGTAAAAGAGGCAAAGAGAAGAGAAAGAAAGAGATAGAAAAAGAAGTGTGCATAGGGGTGGGGGGGAGAGCGAGAGTGATAGGGGTTAGATGGAAGTATGTCCCCCATCCGAGGGTCCCAATGATGTCTTGTTGCTTCCTTCTGTCTGGTCTTCTTGGTGGTAAGTGTCCCATGTTATACCACCACATGCTGAATAGTATAGAATTCAGTGGATTATTATATGATTTGGGCCAGGTGGGAATGCCCAGGTGCCTCCCTTGCAGGGCATCAGTTTGACGCTGTCCCTTGCAACAGTGGGGGTCTGGTGCAGGGTCTGGGGACCCCTTTGTGGGGGCCTTTGATGGGCCGTGCCACCCTTTCTGCTATGGATATGTTTTCCCCCAGGTGAAGGGCCTCTCTGCACATCAGAGGGTGGGGGTTCACTGCCTCTGACCAGAGGCCTTTCCAACACACATTCAAACCCTCTCTCACCCCACCCTTTGGTACAAGGGTCTGTTAGAACCTGGCAGCTGATAGCCCTGAGTCTGTGGTCTCCCCGAAGGTGCTAAGCTTGTGCTTTGTCAATGCCCACAGTTCCTGAGTTTGATCTTCATCAGTGAACAGTCCAGGGCCTCACTCCAGTTGCCTATTCAGTGTGGTGGTATTCTGTGCAGCTTTTGTAATACAATTCTAAAAGTCCTTTGTGAAAATGTTTAAGTCAAAATCTGTAATATTTCAGTCTCTGACAATGTTGAAAGGGGAGCTTGGCGGAATATTTTAAATCTGTCTTGTAAAATATCCCACACACTCAGTTTATCCACCATCAGCAAATTAGACGTGACCTTTTTTCCTTATCTCTCAATCTTCTGAGCTGAGCTAAGTAATGGGATCATACTTACTGGAGCTTTTGAAAGTTAGGTTGAAGGCTGCTTAGTCTGTAAAAACAAGCATATACACAGAACATCTGAACTGTGCTTATAGGGAAATACGTGTTAAAACTAGTGTAGCTTTTAAAAGTTATCCTTTTCTCTAAGGTTTGGGAGTAGCCTTTGTCATAAGTGTTACCCTAGGACTTCTCCTGAGGCTTTTGTCGAAGAATCAATCCTTTTCCTGTGGCTATTTTCCACAGTGTAAATCACTTACTTGTATTGAAATGAAATCCATACGATCTGTCCCATGCACCGCCCACTATGGGGTAGCAATTAGATTTCCATTTCTGGAACCTTTGAACTGGTTCATCAGAGATGAAGGAGAGGAGGGACCTGCAGTATTGCAGTTGGCTTTCGTGCAGAGGTTGGGCCTCGGCTTGAGGGTGTCAGGATGTACTGGGATATGTCTTCAGGCTTAATTGCTTAATGCACGTTTGCATGATAGAGGACTTGCAGTAATGAAGGCAGTATAACTTCATCCTCAGAAAGCCCTCTGCCAGGAGAGGGCAGATTCAGTTGGGACTCAATTACCCAAGCTTGGAGCAGGGGAGAAGGAAGCCAAAGGAGGAGCTGAAGCAGATAGGCTTGTCCTGCTGTTGCTGCATGATGAATACAGATAATCAAACACAGTTACAAGAGGTACCTCTTCTGGTGACTCTGTGGCTTGAGGGATGCTTTGCCTCCTGATGCATAAATAACAATGCTTGTGTCTGTAATTCAGCATTTTGGCAGCAAGTATTCAGCTGACACCAGCCCATCATGGTCTGGTTTTGAGAAGAGGGTGAATCTGAAGAACATCAAACAGAAAACTGCTTTGGGCTGAGCCAAGCATGGCCTTTGGCTCTGTTTGAGTCTCGTGTGGTGTGTGAAAACAACACCAAAACCCCCAAGGTTAGGGAAACGTAAACAAGGTGCAGGCAATTCCTGTGGGGATGGGTACCCGCATTGCAGGGACAGAGCTGCTGCTGGTCCTGTCTGGGCAAATTTGCCACCATTGCATAAGTGGGCAGAGGGAGGGTGGACCTGGGGCTTGCAGGTTTAATTTAGGAGATATTTCCTGCTCTTCAGCTGGTGAGTTTGCTTCCACTGAAGATTTCTTAGATACACTGAAGCCATCATTGCTCAGAACCCTTCCAAATCATACCATGGGTGGAGGAGCTTGCTTGGAGGTTCTAGGAGCCAATGTTGGCCTATCAAATTAGCAATCTTCAGTTTTAATCTCTGGAAGTCTGGAAAAAGGAGATTAGTTATTTTGTTTGTACTTCTGGTCTTTTTTAAAAGTCTAATTAATAACACACTGAAGTAAATGAACTTGAAATGCTTTGGATCAGAATGTGAAGTCTGATGTTCTCTAAATCTCTGTGGTCTCTAGAGCTAAGGACTTGAAAATGGGTGGGAGGACAAATAGGACAGTTTGCAAAATGCATTAAAAAACAGCCAAGCATAAGAAAACAAATTTGGAGTTTCTGGTTTGCAGGCTAGAAGAGTTCTCTTTGGCAAGAGTTCACAGGCCAGCTCTTAAGAAGGGTTTACAAACTCAGTTTAAGAAAGGCCATAAAAAGCTGGAAGAAAATCCAGAAAGAAAAGCAAAGGGGAGAAATCTAAACTGGTCTTGAATTTGACAGCTGGAAAGAAACCCATCTACTTCTGGGTTTCTGAGGGTGAATGTGAGTGTTTGGCACAAAGCAAAGCCTTGAAGAGGTCTCACAGCCTTTGAGGAAGAGGAGACTGAGCTCTGACCTGGGAACAGCTTTTTGTGCTACAGGAGGAGCTTCTTGATCCCTGTGGATACTGCTGGGTCACCTGTGGCTTTATAACATGGCTGAGCAGAGGAAAGCAGAGCTGCCACCACCATGAACGTGTCCCTCGCACAGGGACAGGGAGCTGATGGCAACTGGGGATGCCAAGCCGTGCGGAAAGGGCTCTGTTTCTCCCTTCCATCAAGGCCTCCTTTTGGAGAGTGCCCAAGCAATAAGTTTTAGCTTTATAGCAACATTTGGCCTTGATACACAAATTACCAAGCTTAACGTGGCCAAAAGGGCAATGCTTTACAAACTACCTTGGATTTAAGCAAGTCCATGGAGATGGTGATCTGGAGGTCCTTTGCTGGTGGTGGTTTCCATTCTGGAAACAGCCACCGGTCCCATGCTCCCCATCAAAGTTCTGTATGATACCAGTGTGCAGGAACACACGAGGTCAGAGACCTAGCTCTCTCCTCCAGCCACTCTGGACTGAGTGTGAATCTGAGTCATGAGGCCCAGATAACTAAAGGTAATGACTTTCAAAAAGCATCACTCTCAATGCTGCCATCCATACGGACCATTGCTTTTATCTCAAAAATGTTTATGATGCTTCTTTTCCTCTCTGCATCACGGTTGAGTGTTTTCTTTATTTCCCTTGAAATAATAATCTGAATCTGTGAATTGGGAACCCATAGCCTGCTTGTGTATACATATATATATATATTTTTTTAAGACTATAAATTGGAGAACAGTTAAAATTATATTATTCCTGGCAGCAAAATTACTTTTTTAATAGTCAATTTGAAGTTATTATGTTGGAAGCAGTTTTCCCCACATGTTTGTGCATGTGCAGTGTGGAGGGAACTGTGCCAAGAGAGCTCTGGGCAGCTTCTAAAGCAGGGAAGCTGCTGGGAGCCTGCTGAAGGCTGCAGCTTTTCAGCTGATGGTAGGGAAAAAAAGTCAAAAGCACCATCTTTCACTTCTTGACTAAGTTTGGTTTTATCAATGGACATTTTGCCTTAAGAAGAATTGAAGAATTGGACTTTCAAGATATTTTTCTAGCAGAATCTGGTTTTTTACTTCTCTTAGCTGTTTGCTCTTGCTAGGTTCGTGAATGTCAGTGTGTTCTCTTGTGCACCAGGGATAGGCGTTTGTTTCTAATTAGGGTGCATTGCATTACTGTAGTCAAAAATAAGCTTTATATCAGAGCCTCACAATATACACTTTGTTACGTCTTCACAGGATGTTGTTTTCTTTCCCTGCTTGGTTTTTCATCAGCTTCAATCTGTTGAAGAGCTACTCGAAGGCAGCTCTGGTGGGGAGCTGCCCAAGAACAAATTAAACCAGGTTAAACAATTTCCAGCCTCTTACACAGCATCTATGTCTTTCATCAGTCCAGGCATGTTTGTGACTCACATAGCTGGAAACAGCAGCCAGTGTGGGTCCATGGGCTGTGTCCAGCTTCCTGCTACTTTTCCCAATAGCTGGAGTTAGCTCCTTTCCCCATACTGAGTTTTTGCAGGTAAAGCCAGGCTCAGGTGACATTAGTAGTAGGTATTGCTTAGTTTATGGGTGTGAATGGAACTAATATCACACCCATATATGTGGAATTCCATGTGTGTGGAATAACACATAGATAATGTTTGACATTGGTAAAATGATGTGGAAAATTTGTGGTTTAATGGCATCCTGAGGTCATATGACAAAAATATTTCTATAGTTTACCTTGGGACTTAAAAAACAAATGGAAATATGAATACAAAGCTAAACCCTTGACTGATATGTTTCTCACACTGTAAATGACTGACCTTATTTGGGGAGAAAACCTCCCTAAGTGAACTTGGATCAGTGTGGACAAGGGTAGCTGCAAGTGAAAATCCCAGGACTGGTCCCTTGGCCTCAGGTGTTGCCCAACCTGCATGTGGAGCTGCCTAGCATGGGTTTGTCCTGTTTTGCTGATAGGAGTGGAAGGGATGGCCCTGAAGTCAGGAGCACAGTAAGTGCCCTCAGAGTGATGGAATGTGGAATAAGCAGACTCACAGCCTTTCTTTTAAAGAAACGGCAAATATGCTTTTAAATATAAAATAAATGCAGGAAAAATAAATGCAGAATATTTGGCAGTGGCTCACCACAGTGAAACAGCAAATTCATTTGCCTGGGGACCAAGGGGATTCAGCAGTATAGATTCAGCACAGTTTAACTGCAGATCAAGCCTGAATTTTCCTGCTGCACATCCCTGTTTTCCACAGCACACATAAAATGTTACTACTGCAAACTGCATGTCCCAACACAGCCCCTCCATGTACATCACACACTATAAATCTCAGTTTTTCTGCTTTCTTTCTCTCCAGGACAGTGGCCCTGCCCAGAGCAGGAGATTGATACCCCATGGATCTGGGGGCAGCCTCATGGAAAACAAGCAGATGCTGAACATGCAGCATCACCAACCAACCTGGCTCTACACGAACAACAGCTCCGAGTCGGCACTTCCAGGCCAGCTGAGTGGACTCCACATCACTCCTGCCCACAGGTAGGACCAGGGCAGGGCTTGCGCTCTGTATCTGCTGCTGTTCCTGCAAACTAAGATTCAGGGAGTGCACAGAAACTGTGGTGCTTCTGATGCTCCAGAGATCATGGAATCTTAGACTCATTTCAGTTGGAAAGACCTTCAAGATCAATCTCTCTAGTCATTGACCTAACTCAGCCAAGTCCATCAGAGGCTGCACCCCTGCTCTATTGGTCATGTGTAGGTGGGAGGAAAAAAGTAACTAACCAAATGAACAAAACAAAGCAAAAATAAAAAGGTCTGGAGACACCAATTTCTGAACAAAATGACCACATCTACATAGGTAGCAACTGCAAAATTGAATTGAAGCTTGTGATGCTGAAGCAATGCTCAGGTATGCATCTTGGTGAAGGTGCTCGTTCTCTAGATTTCTGTTAAGACTCTTCTGGTGCTGATGTGAGTAGGTAGATGAGTGGCCTCTGGGTATGGTCCCGCAGATGGGATTAATGCCAGGGAAGACAGGAGGAGGAGAGGTTTCATTTGGATATTAGCAAAAATTTCTTCATCAACAAGGTGGCCAAGCCCTGGCACAGGCTGCTCAGGGCAATGGTGGAGTGACCACACTTGGAGGGACTTAACAGACGTGGATATTTCTCTTGACCACATGGTTTAGTGGTGGCCATGGTAGTGCTGCAGGAATGGTTTGGATTGATGATCTTGAAGGGCTTTTCTAACCTAAACAATTCCATGGCTCTGTGAGTGTCACAGGCAATAATATTTTGTTTTTACAAAGTGTATCTCCAAGGCAGGATGGAGGGTGCTGCCCTCCTAGGAGTGGAGATCACCTTGCCACACACCCAGGAGCCAACACTTGCCCTGGAAGCTGGAGATATTGGCTGAAAAGATGAGCTCCAGTAACTGGGATGTTTATAAATGTAAGATCTGCTCAGTGCAGCTGTCCGGGAGGCTGAGAAATAAATAATGCTTCTAGGAAAGAAAAGGCTTTTGTGTAGCCAAGGACAGTTTGGGTGAATAACTCAGACTTTGAGACAAGCCAGGTAGGGGACTGGGATGCTTTCACATGGCTTATGAGGATCTTGATTTATGTTCCTCCAAGCTGGCAAAATACCTGCAAGGAAGTAATGTCTGTAACACATGCAAAGAGAGTTTCTTTTCAGCTTGAGAACTCTGTCTGCATGAATCTGTATTTCAGTGATGCAGCAAGCCAGCTTATTCCCTGTGCTGCTCTGGGAAGGTTATTGAAGTTGTAAAGAGGAGAACTGCACAAAAAAATACAGAACAAAATCTGGTGTTAATCTGCGAATGAGCCTAAAGCCAGAACATTTACTTGGGTCTTTGAGTAGACTTGGGGCAAGAGTGCATTTTCTTTGATGAGGTTAGGCTGGTGTCATGGTTTTACACACTGACCAAACACCAGGCACCACAAAAGTCACTTGCTTACCCTCTCTTGCTTTCAGCTGGGTGGAAGAGAGGGGGGAAAAAAATTAACAAAGAGCTCATCAGTTGTGGACTGGGAGGAAACACTCTAAGGGCAAAATGGGTTCAAATTTAAAGGTATAAAGTAAATTTATTATTAACAGTCAGAAGAGGATAATTAGAAGC